>JADBJO010002414.1:220000-225000 GCA_016801955.1 Conus betulinus
TTTATTGTTGTGCCATCCATACCACCGGCACACTGTGAGTTATTCTTGTCTGAAAGGTGGAACGGGCTTGCACGTTCCTGCAAGATGTCTTATACATACGTTTACTCGCGGAACCTCTGTGTCAAAGTTCCATCGGAAGGACCAGAAGGGGGCTGAGGTCTGCACTGAAGTTCACTCTGAAGAAGGAAATCTTTTTCCAGTCTCCCTGTGTCTCGAGTGGGAATCACATTTTACACCTCCGACGAAGAAATTGAGGCCTAAGCACTAAGGCAATTGGTCCCTACCAACCAGCCATCTTGGAACGTGGCAAAATGCTGAGCAGGACATGCAAAAAGATATTCAGATATTAACTATGCTAAGTGTATCACAATTTGTTGTTGTTATTGTTGTTGTTGTTGTTGTTGTTTTGTAATTACAAAAACGTCGAAGCAAATAAAAAATACTGACTCCAAATGATAACATTACGAGAGAGAGGGGGGGGGAGGAGAGAGAGAGAGAGAGAGAGAGAGAGAGAGAGAGGCAGACAGACAGACACACAGACTGACTGACAGACAGACTGACAGAGAGACAGACAGACAGAGAAACAGACAGAGGGGACAGACACAGAGATAGACAGACAGACAAACGGACGGACGGACGGACAAAGAGACAGATCGACAGAGAGACAGACAAACAGAGAGAAAGACAAAGAGACAGACAGAGAGAGGGACAGACACACGGACAGAGATAGAAACGGACAGATAGACAGACAAACGAACTGACGAACAGACAGACAGGCAGACGGACGGACAGACAGACACAAACAGACGGACGGACACACAGACAAACAGAGAGAGAGAGAGAGAGGTTCTGAGTAATGGTATTCAAATTAACTATTTACGTATAACTGTATGGTGACCTTCACCTCAGCCATCTAAGAATTGACGCACTGCATCACAACCAGTAAGATAGCACCAATACGTCGGGGTAGGGGGTGGGGGTGGGGGGGGGGTGGACAGTGATTAGAGGAGAATCACTAATCATGAGAAAGAAACAAACGGAAAAGCTAGAAAGCGCTTTCTATGTAATAAACACTATGCCGTTAGTTTGTGGTTTGTGTACTGTGACTGTATGAACATAGGTTAACCGCCAGAGGTGTGAACACGTTTTCTTCATACAGATTCTGTACTTTGAAGGCAGAAGAGCAGCAGGTGGATCCGTCTTCCAAAGCACGCTACCAGAATTGTGAAAGGAAAACAAAATAAGGTTTGATTTGAACAGATCCGTTCACAATCACAGATTGCTGATTGCAATTCGGTCGAATATCCAGCGAAGAATCGCGTTCAATCTGAATGTAGAGGGTGTCTAGAGCTGACCCACATTCGATTTGTTTTGCATAAAAACACTCTTCTTTTACATCGACCGCCAATATATCCGTCAGTGATTAGAAACACCTGATGTAATACTACCTGTCTCACTAAGACGACGATTTTTCTTTTCTTTTTTTTTTTAACTGGATGCGCCTCCAATGCTTACTGATAAACGCTGATTAGACGTGGCATGCTATTAGCACTAGCAGAGTCGAATAGTGCAGCCCAAACCAGGACTGATGGCAGAGGGTAGATTATGTCAGTAGGAACCATTACCTGACTGTGAAGATTTGAACGTTCGATTCTGTGTGAACGATATACCCGTCTCGATATCGTTTTACATCAGTTCTTGACGTGAGTGGAACACACACAGATGGGTATCGGTGTGTCCGTGCAGAACTCCGACCTCTTGTCCTTTCTTTCAGTGTCTGGGGTATTGGTGCAAACAGCGCGGAGGTGTGCGGAGCTGTTCTGGTCTGGTTTCTGGGTGGAGGTGTTAACGGCGCGGGTCTGTTTACTAAGGGTGAAGTGACATGTGATTGACATCGTGCCAGTCACATGAGATGTCAATATCTTTTTGCGATGATGTGAATGGAGAGGTTAAGTTACAAGTGTTAGTGTGTGTGAGTGTGCGTGTGTGTGTGTGTGTGTGTGTGTGTGTGTGTGTGTGTGTGTGTGTGAGTGTGCGTGTGTGTGTGTGAGAGTGTGCGTGTGTGTGTGTGCGTGTATGTGTGCGTGTGTGTGTGTGTGTGTGTGTAGGCCTACAGGGCTGAGATTCATGGTGAGCAGACAGGCCTGGCTGGCTTAGACACTAACAACCTGGCATGAACACAGCAGGGGCCGAAGTAGGAGACAGTATACGCTACTGATCATTGATCAAAAGAACACCTCTCAACCAATTATTTCCCTTGTTTAGCGGGGGGTGGGGGGGGGGGGGGGGGGGGGGGGGGGGGGGGGGGGGGGGGGGGGGGGGGGGGGGGGGGGGGGGGGGGGGGGGGGTTCTATTGATGAAATCACATGCAGCCCTCAAATATTGACCTTTCCCTTGGCTGGCGTAACACTTCGGGCCTTTGCACTCACCCGTGACCCTATCTTTGCGCCAAGTGGAAACCCCCCAATAGTCCCAATCCCTTTGATTTTAATCTGTCTGCTTGGAACCACCTGGCTTGTACCCTGATGGCCATGTGTGACTGAAGATGAGGAGAATCAACTTTCAGATAATTACAATGAAAATTCTCAATACAGTCTAATTGTGCAAATGTATAAATACTCGACTCCTTAAGCAAGGCTTTGGTGCGTTGAATTTTTTTGGTGGGCAGCCACTGGGCACGACGGAAGACAAAGACGGTGGAGGGGGGGGGGGAGGAGAGAGATGGAGGGAGGAGGGGGCGGGAAGGCTTGTGGAGGCAGAAGATGAGGCGGGGGAGGGGGTGGGGGAGGGAACGGACCTACCTAGCATTACATTGATATCCCCAGAACGACAACACCATACTGTACGATGGGGAAGCCAAAATGCCAGTGTGTATATTGATCAGAAGGAGTTTGAATTTGTAACTTTTCGAACGCATATTCGGTGCTTTGAAGCCCTGAGCGATTCGGGCAGCTGGAAAAGCGACACGATGGTTGTTGACCACTTTACACAGGACGACTTTTGCATTCTAACTATCCTGTATTAACGTATTGAGATTCTATTTCACAGAGGGCGACTTATGCATTCTGACTATCCTATCTCAACGTACTGTCATTCTATTTTGCTCAGCACGACTTATGCATTCTAACTATTTTCTAACTATCCTATTTTATACAGGACGACTTATCCATTCCAACTATCCTATCTTAACGTTCTGTCGTTTTCTTTTCCACAGGAGGAGTTATACATGCTAACTATCCTATCCTAACAACTGTCATTCTATTTTAAACAGGACAACTTATGCATTTCAACTATCTAAGCTTATCGTACTGTCGTTCTGTTTTGCACAGTACGATTTATGCATTCTAACTATCCTATCTTAACGTACTCTCATTCTATTTTACACAGGACGACCTAAGCATTCCAACTGCCTACCTTAACTGACTATCCTTCTGAGGGCATCGGTGTAAGTGATAGACAGCCCCCCCCCCCTTCCCTCCCCCCCCCCCCCCCCCCCCCAAACTTGTTTTAAGACACTTATCCATACCTGCCTATCGTAATGATCGAGCGCTGACACGTGTAAATGTCTGCTTTGTTTGTTTTTTTTTTGAAATACCAGCCCTTTTAGATTAGTACTACCATGACAGTAAAAGGTGTTATGTGGAGGTGGTGGGGAAAGAAATAGTGGGGGCACATATGGCTTCAAATTAAGTTATTTCTTTGTCTTAGAAAGAAAAAAAAAAAGGGGGGGGGGGGTTAGGAAAGAACGTGAGTGGAAAACGAAGAAAGAAAGGATGAAAGAAAGATAGGGAAAGAGGAGGGAGGGGGGAGGACAGAATGAATGAAGCGAAAAGGAAACCGAGAAAGAAAGGAGGAAAGAGAGAAAAAAAAAGGAAGAATGACAGAAGAAAAGGAAAGGAAGAACAAAATGAAAAAGAGACAGAAGAACGAATGAAGGGTAAGTAGGGGTATATAAGCAAAGGAGAAAAAAGAAGAGAGAGAGAGAGAACAAAGAACAAAATAATCGAAACGGAAAAAATAATCGAAAGGAAGAAAGAGAGAAAGACGGAAAAAAAGAGAAAAAGAAAAAAGAGGGAAAGAAGGAACGAAAAGGAGGAGGGGGGGGGGGGGGGGGGAAGCTGAATGGAAGACGAAAGAAAAGCGAAAAGAAAGAATAAAAGAAAGAAATGTTTTGAAAATGTTAACAGAAAGGAAGAAAGCGATGAAGGACAGAAAGAAACGACTGGAGAACGATAGGAAGAAGAGAAGACATGGACAGAGGGAGAAAGCAATGAAGGAAAGAAGAGTAAAAGGTACAAATTAAGAAAAAACACAAAGAAAAAAGAAAAGCGAGGAAGAGAACGGAAGGGAGAGAAGAGAAAAGAGACAAAGAAGATGGGAGGAACAAAGAAGTAAAAAAAATCGAATGAAGAAAAACAAGGTTGGTTAAAAAAAGAATTTAAGAAGCGAAATAATATCAAAGACAAAAGAAAGAGAAAGAAAGAAAGAAAAAGAAAAAGAAAGAAAGAAAGAAGGAAAAACGAATAAAATGGTAGGGGAAAAATAAAGGAAGAAAGGAGGGGGGGGGGCAAAGGAGGAAGACAGACAGGGAGGAGGGAGGAGGAGTGAAAAGAAGGAGGGATGGAAGGAAGAAAGAAAGGTAAGGACACAAGAGAAGAGAGAGAGAGAGAGAGAGAGAGAGAGAGAGAGAGAGAGAGAGAGAGAGAGAGAGAGAGAGAGAGAGAGATGGAGGAACGCTGAAGAAAGAAAAAGAAAGGAAAGAAAAATGAAAAGAAAGACAAAAAAATAAAATTTGAACGAATGAAAAGAGACAGGAAAGACGGACGGAAGTGCATTAGAGTAAAAAAAAAAAAATTTTAAGCAAAAGAGAGAATGGGAAATGGGGAATGGGAGAAAAACATTAAAAGAAGAAAGGAAAGATGAAAGACAGAACACAAACTCTGAGAGAGAGAGAGAGAGAGAGAGAGAGAGAGAGAGAGAGAGAGAGAGAGAGAGAGAGA
>JADBJO010002414.1:242500-247500 GCA_016801955.1 Conus betulinus
CAATAAGGAACTATCCTGTCCCATCTACGCCTATCTTAACACACGACAGGATCGTCGCACAATAACTGAATAAGGAACTATCCTGTCCCATCTACGCCTATCTTAACACACGACAGGATCGTCGCACAATAAGAAAACTGTCCTGTCCCATCTACGCCTGTCTCAGCACACAACAGGATCGTCGCACAATAAGGAACTATCCTGTCCCATCTACGCCTGTCTCAGCACACAGCAGGATCGTCGCACAATAAGGAACTATCCTGTCCCATCTACGCCTGTCTCAGCACACAGCAGGATCGTCGCACAATAAGGAACTATCCTGTCCCATCTACGCCTGTCTCAGCACACAGCAGGATCGTCGCACAATAAGGAACTATCCTGTCCCATCTACGCCTGTCTCAGCACACAGCAGGATCGTCGCACAATAAGGAACTATCCCGTCCCATCTACGCCTGTCTCAACACACGACAGGATCGTCGCACAATAAGGAACTATCCCGTCCCATCTACGCCTGTCTCAACACACGACAGGATCGTCGCACAATAAGGAACTATCCTGTCCCATCTACGCCTGTCTTAACACACGACAGGATCGTCGCACAATAAGGAACTATCCTGTCCCATCTACGCCTGTCTTAACACACGACAGGATCGTCGCACAATAAGGAACTATCCTGTCCCATCTACTCCTGTCTTAACACACGACAGGATCGTCGCACAATAAGGAACTATCCTGTCCCATCTACTCCTGTCTTAACACACGACAGGATCGTCGCACAATAAGGAACTATCCTATCCCCATCTACTCCTGTCTTAACACACGACAGGATCGTCGCACAATAAGGAACTGTCCTGTCCCATCTACTCCTGTCTTAACACACAACAGGAAACCTGAAATGAGGCGGGGCACAGTTCAAAGCGAGGTTACCTGTATTTGTGACAGGTCGTCTGTGTGTTTGTTTGAATGATATTCCAGATCGAAAAGGCAGTGCCAGTACTGAATTAATATCATCAATTTATGTTTGTTCATTTCTCCAGTTGTTACAGCTGTGCAGTCGTGTCCGGTACTGGGGGTTTACGAACAGCTAGGAGCATCCTTTTTGGGGATGTCTCCTTGTTTGTTCTGTGTGCTCTGCGTTGTCATGTCTGCTAGGCGATTTCGTGTCGTAAGCAGAATTCGTTTGGAGTTATGGGGTCCGGAATAGCTCAGTGGTAGAGCGCCGGACTCGTAATCTTGGGGTTGCGGGCTCGAATCCCCGCCGGGCCGTTTCGGTACAGGGGGATTTTTCCCTCGGAGTTAACGTTTGGTTCTAACTCCATTTCCCATACAGTCCTTCGAATGAGACTATAAACCGAGGTTCCGTGTGTGAACGCACGCATAACATCTTGCACACACGTAAAAATCCTATCACCAACTTTCGGAAGAGAAGGCCAGTTTGGCCGTTGGTATGGATGACACGTTACACATAGCATGCACCTTCCCCGAAGATGAGTATGGCTGCCTTAATGCGGGATGGGAAAACGGTCATACACACAAAACTCCACTCCCTTTTTTGGGCAGAGATGGCATTAATCTTGCCTGTCCATACAGGGTGTGTCTGCAGGAGTATCAGCCTGTGTACGCAGAAGAAGAAGAAGAGTTTGGAGTTATGGGCGTTTATTTCAGGGTGGGAGGGAGAAAGAGTCGGCCTACTTGTTTGTTACTTATTAACACACACAATAGTTTGCCAGCTAGCCTCGTCACGCGGCAGAGACTTTCCAGACTGAATATTTCCTGAACAGAACTCGTTCCTATTTTGTTTTGCTGTCCTAGCCAGTATAATACCCAAATTGGCATATCCGCATCTTTGTCACGTGAGCTGACAGAAGATGTCAAATGTCAAGGGAAAGTCTCCGACTGCGTTCTTCTTTAGCCAAAATAACTCTT
This sequence comes from Conus betulinus, assembly GCA_016801955.1. Taxonomy (NCBI): domain Eukaryota; kingdom Metazoa; phylum Mollusca; class Gastropoda; order Neogastropoda; family Conidae; genus Conus; species Conus betulinus. The sequence goes on from JADBJO010002414.1 coordinate 244,427, forward strand.
ACTACTTTTCTTCTTCTTCTTCTTCTTCTTCTTCTTCTTCTTCTGAAGCGAGTTATCTTTTACTGGTAAAATAGTTGCTGTCAGTTTTGCCCCAGATAAAGGAGCGACTATTTTACCAGGAAAAGACCACTCGCACGAGACATGCCATATAGGGTATTATTCGATAGGCAGTGCCAGGCGACATATCATCCTGTGCGACAAATAAACCTCAGTAGGCCAGAATGGTCAGCGGATGGTGTTTCAAGACTCGTACACCATCTGCTGACCATTCTGTTCTACCGTGGTCATTTAGATAGCCACATGTACGACTGTCCGTGTGAGACCCGCTGAAGTATCCATGTTACGGGCCTTCACGGGCTGGGTAAACACGGTGTCAAGCACTGGCCAAGCCTGTACGGAGAGATGGCAGATTTTAGCAGTGTTCTGTTGAGGTTGTCTTCCTTTCCAATATGGCTTGCAGTTGTCCTGTCAATATCGCTATCCTGGATCAAAAGTAGATAGACCATGCGAGGCTTATTTCCTTTGAGAAATGGCAACTGGTTCTTAGACGTCGATTCAGTTATAAATTCGATCACACAGAGCATTCATTAGTTCAAACATGCAGAGAATTGAAAAGATTGAAGTGCCCATGCCAAGTAGAGGTGCATGCGATCACCTAAAATCGGAATGTGGAAAAAAAAAGGCATATTTTGTAAAGTGTGAGCCAGTGTGAAACGATGTACGAGTTGACTTTTCTCGTATAGCGACGATCGATTACGGTACATATGTTAGCTGGGCTGAATACCCAAAGTTTACGGGCAGGTATCAGTTTAAGTATGAAAGCACTGTTGTCTTACCGCTAACTTCTGACCACTGCCCAAGTTCTATTCTGTACTGATCTCGCAAGGACTTCAATTTCTTCGTTTAATTTAAAACGGTAGCGTTTGTGCAGAGCGCGTGCGCATCAAGCGAGGTGAAAGGTCAGGTATTGGAATGTCCCAACAGTGTGTCTTGCGTGTGACTGGCGACGTTGTGCGGAGTGTGGTATGGTGGAAAACTACGTCACCACGGTAAATGTGTTCTGCCACTGCAGACTGCCTTAGGTGCCTAACTGCCACCTTTTTTGTTTGTTTGTTTGTTTGTTTTCTTTAAAGGTGGGGGCTCCATCCTTTTCTTTTTTCTTCCACTTTTTTTTTCTTCTCCAATAGGAAACCACAACTCTTGCCCATCATGCAAGTCTGTAAGTTCTATTACTAATGGAGATTTTCTGGTGGACTTTTTGGTGTTTGGTGCGTTTGATGAAATGCGTGAGGGTTTATTTATGTTCTGTTGTTTGGTGAGGTTACACATTCACTCTGTGTAGGCGAGAAAAAGCAAAAAAAAAAAAAAAAAAAAAAAAAAAAAAGAGAGAGAGAGAGAGAGAGAGAGAGAGAGAGAGAGAGAGAGAGAGAGAGGAGAATGGAAACAATGGAAAAGAAAAAAAAAGGCAGAAAGAAAGACGGAAGGAGAGAAAGAAAGAAAGAGAAAATTAAAGACAGAGAGACGGTAAGATAGAGAGAAAAAGAAAGAAAAGAAGGCAGAAAGAAAGTAAGAAGAAAAATACACTCCGAAGCAAACGTACTGTGTTAGAAGTTGACGAATCACATAGCCCAACACGCATATCAATGTTTATGAATGAAAGAGACAGAAGGAGGAACCAAAAACACCATGTCTAAACAGCCTGGTGTCCCTTTCAGCCTCTTTCTGTATGATGCCAGCTTCATCGTCAGTATGAGCAAGATAGAAATTGTCTTAAATTGTGAGATGTCCTATAAAGGAAATCTTGTCACATTGTGTGTAGCCATCGTTCTGTCTCCAGAAATTGTAACGACTTCTGATTGGTACAGTGAAATGGTTGCATTCTTACTCTCAACAGCCCACAGATCGCAGCGGCACACACGCATACCTGCGCACATACATACATACATACATACATGCATACATACATACACATACATACATACACACACTGCATACACTGGCACACACACACACACACACACACACACACACACACACACACACACACACACACACACACACACACACACACACACACACACTCACAACTATAATCATGGCGCAGATAGTGTTTGCTAGCTACACAGGGTACATGACCAGTCAGTTGGGCGAATACACAGACCAGACGTCACCATGAAAGCCTGGTCTGAAGTCCTCTCACCTTGGTCATTCATTAATGCCTCCACACCTGTAAATCCTGTGCGCTGTGGTCTCGCAGCTTAGCTGATGTGGTGTAGCGTGTATGGACTAGTCTGCTCACAGTGGCAGGCTACCACATACCCAAAATTAATGCGCCAAGGCCTTGGTTAATTAAGGAGTCGAGTATTCACAGACTGGGCGCAATTCGACTGTTTTTGAGAATTGTCATTGTGTCTGGAAGTGGGGTCTCCTCGTTTTCTTTCATATCATGTTCTATTTCTTATGGATTTAATGTTATTTCGTGTGTGTATTCGTGTGTGTGTGTGTGTGTGTGTGTGTGTGTGTGTGTGTGTGTGTGTGTGTGTGTGTGTGTGTGTACATGTGTGGGGGGTGGGGGGGGGGGGTGTGAGTGTTGATGTGTATGTGTATATATAAATATAAATAAATATATATATATATATACGCGTGTATGCGTGCATGCGTGTGTATGAGCGCATGCGCGCGCGCCTGTGTGTGTGTGTGTGTGTGTGTGTGTGTGTGTGTGTGTGTGTGTGTGTGTGTGTGTGTGTAGAAGATGGAAAGACTTACAGTTTTTCAAAAAAAAAAAAAAATCACACAAAGTAAAGTGATTAAATAAAAGAGATTTTTATGTAACGATTTATAATGTCTTTTTGTAATGTCTTATGTACTTTGAAATGATGTGGAGCAGAAGATAATTTCCGATGGACAATAAACTTGACTGAATTGAATTGAATTGAATGGCCATCAAGGTACAAGCCAGGTGGTTCTTGCAGGCAGATTAAAAATCAAAAGGAATGGGGGGGGGGGGGGGGGGGGGGGGGGCTGGGAGCTTCCAGCTGACGCAAAGATGGGGTCAGGGGTGAGTGCAAAGGCCT
>JADBJO010002414.1:262500-267500 GCA_016801955.1 Conus betulinus
GTGTGTGTGTGTGTGTGTGTGTGTGTGTGTGTGTGTGTGTGTGTGTGTGTGTGTGTGTGTGTGTGTGTGTGTGTGTGTGTGTTTGTTGTGGGTGTGTGGGTGTGTGGGTGTGAATTTTGTTTGTTTTGCGGGGGCTATCGTTGGGGGCTTGTTTCTTTCTATCTTCGTTTGTTTGTTTGTTTTATTGTGCCTTTTTTTTTTCAAACTGATGCGAACTGAAATGTTCCCAAGGCAGAGGCCAAGCTGTTTCATTTTCATGTACTTTGAGGCATCGACGAAACATTTTTGCAACAGATACAAACATAAGACAAAATCAAGAATGCCATCAAGAGAGAGAGAGAGAGAGGGAAGCAGAAAGGCACACACAAAAATAGGCTCATCGAGATCTAATGAACTGAACTCGTAACTCCACGCAGCAGTAAACAAGTAGTAGGGTAACTCTTGCCCCCATAAGAAAACCTTACACAGAGTAACTTTTATTCAAGACTGGCACAGCTTTTAAACTTGAATAAAGTCAGACAAATTCAAAGACGAACAACCTAATAGTGTGGGGGAAAACAAGCGTACACCAACAACCCCTCCGGCATCACAGTAATGACTTGGCAAAGATTTGATGTTGGCCTACGCTTGTTTTTTTCCCCCACTATAAGATCGTTCGTCTTTGTATTTGTCTGACTTTATTCAAGTTTAAAAGGCTGTGCCAGTCTTAAATAAAAGTTACTGTATGTTGGGTTTTCTTATGGGAGCAAGAGTTACCCTACTTGTTTATTGTTTACTGTTCCCTGCCTCATTCTATTTTCAACTCCACACGGCAGAGCTAGGGGAGGCAGCTTGCTGTCCCTGCCTTCATTCAGGACACAGACGTCGACAGTCAAAGGACCTTAAAAGGATACCCGGGACAGCGCACAGGTCCGCCAATGTCCAGCGTGAACCTTTGGATCCCCACCCCACCCCCCACACCCCCCATCTGTGACTCTGTTCATATGATACACACACACACACACACAACACACACACACACACACACACACACACACACACACACACACACACAGGGAACACACACACCAAACACAAACTCCTTCACTTGTGTCTGCAGGGAACTGGTCAGTGAGAGCTGATGCCAAAGCAGCCTGTTACTCCTCGTTTTTTTTTTTTTTGAAAGATAGGTTTTGTGTGTGTGTGTGTGTGTGTTGTGTGTGTGTGTGTGTGTGTGTGTGTGTGTGTGTGTGTGTGTGTGTGTGTGTGTGTGTGTGTGTGTGTGTGTGTGTGTGTGTGTGTGTGTGTGTGTGTGTGTGTTCTGTTTTTGGGAGGAGGTTGTTGTAATCGGATATTGAGGTGGGGAGGGGGAGGAAGGGGGAAAAAAACGAAATGTCAACGTATTTACCGCTGAAGAGTTGTATTATTCCATGAAGATCTATGACTTTGTAGGCTGTTATTAAAATCTTGACAGGAACGTCACAGCGTTCATTTTCAGTGGAACCTCTGTAATCATCTTATCGTTGCCTCTGTTTGATCCGGCAGATCCGTGCAACAGATTTGCACCACAGATCCGCCACAGATTCGAGCCACAGATTCGCACCACAGATTCCGCCACAGATTCGCGCCACAGATCCGCCACAGATTCGCGCCATAGATTCGCGCCACAGATTCGCGCCACAGATCCGCCACAGATTAGCGCCACAGATCCGCCACAGATTAGCGCAACAGATCCGCCACAGACTCCGGCCACAGATCCGCTGCAGATCCAAGACAGATTAGGGCCACAGATCCGCCACAGATTAGCGCCACTGATCCGCCACGGATTTGCGCCACAGATTCGCGCCACAGATCCACCACAGATTCGCGCCACAGATCCGCCACAGATTCGCGTCACAGATCCGCCGCAAGATTCGCGCCATAGATCCGCCTCAAGATTCGCGCCATAGATCCACACCAAGTTACGATGAGAGTGGTTGAGTAGTTTTTTGGTCTGTGATCAAGCGGATGGTCATCTTCCGGAACGGCCACAGGTCCAGCGGCTGACCTTGATCCACGCCGTGGGTCACAAGTCGGTCGTTTGACAAAGTGGGGTTGAAAGGGGTTCAGAAGTTTGGGAGTATTCCGGCTGAAAGACGAAACCAAAATATACGAAGACATAAAGGGAAGCGGTTAAAAATAGAACTTCCCTGGCGGAAGAAGTAAACAACTCAAAGTCTTTTTTACATGATTTACTCTCTCTCTCTCTGTTCTATCTCTGTCTCTATTTTTCTCTCTCTCAAGTCTCTCTCTCTCTCTCTCTCGCTCTCTCTCTCTCTCTATCCTCTCTCTCTCTCTCTCTCTCTCTCCTCTCTCTTCTCTCAGGGCGCTTTAGTTTATTGATCGTCTTCAGAAATGTACGACGTGGAAGGGCTGTACAGAGCACAGAGAGAAGTTGTTATTTTTCATTCATTTTGGTTTTTTTTCTCCTCCCTTCTCTCTCTCTTCTTCTCTTCCCTATAGTCGCTCTATATATCCCTCTCTCTCTCTCCTCTCGGTCTCTCTCTCACCCTCCTCTCTCTCCCTCCCTCGCTCTCTCTCTCGTGTTTTCACCTCTCTCTCATATCTGACGGGCATATTTCTCATCCCAAACTCTTCCTAGCTTCATTCGGCATATTTTATGAAGAAGGGGGGGGTTCCTAGCTTCATTCAGATAACTTCAAACTGGCCGACCATCGATTGCCTTGTCCTCCACTGTCTCGATAGATAGTCTGTTTTGCTTCGCCGTCTCCGTGGTGGGTGCCGTGAGTGCGCACGCGCGCGCGAGCGCGTGTGTGTGTGTGTGTGTTCGTTTTGAGTTCTTTTGTTTTTTTGTTTTTTCCCCCCGATATTTTTTAGGGCGGAGTGGGGGTTGTTTTGTTTGTTCTTATTGTTGTGTTTCTATTGTACACGTTCTCTACGGGGTTGTGTTTTTTTCTTGGTTTGTTGGGGGTTTTGGTTGTTGTTGTTGTTGTTTGTTTGTTTTTTTTTTTGCCAGGGGACCATGAATTTTGTTTGATTTCTCGTTTCACTTACGAAAATGAAAAAGGGGGTTACTTTCATGTTCTCCTCTTGCCTGCATGCAACGGTTTGATTGAGTGCCTGCAGCAACTCCCCCCCCCCCCCCCCTACCTCTCTCTCTCTCTCTCTCTCCTCTCTCTCTCCTCTCTCCTCTCTCCCTCGCTCTCGCTGTTTTCTCCCCCTCTCTCTTCCCCCACACCTCTCTCTCTCTTCTCTTCTCTGAGTGATTGCTTATCAATTCCCCTCGGCACATTTGGATTTAAACCTTTTCCTATCATTCATCCAGATAAACTGCGGTTTCACGCTTTTCAACGGCCATTTTAGCGATACCTTTTCATTACATTTAGCCATACTTTCAAAATTCATTAGCAATACCTTACGCGCGTGTTTTTCCCGTTCGTGGACATCCATTGCTTATCTTTTGTGCAGCTGCTGCGCATTGTTGTTTAGGGCAGAAGAGATTACGTTGGTGGCTAGGGCATCTTTTTTAGGGGGGCGTTGTTTTGGGTGGGAGTATTTGTATAGTTTGTTTGACTCTTTCTGCATGTAAAATGATCTTTTTCCTTTTTCTGTATGGGCTTGCTGTATGAATCATGGCCGAACTGTTTATTTCTATGAAGCGCTTTATCTTAGCAACCCACCACCACACACCACACAATTTCCTACACACACACACACACACAAACACACACACTTACACACTAACCACACACAACAACACTCACACACCACACACATTCAACACACACACCTACACACACACACAAACACACACACCACTCACACATCACACGTCACACACACACACACACACACACACACACACCCTCACACACACACGACACCACTAATCTTCCCACACACCACACACTCACTCACGCCGATTGTATCACACACACACACAATTCCCCTCGGGCACACACGCACGAAACTTCACACACACACAGACACAACACATCACTACACCACACACACACATCACCACACAACACACTGCACAACACACAACACACCTTTTCACACACACACAACCACATCACACACACACACACACACACACACTACACACATCTACAGCACACACACCAACACACCCAAACACACACACACGTGCAAGTATCGCATGGATGTACGCACACGCATTTTTGACTCTTTCGGGCAATGTAAACAGATCTCACACACTGTATTTGATTTTCTGTCTGACACCCCCCCCCTACACGCACTGTTGACCTACACCTGTCATTTTCTTCTGACTCTATGTATCACTTAGCACACACAACCACACCCACTCACACACACACACACACACACCACCACAACATTCACCCAGTATTACACACACACCACACCCACACACACAGTACTCATGCACACATTACACGTTCACACACACACACACACACACACACACCACACACCACACCCCACCCACACACACACACACCACCACATTCACACACCCACTCACACACACACACACACCCACACACACACACACACCAACCACACCACCTCACACAACACACACACAACGCTACGCGATCCACAACACACAACACATACACACACACACACACAACACAACACATCACCCTCACTTTACACCCACCCTCACACACACACCACACACAGCCCTCACACAACACACACAACACCCACAACACCCTACACACACAACCCACACCAACACCACACACACACACACACACACACACAACGTGCAAGTACGCATTATTACGCACACGCATTCACAAACACAACACACACACACAGCACGACACACACATACAACACACACACACACACACACACCCACAACACACACTACACGCACACACACACACCCACTACTCACACACACACACACACAAACGACACACACACACAAACACACACACACACACACACACACACACCACACTTTCAAGTAGGCCATGCCACGCATACGCTTTCGTAAAACACCCACACACCACACACACACA
>JADBJO010002414.1:287500-316610 GCA_016801955.1 Conus betulinus
CGACCCCTCTCTCTACTTCCTGTATCTATGTGTCCAGTCTCTATATGTCCCTGTGTCTCTGTGTGTCCCCTTCCTTCCCTATATTTCTGTTTTTGCATGTTCCCCATCTCTACACTTCCTGTTTTTGTGTGACCCCTCTCTACATTTCCTGTCTCTATGTGACCCCTTCCCTATATTTCCTGTTTCTTATGTGACCCCTCTCTATATTTTCGTTTCTGTGTGACCCCTCTCTATATTTCCTGTCGCTATGTGACCCCCTCCCTATATTTCCTGTCTATATGTGACCCCCTCTCTCTATTTCCTATCTCTTATGTGTCCTCTCTCTATATGTCCCTGTCTCTGTGTGTCCCCTTCCCTATATTTCGTGTTTGCATGTTCCCCATCTCTACACTTCCTGTCTCTATGTGACCCCTCTCCATATTTCCTGTTTCTACGTGACCCCTCTCTCTACCTCATGTCTCTATGTGACCCCTCTCTATCTATTTCCTATCTCTATGTGTCCTCTCTCTATGTTCCCTGTTGTGTGTGTGTCCCCCTTCCCTGTCTTTCGTGCTTGCATGTGACCTCTCTCTATATTTCCTGTCTCTGTGTGTGTCCCATCCCTATATATTTTGTGTTTGCATGTGTCCCCAGCTCTACATTTCCCTTGTTTCTATGCGACCCCTCTCTATATTTCCTGTGTGTGTGTCCCCTTCCCCTATATTCGTGTTCTCTGTGTGACCCCCCTCTCTACATTTCCTGTCTCTATGTGACCCCTCTGTATATTCCCTGTCTCTGTGTGACTCCTCTCTATATTTTTTGTCTCTGTGTGTGTCCCATTCCTTATAATCGTATTTGCATGTGTCCCCATCTCTACATTTCCTGTTTCTATGTGACCCCTCTGTATATTCCCTGTCTCTGTGTGTGCCCCTCTCTATATTTCTTGTCTCTATGTGACCCCCTCTCTACATTTCCTGTCTCTATGTGACCCCTCTCTACATTTTCTGTCTCTATGTGACCCCTCTGTATTTCCCTGTCTCTATGTGACCCCGTTTCTACATTTTCTGTCTTGGTGTGTCCCCTTCCCTATATTTTCTGTCTCTGTGTGACCCATCTCTTTATTTCCTGTTGCTATGACCGCTCTCTATATATTTCCTGTCTCTGTGTGACCCCTGTCTCTGTATCCTGTCTCTGTATGCGTCTCTATATTTCCTGTTTCTATGAGACCGCTCTCTATATTTCCTGTCTTTGTGCGTGACCCCCTCTCTATATATCCTGTCTCTGTATGACCCGTCTCTATATTTCCTGTTTCTATGAGACCGCTCTCTATATTTCCTGTCTTTGTGTGTGACCCCCTCTCTCTATTTCCTGTCTCTGTGTGACCCCTCTCTCTATTTCCTGTCTCTGTGTGACCCCTCTCTATATTTCCTGTCTCTGTGTGACCCCCTCTCTCTCTATTTCCTATCTCTGTGTGACCCCTCTCTCTATTTCCTGTCTCTGTGTGACCCCTCTCTCTATTTCCTGTCCTGTCTGTGTGACCCCTCTCTATATTTCCTGTCTCTCTGTGTGACCCCTCTCTATATATTTCCTGTCTCTGTGTGACCCCTCTCTATATTTCCTGTCTCTGTGTGACCCCTCTCTATATTTCCTGTCTCTGTGTGACCCCTCTCTCTATTTCCTGTCTCTGTGTGATCCCCTCTCTCTATTTCCTGTCTCTGTGTGACCCCTCTCTCTATTTCCTGTCTCTCTGTGTGACCCCTCTCTATATTTCCTGTCTCTGTGTGACCCCTCTCTATATATCCTGTCTCTGTGTGTCCCCGTTTCTTCATTTTTCTTTTTTGTTTTTCATCTCATCTCATTCCCGTGACCGAAGTGATCATAAGATACCTGGGGGGGAGGGGGGGGGGAGGGGGGGTAGAGGGGGGGGGATTGTCTGGGGTTTATCTAGCAAAGGGGCCTGTCTCTGCGCTGAAGGGGGGAAGAAGGACTGTGATTTCCTGGATTTTCTTTGTTTTCTGACTGTGCCCTCCCCCCCACCCTGCCCCCCCCCCCCCCCCCCCGCCCCCCCCCCCCCCCCCTCCCCCAAACCTATATCTTTTGTTTCCATGTTCCAACTCTCTTGAAGTTCCTTTCGTATTTCTCTGTCTCTGTGCCACTCTCTTCTCTGTTTATCTCTGTATTTTCTCTGTCTCTGTGTGACCTCTTCTCTGTTTTTATCTCTATATTTCTCTGTCTCTGTGAGATCTCTTTCTCTGTTTATCTCTGTATTTCTCTGTCTCTGTGTGATCTCTTCTCTGTTGCTCTCTGTATTTCTCTGGTCTCTGTGAAATCTCTTCTCTGTTTATCTCTGTATTTCTCTGTCTCTGTGTGGTCTCTTCTCTGTTGATCTCTGTATTTCTCAGTCTCTGTGTGACCTCTTCTCTCTGTATCTCTGTATTTCTCTGTCTCTGTGTGATCTCTTCTCTGTTTATATCTGTATTTCTCTGTCTCTGTGTGACCTCTTCTCTGTTTATCTCTGTATTTCTCTGTCCCTGTGCCACCTCTTCTCTGTTTATCTGTGTATTTCTCTGTCTCTGTGCCACCTCTTCTCTGTTTATCTGTGTATTTCTCTGTCTCTGTGTGATCTCTTATCTGTTTTATCTCTATATGTTCTCTGTCTCTGTGTGATCTCTTATCTGTTTATCTCTGTATTTCTCTGTCTCTGTGTGATCTCTTCTCTGTTTATCTGTGTATTTCTCTGTCTCTGTGTGACTCTTTCTCTGTTTATCTCTGTATTTCTCTGTCTCTGTGTGACCTCTTCTCTGTTTATCTCTGTATTTCTCTGTCTCTGTGTGCTCTCTTCTCTGTTTATCTCTGTATTTCTCTGTCTCTGTGTGCTCTCTTCTCTGTTTATCTCTGTATTTCTCTGTCTCTGTGTGACCTCTTCTCTGTTTATCTCTGTATTTCTCTGTCTCTGTGTGATCTCTTCTCTGTTTATCTCTGTATTTCTCTGTCTCTGTGTGACCTCTTCTCTGTTTATCTCTGTATTTCTCTGTCTCTGTGTGACCTCTTCTCTGTTTATCTCTGTATTTCTCTGTCTCTGTGTGATCTCTTCTCTGTTTATCTCTGTATTTCTCTGTCTCTGTGTGATCTCTTCTCTGTTTATCTCTGTATTTCTCTGTCTCTGTGTGATCTCTTCTCTGTTTATCTCTGTATTTTCTGTCTCTGTGTGACCTCTTTCTCTTTGTATCTGTATTTCTCTCTCTCTGTGTCTCTCTTCTCTGTTATCTCTGTATTTCTCTGTCTCTGTGTGACCTCTTCTCTGTTTATCTCTGTATTTCTCTGTCTCTCTTGTTGCTCCCTCTTCTCTGTTTATCTCTGTATTTCTCTGTCTCTGTGTGTGATCTCTTCCTGTTTATCTCTGTATTTCTCTGTCTCTGTGTGACTCTTCTCTGTTTATCTGTATATTTCTCTGTCTCTGTGTGCCCCTCTTCTCTGTTTATCTGTGTATTTCTCTGTCTCTGTCTCTGTGTGATCTCTGTCTCTGTCTCTCTTATTCTTTCTGTATCTCTCCTTCTTTCTATTCCTGTTTATCCCGCTAGATTTCTCTGTATTCTCTGTCTGTCTCTTGTGTGCTCTCTTCTCTCCTCTCTGTATTTCTCTGTCTCTATGTGCTCTCTTCTCTGTTTATTTCTATATTTCTCTGTCTCTGTGTGATCCTCTTCTCTGTTTTCTCTGTATTTCTCTTTCTCTGTGTGACCTCTTCTCTGTTATCTCTGTATTTCTCTGTCTCTGTGTGATTCCTTTCTCTGTTTATCTCTGTATTCCCTGTTCTCTGTTTCTCTGTATTTCTCTGTCTCTCTGTTATCTTTTCTCTGTTTATCTCTGTATTCCCCCTTCTCTGTGTTATCTCTTCTTCTCTCTCTGCTCTCTCTCTCTCTCTCTCTTCTCTCTCTCTCCTCTTTCTCTCAGTCGCTTGCTCTCTATCTCTCTCTCTCTCTCTCCCTCCCTCCCTCTCACTCCCTCTCTCTCTCTCTCTCTCTCAGTCTCTCTCTCTCTAGATAGATAGATAGATAGATAGATAGATAGATAGATAGATAGATGGATGGATAGATAGTGTCCCCGTCTCTATATTTTACGGTCTCTATACGGTCTCTGTGTGTCCATCTGTATTGGCTGTATCCCTGAGTCGCCAATGTCTTTATTTCCTGTTTCTACACGATCTCTCTCTATGTTTCCTATTTTCTGTGTGTCGCTCTCTCTCTGTGGTGGCTGTCTGTGTGTGTGTCCCAGTTGTGCTGGCGTCCAGAAATCAACGGGCCCGTTGACGTGACACTGGTGTCTGAAGCCAACAATAGGGTCAAGGGTTGTTGTGTAACGATGGAAACGGACTGGTTGTTGTGTAACGATTCGTGTGTAAATTTTTTTTCTGCCTTCTCTCTCTTCTCTCTCTCTCTGTCCCTCTCTCTCTCTCTCTCTCTCTATCTCTCTCTCTCTCTCTCTCTCTGTCTGTCTCCCTGCCTCTGTGTCTGTCTCCCTCTGTTTCTCTGTCTTTGTCTCTAACTCTGTCTCTGTCTGTCTGTCTGTCTCCGTCTCTCTGTCTCTGTCTCTATGTCTCTATCGCTGTGTGGTGTGTGTGTGGTGTGTGTGTGTGTGTGTGTGTGTGTGGTGTGTGTGTGTGTGTGTGAATGCATTTGCCCGCGCACGCGCGTTTATGTGTGAGTGTGTGTTTTATATGTGCGTGCGTGCGTTCATGCGTGTGTGTGTGTGTGTTCGTGCGCACGCGCGCACACGTGCGTGCGTGTTTTTGCGTGTGCGTGCTCGAGTGCGTGCGTGCGCTTGCAAATCCGTACTAAAACGGTTCTGATCCTTTTTTTTTTTTTTTTATTTTTTTTTTTATTTATTTATTTATTTTATTTATTTATTTTTTTTTATTTTTTTTTTTGGGGGGGGGGGGGGGGGGGTCGTAATACAGACAAAGATGTATGTCTAACTTATCCCTTCTACCTCCCCAATACCTACCTCCATTTCCCATACCCCGTCGGAGATGTGTTTGCTACCGTTCCCTCCGGAAGATCGAGACAACTGACACGGAACGTTAACTAACTTGATTAACAAACTAATTGGGGAGACAGCTAGCTACTACCAAGCTCAGTCACCGACTCACGCACGCAATCATGACTCATTCACAGACACACTCACGAACGCAATCCTGACTCATTCACAGACACACTCACGAACGCAATCATGACTCATTCACAGACACACTCACGAACGCAATCATGACTCATCACAGACTCATTCACACACACACTCACGAACGTTGAGGAACCCGTGCACATACGTGTTCGCCACACAGGTCACAACTTCACAGTGTTCTATGTATGGCCGCGCTTTTTTTTTTTTTTTTTTAAAACTTTTTTTGTTTTTATGCGGGGGGGAAGTCACGCGGCCAAACTGTAGAGCCAACGAAGGAACGAACACACTAATGAATGAACCGACTATAACAGACAGACAAGAACGAACCAATAGCCGAATCTAACAGCTTGGAAACAAATGAATAAATCAATAGATAGATAAATGAATAAATAAAACAAACAAAAACAAATAAATACATAAATAGATAAACAAAAAAGTAGAGAATGGTGACGCTTTTGCCACCTGTTCGTAACGAACTGACCCTCTGTCCCTCATTCACATTCGCACATGAACTCTCTCTCTCTCTTGTGTCTGTGTGTGTGTGTGTGTGTGTGTGTGTGTGTGTGTGTGTGTGTGTGTGTCTGTCTGTCTCTCTCTCTCTCTCTCTGTCTCTCTCTCTCTCTCTCTCTCTCTCTCTCTCTCTCTCTCTCTCAAAGTCACAGACACACGCACACACAGATAGGGCCTACTCACACACATATATACATACAAAAACACACACACACACACGCGCGCGCGCACTCTCTCTTTCTCTCTCTCTCTGTTCTCTCTCTCTCTCTCTCTCTCTCTCTCTCTCTCTCTCACACACTCACACACACACACACACACACACACACACACATACGCGCGTGCGCGCGACGCACGCGCACCACACAACTCGCGTGCGTTATACATACACATACCCGCGCACCTACACACACACACACACACACACACACACACACACACACACACACACGCATTCACGAACGCATGCGCGCGAGCGCGCTCACACACACACACACACACACACACACACACACACACACACACACACACACACACACACACACACACACACACACACACACACACACACACACACACACACCGCACCACTACTACAACAACTGGGCACAGAGACGACGTGAGTTTCAGTGAAAACGACTGCACGGGGAAAAGAAATGTTTGGAAGGAGCTATGGGTGTGACGGTGTGGGCCGTGCGGAGTCGAGCAATGAGTTCCAGCTTTGTGCAAGCGGCAGAAAAAAAAACAAACAAACTTCGGCTTAGCTTTTACCTTCTCTATCGTAGACTGGTATACATGAATCCTGTCGCCAGCAGAGCAGAGAGACTTTGATGAAACATAGATGCTTAGAAGTTCAGAAAGCTCTTGGAGGTGAGGTTCTAGTGATCATAATGGAAGAAAGACAGGAGATCTTGTACTTTTTTCTTCTTTGTCCAACTGGAAGCCAGCGGAGTTCCTGAAGTAAAGAGAGGTGTGCCAGTGTTGAAACACGTACACTTTGAAAACAAAGTTTGCGGCAGAATAATAATTTAAAGCTGTTGGTACATGTATAAGAATTGTCTATGGACAGCCAGCAAGAGGTGGATTTATGACGATCATCAAGTCTGGCCAAAATGCAACCAGTAATTAATGTCTTAGTTGCGTCTAGTGCTAGACATTGACGAATAGACAGCTGACGCGCCTGAGCTCAAAGTATGTAACCTGACATGTTCTACAAACGGGTGTATCTTTTTCTGTGCGCAGTTTGGCCGACTCTTGGGGGCCGGAATAGCTGAGTGGTAGAGCGCCGGACTCGTAACCTTGGGGTTGCGGGTTCGAATCTCCGCCGGGCCGTTTCGGTACAGGGAGATTTTTCCCTTGGAGTTAACATTGGTTCTGATTCCATTTTCCCATACAGTCCTTCGAATGAGACTATAAACCGAGGTTCCGTGTGTGAACGCACGCATAACATCTTGCACACACGTAAAATCCCATCATCAACTTTCGGAAGAGAAGGCCAGTTTGGCCGTTGGTATGGATGACACGTTACACATAGCATGCACCTTCCCCGAAGTTGGAGTATGGCTGCCTTAAGGGCCGGATAAAAAGAAAAAACGGTCATACACACAAAACTCCACTCCCTTTGTTAGGTAGATGGGATAATACTTGCCTGTCATATAGGGAGTGTCCGCAGGAGTATCAGCCTGCGTACGCAGAAGAAGAAGGCCGACTCCGTGGACAGGCCCAGTGACGGTAAAGAAAGGTCCACTGACCGCAAGGAAAGGCGTGTTGACTGCGGGAAAGATTGTAACCCGGGACTTTCTTCAGAGCGCACCGTTAAGACCTGGCGAAAGCTCGGCCGTGTTTGGAGTTGTACTGTTGTCACCTATCACGCGGAACAGCTACGAATTGCCACCGTCATGCAACTGCCGTGTGCATCACGCAGCCTCACTCGTTGCCGATGACGTGTTGTTTGATTGAGAGGTTTTGATCAGAGTAAAAGCCGAAGCCACGCTCGTGATCAGAGAGCGAAGCAGAAGCGTTTCCGAGAGAAATGCTGGGAGGGCATAGGAGAACGACTTCTGGTGATGGAGAGGGAGAAACGTCAGACTTCGGTCGGTCTTGTCATCTCCGAGGATGTACCTTTCTTTGTCCTGTGTGCGCTATGTTGTCGTTTCTGTTGAGCGGTATGGCGTCGTAAGCAGCATTCGTTCGGAGTTACGGGTCTTGAAATATGTCATCGTAGGAGCAAGAGTTACCCTTGTTGTTTGTTATATACTGTTCACTGTTCCCTGCCGCATTAAGGTTTTCTTTAGATTAAGCAATACTTGTTTTTCTTAGTGACGAGATATTACAAATATTGAAAAAACAGATAAAGTTTTCCTTGCGTGAGACATCGTAGGGTGGACGTTCTGACATGAAATTCATCTCATATTAAAATTCATGGCACAATTCCTATACAAAGTCCATTCTCTCCAGGAAGACTATCTTTCACGTCTAGTTCAGTTTATACTCTGTTTCCTATACAAAGTCCATTCTCTCCAGGAAGACTATCTTTCACGTCTAGTTCAGTTTATACTCTGTAATCAATTACATTCTTTCATCAGAAGTTAGCGAGGGAAGGAACGTAAATAACATGCGAGCTAAGAATAGATTTTTGTCGATCCCCACCTCCACCCCACCCACCACCCCTCCTCCCTTAGTTTTTACTGAGGTTAGGAGGGGGGATGTCTCCTTGTTTGTTCTGTGTGCTCTGTGCTGTCATTTCTGCTAGGCGATTTGGTGTTGTAAGCACCATTCGTTTGGGGTTAACGGGCGTGTCATCATTGTATCAGGGGAGCAAGAGTTTGTCCATGGTTTGTAGTTACTATTCACTACTCCCTGCCTCAGAAGATTAGTTTCAGTACAACAAACACTTAGTGCATACTTCAACGACCTCTTTCTGCCTCCATCCCATCCCTCCCCCCGCCCCCTCCCCCCCCCCCCCCCCCCCCCCCCCCCCCCCCCCCCCCCCCCCCCCCCCCCCCCCCCCCGCTTCTCCGCCTCCCAGCAGTATTGCACGGGGCGTGGTTGGAGCCTGTCAGGGCCCTCCCTGTCTGCACAGCTCGCTGACGTGATGTGTGGTAAGAGTGGTGGCGGCGCATGCACGCCAGTGATCGAGCAGAGCAACGGAAGCTTAGACATCCCCGATCAGTGCTGTCTTTCACACCCAGGCCTGTGTGTACACGGGCCGTGTCACCCACCACCACCAGCACCACCACCACCACCACCACAGTCCCGGCAGCTGCTGTCGTGTAGAACGAAACGCACCGTGGCGGCTTTATGTTGTTGGCTTTGTGATGTGATGAGGTGTGATGTGATGTGATGTAAAGTGTATGTATGTGTGACGTGTTGTGTGTGTGTGTGTGTGTGTGTGTGTGTGTGTGTGTGTGTCTGTGTGTGTGTGTGTGTGTGTGTGTGTGTGTGTGTGTGTGTGTGTGTGTGTGTGTGTGTGTGTGTGTGTGTGTGTGTGTGTGTGTATAAGAGAGAGTTTCTGTATATGCGTGCGAGGATCTGTATGCATGTGTATGTGCATGCGTGCGTGCGTGTGTGTGTGTGTGTGTGTGTGTGTGTGTGTGTGTGTGTGTGTGTGTGTGTGTGTGTGTGTGTGTCCGTCCGTCCGTCCGTGTGTGTGTGTGTGTGTGTGTGTGTGTGTGTGTGTGTGTGTGTGTGTGTGTGTGTGTGTGTGTGTGAGTGTGTGCGTGCGTGTATGTATGTGTGCATGCATGAATATATGCGTTTTTCCTTTTCTTGGGGCGGTGGTGTTAGTGCTGGTGGTGTTGACATGTGAATACACATCCGTGTGTATGCACTATTTACTATGGTTATAGAAAACATATCAATAACAACAATTAGTGCGTGCCGCTTTTGATGGCAGATTTTGGTGAGACAGGACTCAGTGTACATGTGTGTGTGTGTGTGTGTGTGTGTGTGTGTGTGTGTGTGTGTGTGTGTGTGTGTGTTGGAGTGGAGGGGAGAAGTGGACGGGAGTGGAGAGGGGGGGGGGGGGGGGGGGGGGAGGGGAGACAGCAGCACGGGACCCGAGCGGTTTTTTTTTCCTAACATAACAAAATGTTTCATTCATAATGACCAGATGGACACACACACACACACACACACACACACACACACACACACACACACACACACACGCGCACACACACACAAAACACATACACACACACACACACACTCGCGAGAGAGAGAGAGAGAGAGAGAGAGAGAGAGAGAGAGAGAGAGAGAGAGAGAGACAGACAGACAGACAGACAGACAGACAGACAGATAGGCAGACCGACAGAGATGAATGATTGTAGTCAACGACATCGACAACAACAGTTCTGATAACCAGACCACATAAGACGCTTAACTGAAATCTCTCACGGATTAGACAACACACACACACACACACACACACACACACACACACACACACACACACACACGCCGGACATCCAGACAACTAGGACAGATTATCCACCGACACAACAGGCACACACACCCCCGTCATAATCCGCCATGAATAGAAAGACTAGTCTTATCGCCCGCCCCGACGACGACAATAGTGCACTAACTGACAAGGCTCGCAGAGTTCTCTAAGCAAACCCTAAAGTCCTCCGTCTGTTAAGTAACTAACTATACGACTATAAAAACCGCAAGGCTCTCTCTCTCTCTCTCTCTCTCTCTCTCTGAACAGACTATCAGACAGCAGCTGGCGTGACGCATAGCCTGGCTATCATCAAAGACTATAAAGACTTTGAGTGTGGACGGATCGAGTACTGCAGCAGAGAGAGAGAGAGAGAGAGGAGAGAGAGAGAGAGAGAGAGAGAGAGAGAGACAGAGAGAGACAGAGACAGAGACAAAAAAAGAGAGAGAGAAAGACAGAGAACAGAACGTGCGCGGGAGCACGGTGGGAGGGGGGGGGGGGGGGGGGGGGGGTTGGGGAAGGATGACAAGAGGCGGAGAGAGAAGAGAGACGCGAGACAGAGACCGATGCAGCGGAGAGAGACAGATGCCAGGGCCGCTGGAGAGAACACACCGCGGCTGTGTTTTTGACACGCTCTCGGGTCGCACAAAGGCTCAACGTGCGGCAGTTACGGAGCCGTAAATAAACATGGCTAGGCTCCCCTCTCTCTCTCTCTCTCTCTCTCGCTTTAGCCGCCACTTGCTTGGTGGTTGTAGTTTTGAGTAGTATAGTATAGTAGTAGCGAGTAGCGTGGCCAGCCGTTCGTTGCCTTTCTCAAAATGGCGTGCCCACCACCAAGAAATGTACCGACTCGGGTTGGCTGCCACCCCACCCTACCACCCACCACCCCCTCCCCCCCCCACCACCACCACCACCCACCCTCTCCTCTCCTCTCCCCTCTCTCGTACCGAGTTTGAGAAGGGCGAATCCTCTTTCCTCCGCCATTATTCTAGTCGTGCCAGAAGAGTGGGTTTATTATCCTAACCAGAGAGAGAGAGAGGGGGGGGGGGGGAGGGGAGAGAAAGGTGGGGTGGGAGGAGGGAACGGCGGTTGATTTGCACGTGGGACAAAGGCAGAGGCACAGACAGACACACACACACCGACCAACGTAGACAGACTATAGGGAAGGGAAGGAAGGGGAAGGAGAGAGGGAGGAGGGGGGGAGGGTAGAGGGCTGGGGGGGAGCCTACACGCCAGCTTGGCCTGTGTGGATTCGTGTCGATGGCAGTGCCATTATCACAAGCCGAGACAAAAGTTTTCACAGCGGCGCGAAACAGAAAGGCTTGGTTCTGCTCTATGACTTGCGCGTCGCTTCGTGCCTTCCCCTCCCTTCTCTTTCGGCCCCCACGCTGCTCTCCCCCCCCCCCCCCTCCCCCAGTCCTCCTCCTCCTCTTTGCAAGCTCTTGTCGGCTCATGGCGTGCCTAGGGGCTGGCGGGGAGGATTAGTCGAGAGGTGAGGGGAGAGGGTGTGGGGGTGGGGGGGGGGGGGGGGGGGGGGAAGGAGAGATGGAAGAGGAAGGGAGGGGAAGAGAGAGAGAGAAGGGGGGGATGTTGTTGTCAGGCAATGGGAAAAGATCTGCCGGCCAACTGTGTGAGTGAAAACGG
The DNA here is from genome assembly GCA_016801955.1 of Conus betulinus. Classification (NCBI taxonomy): domain Eukaryota; kingdom Metazoa; phylum Mollusca; class Gastropoda; order Neogastropoda; family Conidae; genus Conus; species Conus betulinus. The sequence continues at coordinate 299,250 of JADBJO010002414.1, forward strand.
CGTTTCATGTCACGCACTGTTTCAATGTTGCCAGCGGGCGGGCAGCTCTCTTTCGGGGCCCTTGTACACACAGACCCACACTGACACACACACGTACACTGACGGACGGCGTCTTTAGCCCAGCTGGCTTCGCTTCTACCTCTATTTACGGCTCCGTAACTCGCCGTGCCAGTCTGTGTGCGCGCGTGTCCGCGCCGTGGTCTGTCCCACTCGGACGTGGAAGTCTTACCTAGGTGGTTGGGGTCCTCCCCCCTCCCCCTCCCTTCCCTTCCCCGCCCGAGCACGTGACAAGAAAGACGCTTTCTAAGTGGCCAACTTCTATCGAGTATTGATTATCCGCTTCCCCTCAAGCCCTCTCAAAAACCACGGAGCCCTGGTTTGTTTGTCGCTTGTTGTCGGGGGGGGAAGGGACAGACGGCCGTCACGCAGACAGACAGACAGATGGATATATATATGTACACACACGACGGGTCGGGACGAATGAGGGAGGAGGAGGGGGGGGGGGGGGGGGGATAAGAGGCGGAGAGGTAGAAGAGATAGATGGTGGTGGGTGAACCTGGCCGCACTGTGTTGCGGACCTCTCGTCTAACACAGTAGGCGTAATCAATACGTGGACTATACTGTCATCTGCGCGAATGACCTTGCCGCTTTATCTGTGCCCTTGTCAGTATTAGGTGTCGCCCAGTAATGGCCGGCTTTCTTGCCTGGGGGCTTTTTGTGTGTGTGTGGGTGAGCGGGAGGGTTGGGGTGAGGGCTGTCAGTCGTATGTAGTTTAGCACTCATTCACTATTACTACTACTCTCTTCGTTGTCACGGGACCGGAACCTTGTTTTTTTTATTTTTTTTTTTTCCGGTTGTTACGGGCAAAACGAAACGGCTTTCCGCTGTGGAGTTTCATAGACAAGTGGGTCCACTTAGGGCCAGCGGTGGTCTAGCAGTACGTATGTACAGCGGTGGTGGCCGTTTCGTGTGTCAGGGCAAGTGTTCCCTTTGCTCAGGCCAGTGGAAAGTTACCTCCTGCCTGGCGTAATCGGGGAGCGGAGGGTGGGGGTGGGGGGTTGTTGTCAGCCGTTGATTGTCTGTGGGGGCCTCATCAAGGCGGACCACGTGAAAGATAAGCCCGCCAATCGTCAGGGAGAAAAGAGCTTTTGCCAAGCGGGGGGAGGGGGTGAGTTCCCGTCGGCTGGTGTTGAGGTGCGGGCCCGTAGTTGGTTAGTGTTTGGCTCCAGTCAATCAATCAAGGATTTGGCGGGGGTGAGGGAGGAAGGGACACGGTGCTCTCGCTCAACACACCAAACCAGCACAGCGCTAATCGCAACTCATTGCTCTTGACGTGCCGAGAACGTTAGACCAAGGCGACGGGGCAGAGACGGAAGGGAGAAAGAGAAGAAGAAAGAGAGAGATTTTCAACCTCTTCCCTCCGGCCCCACCACGGCCGCCCCTCCCCCTCCTCCTCTCCTCTCCGCTTTCTTTCTTTCCACTCAAGCAAGTTTGGGGTCCCAGCAGACGGACGTAACGACTTTGTGCGCGCGCGCGTGTGCAGTTGGTGTTGATTGTATACATGCGCCGCGGTGTTTTGTGCTGTGGAGTCCGTGTGGGGGCCTGGATCAGGGCGATGTCATTGTGGGAATACGGCACTGGACCGATGCATCATCCCAGCCGCCGCTGACTGACGAACACACCGACCAAAGTAAGGGGGACGGACGGACGACTCGGCAAGAGAGTGGTGTGTTGCGGCAAGGAGAAATTGAACACGATCGACTTCTTGTCGACGGCTCCGTCGTGGTGGCGAGAAGAGCGAGACAGCCAGCCATCTTTGGTGATTAGTGAGAGGACACGCAGTGACTTGGGACAACTCAGCGGCGGCGTCGCCTTTTTCTCTCCCTCGCCCTCCTTTGCCTAGCTCTTGTGGCGTGATTGGGCCGGGTTCAACTCGGCGTGGCCTTCCGCTCCTTTTCTGTCGTCAAGTACCGAGGGATACGTGTCGTCGCTTTACTTCCCAGCCCAGGTTATCTGTGGAGCTGGTGACTCGGGGCATCATGGCCAGGAGAAAAGGCGTCCAAACGAGGGGGCCAAGAAGGCCAAGGCCAAGAAGGCAGACAACCCGAACCGTGAGAGTGCGGCTCTTCAAGAGACTCACGACCCCGTAGCCGAGGAGGGAGAAAGAGGAGCCCGAAGAGCAAACAACAACCCGAAGCGTCCAGCATGGACACGGAGCCCACGGACATGGACACGGAGGACCTGGGGTCTCCCTCCACCGTGGACCCGGAACCGTCCCCTTCGCTGGACGGGGAGCACAGTAAAGGACGGGTCGGGCACGGAGTCGGAGACGATGCACACGGGCTTCATGCAGACTGGGCCCAACCACTACCGCTGCGGTAGCACGCTCATAGATCTGACCAAGGCGGACGAGGAGACGCACTTCAGCTTCAAGACGGTGCCCAAGGACATCGCCCTGGAGGTGGAGTGCGGGGAGAACCGCGCCATGATGTACCTGTCCAAGCTGTACCAGGGCAGCAAGGGGCACTGCATCGAATTCCAGGGCTCGTGGATCACGCCCAACGAGTTCCAGGCGGTGAGTGGGCGGGAGAGCGCCAAGGACTGGAAGAGGTCCATCAGGACATCATGGACGGAGCCTCAAGCTGCTGCTCAGCAAGGGGGTGCTGGATGTCCACCCGGCTGCCTGTCGGTGCGACAGTTGTCGCTGTTTGCAACAGTCGGTGAGTGGCATGTGTGATTGTGTATGTGTGTGTGTGTGTGTGTGTTCTCTCTCTCTCTCTCTCTCACTCTCTTTGTGTGTGTGTGTGTGTCACTCTCTCTCTCTCTCTCTGTCTCTGTCTCTCACTCTTTGTGTGTGTGTGCGTGCTCTGTCTCTCTTTGTGTGTGTTCTCTCTCTGTCTCTGTCTCTCTTTTGTGTGTGTGTGTGTGTGTGTCGGGTGAGCTGTTTTCTAAGCGTCGGAAGGGGGATGGTGGATAGGTGAATGCATGGATTGTGTGAGCGACACACACACGCACGATTTGTGCGTGTGTGTGTGTGGTGGTGGTACGGGGTGAGCGTTTAGACTCTAGTGGTGTCTGTAATCTGTAATGTGTGTGTGTGTGTGTGCGCCCGCTCGAGTGCACGCCCGTGCACGCACGCTCTTACGAGTCCTTGTGATGGCGAATTAGTGGTTTTTCTCAGCTAGCCCGCGTTGTGTTGGATGGGTACTTTTTTAAAACTGTGGGACTTTAATATAAACACAAACCAGAAGTGGGGGTGATTGCGCCCCGCTGTGTAAACCGACCGTTGTGCCATGGTGTCTGTGACTAGCCCCCCCCCCCCCCCCCCCCAGTCCGTACCTTGAACAACAAAGATAGGCCAGCCGCCTCGAAGTAGGAGGGGAAGGTTAAAACAAAATGGCGGGGGACGGTACACCGGCTGACCACTGACCTGCGGGCGCGTGGTGGTGGTGGTGGCCCTGGCCGCGTCATGTCCCATCTCCCGTCTTCATCTCCCGCCCACACGTTTTCTGATAGAGCGTCTCGCGGTCGGCCGGGCTCGCCACACATGAATCTCTCTCTCTCTCTCTCTCTCTCTCTCTCTCTCTCCTTCTTCTTCTTCTTCGTTGCGCTCTGTTGTGTGTGTGTGTGTGCCCCCCGATATAGATTCCGACCCCCCCCCCCCCCCCTCTCTCTCTCTCTCTGTCTCTGCCCCCTCCTCACCCCCTTCACCCCTCGCCCTCTCTCTCTCTCTCCTTTCGAAACTGGCAAGAGACGACGTCGTAGGCGGTAGTTTGTGGCGAACTTACGACGCCGTAAATGGGGATGGTGTAGCATTTTGCACTCCTTGCTACACGCTGTTCCTTCGTCTTCCCTCTCACTCTGTGTCTCGGGACCGGTCTCGCTCTCTCAACCAAGTCATTGTCGCGGAGTCTGCTGTGTACACGTACAAAATTCACGGTAATCACTTCTCAGTGACAACACTTTTCATTGTCGTTGAACTTCTTGCCCCTCTACGCCTTCCCCGCCTGACACACAGAGAGAGAGAGAGAGAGAGAGAGAGAGGGGAAACCATAACGCGGCAAAATTTAACCCCGCTCGTTCTTCAGTTACAGACACGAGGTTCTATTGTTTCACTGCTGGAGAGCGCTTTCTTGTCTTTGAAAAACAAAGTTAAATGAAAAGTCATATAAATAAAAGGACTGCGTGCAAGTGCTTCAGTTTTGAAGGGGGGGGGGGGGGGGGGTGAGGTAAGGGGGAGAGGTGGGTAGGGGGTAGGGAGTCATTGCAAACGACGACGACGAAGTTTTGGAGAAGAAGGCAGAAAAAACATTTTCTTCAAGCCAATCACACGATCAAGGAGTAGGCTACGAGACGAGCTGGGCGAATCATTTATCTAACACACGCTGCGCGGGGGCCGAATTCATAGTCACGCGCCCCAACACATGTTTGCCCGCAAGCCTGCTGGGCTGGGAGGCGGGGGGAGGGGGGGGGGGGGGGGGAGGAGGAGAAGAGTGGTGGGGAGGGGAGAGGGAAGGAGAGGAGAGAGGCAGCAGCGAAGGGAAGGTAAGCTAAACTAAAAACTTGGCGGCCTGTCGGGGCTGATTAACATAATTTATCCGTAGACCTTGCAAAGTGAAGTGAACGAAGGAGGAGGGAGGGAAGGAAGGAAAAGGGAACGGACGGACGAGAGCAGTGTTGGGGTGAGGGGTGGTGGGGACGGGGTGGTGGTGGTAGTCGGAGAGATGACGGCTAGTCCGTGGTATGCGGCTTACGTGGGCCGAGCGTGAGTGCTTCCACACAAGTTTGGGGAGAGGGTGGGGGTGGGACCCTGGGGGTGGGGGGTGGGGGGGGGGGTTAAGAAAAATGCGTCTCATGGTTTTCTGGCCGATTTATTCCTCCAAAGGCAGGGGGGAAAAGTTACGACTGGAGAAGAAGAAAACCCGGCTCCTCTCTTTCTGTCTCTGTCTCACTTTCTGTCTGTCTCTCTCTCACTCTGTCTCTGTCTGTCTGTCTGTCTCTCTCTCTCTCTCTCTCTCTCTCTCTCTCTCTCTCTCTCTCTCTCTCCTCTGTCTCTCTCTCTCTCTCATAGAGCGCTTGTGTGCTGTGGCGGGGTGGGGATGGGGGAGGCGGGAGGAGATGTATTTTTGTGTGCAGAAAGATTGATAATGATTTCTGTATATGTATTATGTATATATATATATATATATATATATATATATATATACATACATATATATATATATATATATTCTGGATGTGAGTTTTTGGATTGATCGTTTTATTGTTCCTGACTTTTTGTTGTTGTTGTTGTTGACGGGGTTTCGTTTTGTTTGTTTGTTCCCCTTGATGTTCCTGGCTTTGTTGTTGTTGTTGTTGACGGGGTTCCGTTTGTTTGTTTGTTCCCCTTGATCCGAAAGAGTTCAGGAGACAGCTTGCAGCAATAGGACCTGGAAGGGGTGGTAAGCTTGTTGTTTGAAGTGGCGAGGGAGGGAGGGAGGGAGGTGTAGGAGTGTAAGGAGGAATTCATTGTGGGGAATCATCGTTGTCGGCCGGGTTTCTGGTTTCATACTGGCACTTGGCATGGTGGGGTGGGTGTATGGGCCGTGAGCCAGGCAGATATTTCCGTGCTCTCTCTCTCTCTCTCTCTCTCTCTCTCTCTCTCTCTCTACTGTCTCTGTCTCTCTCTCTCTCTCTCTCCCTCCCTGTCTCTGTCTCTCCCTCTCTGTCTCTCTCCCTCTGTCTCTTTCTCTCCCTCTCTGTCTCTCAGAACTCTGTCTCTTTCTCCCCCCCCCCCCCCCCCCCCCCCCTCCCCGTCTCTCTCTCGTCCATTTCTTGGCAATATTTCGGCCGCCGTGGTATTTTCTGTCTCACTCCCCACCTCTTCTCCCCCCCCCCCCCCCCCCCCCTTCCCTTGTTATTGTAGTTGTTTTGTGTTACATGTTTTTGTATGTTCGCGTCATTAGTTTCGTGTCATACGCGAATTGCTACGTAAACATTCTCTCTCTCTCTCTCTCTCTCTCTCTCTCTCTCTCGCCTCTCTCTCTCTCTCTCTCTCTCTCTCTCTCTCTCTCATTCTTCCTCTTTCTCTCTCTCTCTCTCTCTCTGATTCTCCTTCTCTCTCTCTCTCTCTCCCTCCCTCCCCTCCCCTCTCTCTCCCTCCTCCCCTCCTCCCCTCTCTCTCTTTCTGTCCAGGATACATAAATTTCCCATGTTACGACATCGCCGAACCCACTCAAGCTTTGATGGTGTTTGTTTTACTACGACAACAACTCCACGATTAGACAACAAACATACCAAACGATTGAAAGAAACCTTCCATTTTGTACACGTTCATAAGCGGAGGGATGGAGGGCGATGGCGGAGGAAAGGGGGTGGAGAGGGGTACGGGAGGGAGGAGGGGATGTTTTCCCCACTGTATTCCATGCCACCTTCCCTCCCCCCACCCCTACCCAGACTCTTCCCACACAAACCTCCACTCGCACACATCCTTTATATCACCGGTTTTATTATTCTTTTCGTTGATTCATCCGTTTGCTTTTCGAATCTACCTACGATCAAAGGTGTCAGCAGAGAATCTCGACCAATTCCTTCCCGGTAGAGAGAGAGAGAGAGAGAGAGAGAGAGAGAGAGGGGGGGGGGGGGGAGCACAGCTAAGCTCATTGATAGACGTTTGTTTTAAGCCTTATTAGTTTAACCAAGTAGGGTAACTTTTGCTCCCGTCATGAAATGAACACACGGCCGTGTCTCCAAACGAATGCCGCTTACGGTGCCGTGTCGCCTGGCAGAGAACTGAATGACAACACTGAGAGTGCTCACACAGGCCAGTCGGTGTGTCGCAAGCCGCATTCATATGGAGTTATGGCGTGTATTAGTTTTCGTGATGGGGGTAGCAAGACTTGTTCGTTTTTGACTGCTTACGTTCCTTGCTTCATTTGAAATGCTGTAATTTTAAGCCGTTTGAGTTTATAAGCTTCTGGCATGTGATGGCTGACATAGTATACTCATCATCATCATCGGCGGCGGCAGCAGCAGGATTTGAACTGCCAGCTGTCTGTGGTCTGCCTGGACTGGTTGTGAATGACTGGACCCCAGTGGTGTGCGCACTGTGCGCGCTTGCACAAAGATCAGGACGTCTTGGCACGTTAAAGACACTGTCAGCACAGTTAGTGTTTGGTGCGACAGTTACACACACACACACACACACACACACACACACAGAGTGCTAAGCATTTATCAGGATGCTTAGAAAGGGGTTAGTCCCCGCCCCCGAGCAACATGGTCTCAGTGTCTGTCGTTGCTTGCACCGCCGACTACGATCTGCTTGTCATGGGATCATTGGATTTGGTTGCAGAGAAGTGCAGCGACGACTGAATCCAAATTAAGAGTGTAGAAAAAAGGACATTCAGAAATGATATTCCAGATGGTCCAGTTACGCGCTGTTGGCGATCGCAGTGACTTTTCGTCCGGTGTTTCTTCATTCAGCGCACTACTTTTCAGTGTGCCATTCTTTGTTTGCGGAGGAGAAGGAATCGCTCCACGTTCTGAGCTGTGTGTATGTTGCTCTGGGAACTGGGGGTTTTGGGCAAAGAGAGATAAGCGCATACCGGCTCTCCTGTAATGGAAATCGATTCGTGACTGGCTGACAAAAGTCTCGCTCCTGCGCTCAGGAAATCAATTTTGTGGTTTCGTAGATCAGTGTGAATTCGCATTCCCCGATTCGTAAGAATACATTTCGAGTGATACCATCGTAAGTCTGAACACGACAATGCTTTAGAAATAAATGAGTGAACTTGCAGACAAAAGGTATGGGCTCTAATCGATTTCACAGCCCATTCAGAAGAGTTGCAAGCTCAGTAAGACCCAAACTATCGATCTCACGTTCTTGGTCAGCCAGCTGTAGTGGTGCAGAAGGAGGGGGGGGGGGGGGGGGGGGGGGGGGATTGCCCTCCCTTCAGAGGAAATCGTTAAGTAGTGATCTTGATGATGTTCCGTGTGCGAACGCACGCACATCTTGCAACACACACACACACGTAAAATCCCATCACCCACTTTCGGAAGTAAAGGCCAGTTTGGCCGTTGGTATGGATGACACGTTACACATAGCATGCACCTTCCCCGAAGATGGAGTATGGCAGGATATATATAAACGGTCATACACACAAAACCCGCCTGTCCATACAGGCAGTGTCCGCAGGAGTATCAGCCTGCGTACGCAAGAGAAAGAAAGAAAAAATACACCATCTGTAAAGAATGATAACACGGCGCTCTTTGCAGCGAGCTAGTGGGTAACTGAGCTCAAAGAGGAAAAAAAAAGAGAGAAGAGAGAAAACAAAATGAAACTTAGGGGAGCTGGGGAGGGGTAGGGGTGTGGGGAAGATAACCTGAAGTTCGCGATCTAGTACGCGAACTGAAGTTGTTCAGTGAAGAAGGGCTGTAAGGTTTAGGGTATGTTTACGACTGACATTCATGGCTCATGATGTATCCATGAGGCTTTTTGATTCCGTATTCAGTCCTGGGGATGACTTTCTTCGTGGTGAAAAAAGCATCGTTGTGTTAGAACGAACAGAGGAACAAAAAGTGCTGTTGGTGTTCTGTGGGTCGTTGGTCGCTTACTGCCGGTTTTGCAGTGGTCTGGATTCGTGGACGATTCGTTCATTTGAACAGCTTGTGCCAACATCTTTCGTCAGAGTCATGTTACTACCAAACCCCACAGTAAGAAACGCCTCGCTCTGACTGTCTGTCTGTCGTCTGTCTTTCTCTCTCTCTCTCTCTCCGGCTCTCTCTCTCTCTCCTCTCTCCTCTCTCTCGTCATCTCTCTCTCTCCTCGTCTTTCTCTCTCTCTCGTGTTTAATGGGGGCAGCTCTCTTCTTCGACGCAAAAATTTTAACGAAGCAGAAACAGGGTCATACGACTAGCTGGACGACACACATACACACACACACACACACACACACACTAAACGTTGTTGAGTGGAATAATGAAAGATGCTTGAGTTGTCGCGCCGTGAGAGGAGAGAGAGAGGGAGGGAGGACTGTAGCACCACTTCTATAGGTAGAGTCAGGGGAAAGGTATGAAAGATCGGATCCGGACCAAGAGGTTTGTGTGTGTGTGTATGTGTGGCCGGGGGGACGGAGGAGGTGGGTGGGGGAGGGGGAGATGGGGGGGGGGGGGTGGGTGGGGGGGGGGGGGGGTGGGGGGGAAGGGTGGGGGGGGGGGGTGGGGGAGGTGGGGGGGGCGGGGGGGGGGGGGGGGGGGGGTTGGGGGGTGGGAGTGCGGGGGGGGGGGCGGGGGGGGGGGGGGGGGGGGGGGGGGGGGGGGGGGGGGGGGGGGGGGGGGGGGGACCAAAAGTAGTCGGACGGGACGCGACCCCCCCCGCCGTCACACGATGGTATGTACGGAAGGGACGCTACCTCCTACCGGGAAGTGACCGGAAATGTGCGGGGACTTTGGGTTTTTTTTTTTTTTTTTTTTTTTTTTAGTTTTGTTTTTTTTTTTTGTAAATAGTCTTGATCTTGACAAGACAGCCTTGTCAAGACAGGGGCGAGCGCAGTCCGTGTCCCTCCCTCCCTCCACTCCCGCCCCCCCCCCCCCCCTTCCCCCACCTCCCCATTCTCTTCTCTCTCTATATCTTCTCTCTCAGGGGCTCTACCTCGTGGCATCGTCGTCTCTCTCTCCGTCACCCCTACCTCCATCCATTTTTCATCCTAGGGCATCGGGGTAACCTCCCACCCACCCCGCCCCCACCCACCCCCGCGTCGCCCCCTCCCTTCCCTTCTTCTCCTCCTCCCCACCCGTCACCCAACCCTCTTTCCTCGTCCGTTTCCTCCAATATCGCGCGTTTTCATCTTTCTTCCTCAAGTACGTAGAAGAGCCACCCGATCGATAGTGAAATCGGTTAAACCAAAAGGCTGGGTGGAAGGAGCAGAAGACGAAGAAGAAGGGGGTGGGGGGGGGGGGGTCGGGTTACGGAGGGGGCACGGAGACGGAGACGCACGGATACGTCGGAAGGGCGGGGAGTAGGGTACAGTTAGGGATACAGGGTTGGGGTGGATGGCCGGGGGTGGGGGGGTGGGGGGGGGGGGGGAGGCAAAAACCGCGTGAAAAGAAGAAACGGCAACTTCAGGAGAAGGGAAGGGGAGGGACAGGGGGGGGGGGAGGGGGGGGGTGGTGGATGAGGAGAGAGAAAAATGGGAAGAGAAGAAGGGAGACGATGGAGATGATGATGATGGGAGAGGGGAGGGGAGGATGGTTTCGGAAGAGTGGGAGGGAGGAGGAGGGGGAGAGGTAGTAGGGGTTAACTGTGATGAAGAATGCGAGGAGAAGCAGAAGAAGAGAAGGAAAAAGGAAGCAGACTGGGGGGGGGGGGGGGGGGGGGCGTGGAAGAGGGAAGAGAGAAAGAAGAAAGAAAGACAACAAGGAGAAGGAGGGGCGGCTGGTTGGTTTGCTGGGACGACCCTGATCGCTCTAAGGTCCTCGTTTTCTTCACGGCTGCTTTGAGTGATGAGGCCAAGGGTTTTAGGGGGTGGTGAGGGAGGAGGAGAGGAGAGGAGGAGGAGGGAAGAGGAGAGGGAAGGGAGGGGAGAGGAGGAACGAGGGTGGTGGGTTTTGGTGGTGGGAGGGATAGCGGCCGATTGGATGACTGGAGAAGGAAAGAGGGGGGAACGAGGCGGGGGGAGGAACGACGAGAGGCCATCACCGGCCAGAGAAGGAGGGGGAGGGGAGAGGAAGAGAGGAGAGAGATTTGAAGGGGGGGGGGGGGGGGGGAGCGGGGAGCGGAAGGAAAGGACCGCCAGTTTTCATGACGGTGAGGCTGGTGAGTAGAGGACAGAGGAGAGAAAAGAAAGAGAGAGGATGAGGGAGAGAGGACGGTGGTGGCGGTAGTGGGGTGATAAACAGCGGAGCCTGACAAGGGACGGGAGGAAAAAGTAAGAGTCAGGGGCTGGCTCGCCTGGTCGTGCCTGGCTTTGTGTGTTTACACACAACCTGTCACCCAACTCAACCCCAAACTCCCCCTCCCCCCTCCCACCCCCCCATCCCCTTATCCCCCACCTTACCCCTCGCACACATAGACCCAACCTCCATCACCCACCCCTCCATCCATCCTCCCGTGTGTAGAACAACATTGTCCAAAGGTTTTTGTCCGCATGCTTGTTGTAATTTGTGTTTTTTTTATGTTGAGGTTTTTTTTTTCTTTCTTGGGTTTTTTTTTTTTTTTTTGAGGGTTGTGGATCGAAATGGTACAGCTTACAGCCCGATCCTTTAAGTACAGTGAACAATTCGTGTCCTTGACAATATGTGCCTCGCTCCGCTTTTATTAGGAACTGTGGACACTGCACTTGTAGACAATGGTCGCACGTCCGACACAAGCACGTATAGATCATATCGGTCCGGAAACACAAGGGAGGGGACGTATGGGGTATGTCTTCTCTCCCCTCTCCCTACCCTAAAGCTATTTCTCCTACCTCCAATTCTCTCCCTAACCCCCCGACCCCACCACCCACTCCCTGCCTCCCCACCCACCCCCGGCACCCCCCCCCCCCCCCCCCCGCCCCCCGCCCCCCCCCACCACCCCGGCACGCCCTGTCCCCCCCCCGCCCCCCCCCCGTTCTCTCCTCCCTACCACCCCCACCTCCACCCGTCCCACATCCCCCCCCCCCCCCCCACCCATCCACTTAACACTATCCCGCCCTTACAATGGATTTTTCAAAGGAAGTCAAAGCTTGCATGAGCATGGATGTTCCATGTGTTGCCCTGGGGCCAAGTTGGAAGGCTGCTATTCAGCCTAAACAAAACGTCTATACCGTGTCCGGGACCATCTTCACTGTGGTTAGTGTTCAGCCCCATAATGAGGACTTGCTTTTGTGCGGTTACTGTAGGTAGGTTCACCTCCCCTCACCACCTACCGACCCCCACCCCCATCCCCCCCAAACACACACCCCCATACATACATATCCCCCCAACCGCATTCTGTTCGGCATCTAACGACGGTTATTCATTCCCGTCCCGCTCTGTCCACATTCGGGTGGTTGTGGGCGTTAGAAACCTGGAGTGTCATTAACTAGCCGTCGAAGAGAGTCCACCTTCGGTGGTTGTGGACGTTATAAACCTGGAGTCCATTACTAGGCCGTCGAGAGGGAGGAGAGAGAGAGAGAGAGAGATGAGAGAGAGAGAGAGAGAGTGACAGACAGAGACGGAGGGGGGTGGGGTGGGGGGGTGGGGGACAGGAGGAGAGGGTCTTTCTGTTGAGGCATTTCACTAGTACATGATATATAAACATGGAATCATGAGAAGACTTAGATTTAGTGAGATGAGCAAGGACCCCCCCCCCGCCCCCCCCCCCCCCCTTCCCTGACCCTCTGCTCTGGCCTCACTCCCCATGCCCTACCCCTATGGACAGGTAGGTGGGTGTGCCAGCCGTCCGAGATGTATACCTGTTGCTCAGTTAGAAGCAGCCAGGCGGACAAGGTGACTCGCGCGGGTTTCCAGAGATGGGTCCTGTGCAGGAAGCGGGAAAAGGCCACTTGCCGTACCCCATGGGTTTGGAGCGCCCTGGACCGAACACCGACAAAAGACACCCCTGCGCTCCCAGTTGGTGCGGTGGAAGTGGTAGGATGTTCGAATCAATGACGGTAATGTTTCATTCCCCCTAGCTGATGTATTGTACCATACGTGTTCAAGTGCTTGGGACTGTTTGGATGATCCCTGGAGTCTTTTAGCCAGGGTACAACAACAACACAAACAACAGCAAACAGACACTGCTGGCTCCCAACACACACACACAGCCCACACACACACACACACACACACAAGGCACACACACACACCCACACACACACACCCACACACACACAATATATGACGAGTTTTGCGTTGTCATTATTCTGGGTGTGGGTGGTTGGTATGGGTTGAGATATGTCCCCGTCCCCTCACTTCTCAGTGGGACAGTCGCAAGGCCATCTACCTTTCCCGCCCGTATGACATTGTAGGTGGTGTAGTGGGGACTTGAACGTTGTGGTTATAACTTTTATGGCCAATTTTTACATTCAAACCGCTATGCATAACACTACACTACTGACAGGGAATCGTGTCGTGGTGTCGTCAGAGTTTTGTCCCCCTTTCCTTGGTTCCCGGCAACTTTGTCTAGTCTTTGTGTTTGTGTGTGTGTGGTGTGTGATGTGTGTGTTGGTGTGTGTGTTCTATTACGATGTTTATCGGCGTTGGCCAGAAGGGAACACCCTCCCTACTAAAACTCGCCCCTTCTGTGGTCTGGCTCTTGTCAGTCACGGAGTCGGCGACCCTTGAAGGCAAAGAAATCATGTCACCACTAACGCAGACGACCATGTACCCGGTGCAAAGGGGGTGTTTCCCCAGTGGGTGGGGGGGTGTGGGGGGGGGGGGGGGGGGGGTCGGGGTGGGGGGGTGGGGGGGTGGGGGGGTGGGGGGGGGTTTGAGGGGTTGTGGTCCGTTTATATAAGCAGGACAGGCCGCATTCCTGCTTGTAGCGCGTGGTATCACCCCTTCGATGACCTCCCTCCAATTAATATAGAGTCCACAGAAGAGATTAGAATTGTACATAAACCCCCATTAACTCTTCAATCCAGTCACCATGACGTAGTGATCTCGCTCCCTCATCTCCTCCTCTCGTCTCTCTCCCTCTGTATGGTGTGGTGTGCGCGGCTCGCGCGGCATCGCGGAAGAGCAGTAGGTGGGAGGCATTAGATGATGGAGGAGGGCGGAGTGCGTCGTCTTTTCTGCCAGGGCAAATGTACTCTGCACGTCACTGGCAACAGTAGTATAATGCTACAAGCGGGTCCAACAGTCAAGCCCCCCAGCCCCCAACGGACCTCGGTTAGACTGTGGTCTCTTCGTCTTTCGTGAGCGGCTGCTGACGTATTTCTCATCCTTTCTTCTCTTCCTCTCTTTCTCCTGCTTTTCTCTTCCTTCGTCCCTCTCCTCTTTCCTTCCTCCATTTTTCTCTTCTTTCCTCTCTTCCTTTCTCCTTTTCTTGTCTCTCACTCCGATCTTTCTTTCCGTTTTCCTTTCTCTCCCTCTTCTTCTCCCCCTTCTTTCTCTCTTTCTCCTTTCTACCTTCTTGTCGCTTCTCCCTCTTTTCTTCTCTTTCTCCCCCCCCCCCCCCCCCCCCCCCCCGCCTCCCCCCATTCCTCTTCTCCCCCCCCCCTCATCTCTCTCTTTCTCCTTTCTCCCTTTCTCCCGTCCCCCCGCGCCCCCCCCCCCCCCCCTCCCCGCCCCCCCTCTCTCTTCTCTTCCTGTCTTTCTCTTCGTCTCCTTCCTCTTTCTCTCCTTCGTTCTCTTCTCTCTCTTTCTCCCTCGCGCTTTCTCCTCTTCTTCTGTCTCCCCTCTTTTCTTTTTTTTTCTTCTTTCCTTTTTTCCTTCCTTTTCTTTTTTCTATTCTTCCTTTGCCCTTCGCCCCCTTCCCCCCTGCTTCGCTATCTCTCCTCTTTCGCTCCCTTCTCCCCCCCCCCTTCTTCCCTTTCCCCTTTTTCCCCCCTTTCCCCCCCCCCCCCCCCTTCCCCCTCCCCCTTTTTTTCTTACCCCCCCTTCCTTGTCTTTCCTCCCCCCCCCTCCCTTCTCTTTTCTTCCTTTCTTCCTCTCCTGTTCTTTCCTTTCCTTTTCCTTTTTTTTTCTTTTTCCCTCCCCCTTTTTCTCTTCTTCCTTCCTCTTTCTCTCTTCCCCTTTCCCTCTTCCTCTTTTTTTTCCCCGTTTTCTTTTTTTCCATCCCGCTTTTTTCCTTCCTTTTTCTTTTTTTTTTTTCTCTCCCCTTCCCCTCGTTTCTCCCCCTTTTTCCCCGTCCCCCCTTCCCCTTCTTTTTTCTTTTTTTCCTTCTTCTTTCTCTTTTCCCTTCCCTTTTTCCCCCCTTATTTTTTTTCCTCCCTTCCCTGTTCTGCTCCCCCCTGACTTTTTTGTTTCTTTTTCTTTTTTTTTCCCCTCTTTTCCTTCTCCTTATCCCCGCTCTTTTCTCTGTCCCCCTCACCTTCTCTGCTCTTGCCTGTTCCCCCCTCCTTTTTTTTTTTTGTTTCTTCCCCCTCTTTTCCTCTTTTCTCTTTTTCTTCTCCCCTCCTCCTCCTCTTCTTTCTTCCTTTTTCCCCCCCCCGTCGCTTTTCTCGCTTGTCTGTCTTCCTTTCTCCCCCCTTTCTTTCTCCCCTTTCTTCTTCTTTCTTCTTCTTTCGCCTCCTTTTCTCTTTCCCCCCTTTCCCTTCCTTGCTTACCCCTTTTTTTCCCCCCCCTTCATTCCTATTCGCTTCCCTCCCTGGGCATCCTTTCCTTTTTTTCTTCTTCTTTCCCTTGTCCCTTTCCCTTCTTTTCCTCCCTCCCTTTTTTCCCTTTCCCTTTTCCTTCTTATCCCTCTGTTCGCCCAATCTCCCCGTCCCACATCTTGGTACTTCTCTTTCTTCCCTTCTCCCTCCCCCCCTCTTCCCTTCTCTTTTTCTCTTCCTTTTCTGTTTCCCTTCTTTTCTTTCTCGCTCTCGTCTCCCCCTCCCTCTTTTCTCCCCTTCCCCTTTTTCCCTTTCTTCCTTTTTTTTTTTTTTTTTTTCCCTCTATGCCCCTCCGCTTTTTTGCTTCCCTTTTCCTTTTCCCTTTTTCTCGCCTTTCTCCCTCTTTCTTCTCTGACTCTCTTCTTTTCCCTCCCCCCACCTGGGTTGGTGTCCCCTGTTCTATCTTTGCCCCCCCCCCGTCCCCGTTCTATTTTTTTTTTACCTCCCCTTCATCTTGTTTCCTCCTCTGGTTCGCCTCTCTCCCCTGCTTTCCCCGCCTTCTTGCGCCCTGCCCTTTTCACCCCTTTTTTTTCTTTCCCTTTCTTCCTTTCTTCTTTCCTTTCTTTTTTTTGTTTTTCCTCCTCTTTTTTCGTCCCCCCTTCTCCTTTTTTCCCTCTTGCTTCCCCCCCCTTCCCTCTTTCCCCTTCCCCTCCTCTTCCCCTCCCCCTTTCTTTCCTCTTCTTCTCTCCCCTCTTCCCTTCCTTCTCTCTCTTTCTCCCTTCCTTTCTCCCCACTCTTCCGTCTTTCTTCTTTTTTTCTTTCTCCTCCGCCTCGTTTCCCTCTTTTCTCCCTTCCTTTCTCATCTCAGAAATCTATGCTTTCTCTTCTCCTTTCTCGCCACTCTCCATCTTTCTATTCTTCCTATTCTTCTCCTTCATTCTCGGTTCCTCACCCCCCCCGCCCTTCCCTCTCCCCATATTTCTCGCCCGCCCCCGGCCAATTCTCCTCCCTCCCCCCCCCCCGCTTTCTTCGAATCCCGCCCCCTCCCCAGCATGTCCCTTAATCACTGTTCTCTCCCTCTTCTTTCTCCCCCGGGGCTTCTCTTCCTCCCCGCACCCCCCCTATCTTCTGCGTCCCTATCTCCCATCTCTTTATCTCTTCTCATCATACACTTCCTTCCTCTCCCCGCCCCCCAACGCTTGCTTAATTCTCTGTTCCTTTCTGAACGATCAACTTTCCCTTGCCATCTGGCTACTCTCTCCCCCTCCCCCGCCCCCCACCCCCCTCCGCCCACCGCACACCCCCGCCCCGCCCGCAGCCCAGCCACCCACCAACCCACCCCCCCCCCCACTGTCGCTGCGAAAGGGAGTGTTTAGAACTGGGTCAGCTGCAGGCTTCCTATCCGCACCTTCTTCAATCCATCCTCCTCTCTTCAAGTCATAGAGCGGTCCTCACGCGAACGCCTTGACAGCTCTCAGAGGGGTCAACGCCTTCCTTCACTGGTACCGACGGTTCGGCTCATCGGTGTTCATGTACACCAAGCTTGAGTAGCCCCTCCCGCATCTCGGCTCTCCTCGCGTTAGTCCTCTCCTCGCTCCGTCGCCTTTTGTCTCTCGCTCCTCTCTCCCTCTGGTTCTCTTCTCGAATCTTCTCTCCGCTCGGCCTCTCGCTCCCCTGCCCGCCCCCTTATCGCAATTTCCTTTCCTTTCATCTCCCACTGGCCAGCCGCCCTTTCTCGTCTCGGAAGCGCGCGCCGCGGCTCCGTCGCTGTCGTGGGTCACCACGAGTCCGCGGAGGTAAGGCGACAACGCCTTTTTTTTTTTTTTGTTTGTTTGGTGTGTGTGTTGTTTTTCGGATTGGGGGGCGCAAGAATGCAGGGCGGTTGAGGCATGCTCCCGTTCACCCACCGCCTAATCACGATTCTTCTTTCTCTTCTTTTTCTCATGCGTCTCTCTTTAGTTCCTCACTCCAAATCACACACACACGATCACAAAACGGCAGTCATGGGCCGGCTAGCAGCCAGCGTAGGCAGGTGGCCATATGCACCACAGACAGACAGAAACGGTCGTGAAACACACAGAAGACAGAACCTCCCACTCTACCCCAGTCATGAAACAAAAGGACGAAAAAAAACCCCTCCCACCAGGCAAAAGCTAACTCCCAG
>JADBJO010002415.1:10000-12500 GCA_016801955.1 Conus betulinus
GAGGAAGAAAGAAGAAGAAGAAGGAGGAGGAGAGGAGGAGGAGGAGGAGGAGGAGGAGGACTGGTGAAAATAATGGAACAAAACATCAGGGTTCCAGGGAGACAATTTCCCTGTCATCGTGAAAATGATTCGGAATGATTGGCCCAACTAACAACATAACTCGTCTGCTCAAACACATAATGGAAGCGAAACAGAAAGAGGGAAATGGAGTATTCACGTGTGAGAAATTTAACCTCATACCCAGAGTGAGGGAGTCACAAATGAATCAAACGATGCATTTAGCAGGACTGTTGACACGGGATTTAAAATGATAATGATAAAACATCATTAATACCAAGGAAATAAACAAAATAAACAAACATAAACAAATTGGCTGATACGAGAAAACAACAATTGCCCTGTCACTGTGCGAATGTGGCAGGAAAAGTAATAATTGTTGTTGGTGGTGGTGGCGGTGGTGGTGGTGGTGGTGGTGGTGGTGGTGGTGGTGGTGGTGGTGGTGGTGTGTGTGTGTGTGTGTGTGTGTGTGTGTGTGTGTGTGTGTGTGTGTGTGTGTGTGTGTGTGTGTTCGTTCTTTGATTTAATGTCTATCCACTTTACAGTGATCTTAGACAAAAAAGTAATAGTTGTTGTTGTTGTTGGTGGTGGTGGTGGCGGTGGTGGTGGTGGTGGTGGTGGTGTGTGTGTGTGTGTGTGTGTGTGTGTGTGTGTGTGTGTGTGTGTGTGTGTGTGTGTGTGTGTGTGTGTGTGTGTGTGAGGGGGGGGAGAGACACAGTGGGGGGGGGGGGGGGGGGGGGAGACAGAGAGAGAGAGGTGTTAACTGAAACTGATGGCGTTGACAACATAATTGGTCCAGCTCATTTCTTTGCGCTTTTTACCGTCTGTCACCCCCAAAGCCGATTCCAGTATCAGCATGAGAGATAATCATCAGAAGTAGGCGATGGAACGTCAGGCAAACCAAGCATGGAAGCGAGGAGGAAAACAACAAAACAAAGAAAAGAAAAGAAAAAAAATATACAGACAGACAGACAGACAGACATCATACATACATACATACATACATACATACATACATACATACATACATACATACATACATACATACATACATACATACATACATATATACATATCATACATACATTCATACATACATACATACATACATACATACATACATATACATACATACATATACATACATACATACATACATACATACATACATACATACATACATACATACATACATACATTCAGACAAACATAACTAACTAACCAATCAAGTAACTAACTAATGAAGTAGCTAACTAACTAACTAAACAAATGTAAACTTGTCAAAGAAACTAAAATAAACCAAATATCCATAGTCCTAAGCTGGAAGATTCCTTGTAATTATGGAGAGAGAACACAAGTTGGAAATGACTGGCCGAAATGAAGTAACTATATTCCAATTCTCCAATAACGCTAAACTGATCCACTGGATTCTGGGCAATCATGAAACCACTTCAGCCTCAGACTTTATTTTGTATGTCTTGATTGAAATGCAAGAAGCCAGAAGCTATTGTGGGTGAACCGCCTGAAAAGCAAATGGACCAAGAAAACAGTTATGTCATGCCTAAGAATCAACCTCTCTTTAGAGAAAGTTCATTTGAACGTTAAAACGAACAATCAGCCTTTCTGAAAAAAAAAATTGAACTGATTGTCACAACCAGGAATTGGCCTGTCTGAAACACAATTTCATTTGAGTGTCACAACCAAGAATCAGTCTTTCTTAGAGAAATTTCAGCTGGATGTCACAACTAAGAATCGGTCTTTCTTTCAGAAAATTTCAGCTGAATGCCACAAATAGGAATCAGTCTTTCTTAGAGAAATTTCAACTGAATGGCACAACCAAGAATCAGCCGTTCTTTAAAGGAATTTCAACTGAATGCCATAACTAGGAATCGGCCTTTCTGAAAGAAATTTCAATGGACACACAGCACTGTCTGAGGTATAATGAGACCCCGACAGAGGAAAGGCCCCCTTCCGGTGACCTGTCTCAAGCCTTTGCTTCTGGCTGAAGGTTCACAGTTCAGTGTTCATATGACCGTTACAGCTGTCCCCTAAACGGTGACTAGACCCTTTTCACTGCTCACAGTGCTTACAGGTTGCTGTCTCTGTTACATCCCAAACCCAGATTATTTTGTTTTGTTTTGTTTTTCTTTGCCTGTACATATTTATTTTAGTTATTCATTTATCTATTTATTCATTCATTTATTTATCTCTCCATTTATTCATTCATACATTCGTTCATTTATTCAGCCATTTATTCGTTTATTCATCTACATATTCATTTGTTTGTGTACTTATTCATTTATTTTGTTTATTTCTTTATTCACTCATTTATTCATTTGTTTACTTAAACATTTATTTTGGAAGGGAGGATGGGGCTCTCTGCCTACAGTCCATTGAGCATCTTTTCTTCAGTGCCACACACTGCTTCTTTACTCTTTTTATT
>JADBJO010002415.1:20000-22500 GCA_016801955.1 Conus betulinus
GTGTGTGTGTGTGCATGAGAGAGAGAGAGAGAGAGAGAGAGAGAGAGAGAGAGAGAGAGAGAGAGAGAGAGCAGTAACAACAGATGACAAACAGTAAAGATTCATCGACTTTCCCATTTTGGCAAAATGAAATGGATTGGGGGGGGGGGGGGGGGGGGGGGGATAAAAAATCCTTTTGCATTACATTTTCTTTGTGTCGTGTTCAAAATGAACCAAAGAAGAAGCCCACTATACCGTATGATCAGGCTCAGTTTCAGTGACATCAAGGAGCTTTTGCTATGTGTGTGCTTGTCCATACATGCTACACTACACATGTCATACACGAGGCCACATGTTTCACAAACTTTGAAAAAAATGATGATCAAACACACGTGATAAAGAACAGAAGGAAAATCTAGATGGGGTGTCTCTGTGTTTTGTGTTTGTGTGTGAGTGTGTGTTTTTTGTGTGTGTGTGTGTGTGTGTGTGTGTGTGTGTGTGTGTGTGTGTGTGTGTGTGTGTGTGTGTGTGTGTGTGTGTGTGTGTGTGTGTGTGTGTGTGTGTGTGTGTGTGTGTGTGTGTGTGTGTGTGTGTGTGTGTACGTGCGTGCGTGCGTGCGTGCGTAGGTGCGTGCGTGCGTGAGAGAGAGAGAGAGAGAGAGGGAGGGAGAGAGAGAGAGCAGAAAATATTGCGGAGGAGGAGGATGGAAAGGGAAGAGAATGAAGGGCCCCTAAGAGAAGGAACAGGAAGTGGAGGAGAAGGAGGAGATTGAGAGTGGGGTGGGGGAGGGGACGAGAAGGGCCCACTGTCAGTAATGAAGCAATGTCCACAGCAAAAGGATGATCTGACTATTTTTCAGTTTAGCCCTATGATGGACTTTTTATTATCACAAGGGGTTCGGGTCGGGACATCTGACCACCCCTCTCAACTCCTCCCCTTTAAATATGATCCCCAGTGCTGCATGGTCCTGGTACTTCCAGGAGCCTTTGCAGTCGTCAGGTTACAGCAGCATCTCACTGAATATCAGTGAGACTTTACATCTGATGCATAGACATGAACGACATCTTCTGAATGTAGTGTTCTCAGGTGGATGTGCTGTGTATGTTGCATGCAGTACAAAACGTGCACAAATCTTCACTCAGCCAGAATATGCTGTTTATCTTTGACGAAGTTTTGAGCTTTGTATCCTTGTTTCAAACTTTTTTTTTCTCCTATTTTTCGCACAGACTATTGACCACTGTGGTTGGACTGAGTGTAAACATATGACCTCGCTCATTAACTCATTTGCCTTGTTTACAGCAGATTAAGGAATCGAGTTCTCTCCTGTGATGTACTAATACAAAAAAAAAAAAGGTTATTGCTATAGAGATTCCAGAGTTTAGGTATCATCAGCTTCCAGTCCCATGGCAGGATCTTCTTCATGAGGACTGAAGATGGCGGTTCACATGCGTTAGGTCTGATGCTGGATCTCTGTGATGCTGTGTGAGTCATGCTGGGAAAACCTTGGACACTTCCTAGCTGATGGCTCTGTTCATGGATGCAGGCCTTGACCCTAATACGTCTCCTGCCTGTGAGTAGTTTCTGTCGCCTCGATGTTTACATTGCCCCAATGTATCTCCTGGCCACTGTTTTTTCAGTAGTACCCCACGGCTTTGCAGAAAAACAGTGCGTTAAGATGTACTTTCAGTCTGCTGACTAGTGCTCCAAAGCTGGCAAACAGATCAACATTCTGAATCTCTCCAGACATAAAAGTGTTTTTTGTGCTGTGACCTTCTTTCATTCAAGAGAGAATCAACGAGAGAGAGAGAGAGTCGTAAAACCAAATTATAACAACAGACCTCTCGGAAAATGACGTGTACACAAGGATCATTTGCGTTCTGTCAACATCTAAAAACCATAAGCCGATATATGGATATTTTTAACAGCCACAAAACTGATAGTGATGAGGTCGACACACATCCTACATCCTCTGGCCTTCAGTAATTAAATGACGAATGATGAAGAAAATCGAGCCAGTCAGACAAGAGAAGGGGGTTGGGAATGGCAGAAATGGTTTTTTCGAGTTTTCATTGAATCCCAATGAAAGCTTTCGGGAGAGGAATCTATTGATGGACCTTGATGTCTCTGAATATTACTTTTTTGTACAAACCAAATAAAGGAAAGTAATAAGACATGCAGGGAAAAATAAGAGGAAAGAGGAAAAGAGCACAGAAAACAAAACTAGACATTAAAGACAGAAAATGAAGAAGAAGAAAAGTCTTCACGTTCTCACGGAAGATAACAAGAATGAAAGAATAAAGAAAGAAATCTTTGAACTGATAGGAAACTTGAAAGAGCGAAAACAAGTGCCAAGGTCAGACAGATCATGGAGTTGCCTTTTGATTGTTGACAGGGGAAGTAATAACCATTACTGAATAAAAGAGTTACTTACCGTCTACTTTTTAAGATGGGATACAATTAAACACAAAATGTGTTTGTTTACATCAGCAGAAAGTTTTGATATTCGATGGAATCATTATAC
>JADBJO010002415.1:27500-35000 GCA_016801955.1 Conus betulinus
TTAAAGGGCAGTCAAAGAGAGAAATTGCCAAAACATTGCTGTGAAAGGGTGCGCCTGTAATGTAGACACTGTTGCGTTCAGTTTGACTTGACTCATTATTATCATCATCGATCGGTTCAGATCAACAGGTTTCGGGTTTGACTGTTGTGACGTTTGTTTACCAAAAGGCGTACATATACAGAGAAACTGCGAAATGATCTTGATCCATAAACTAAGGAAAGGTACTATTTGCCAAAAAAAAAATACAGGCATTATCTTTTCCTGATTTGTGTCTGGAATAGGCCTTTTGCACAAAAGTCTGACAGTTAGACCTAAAATAGGTCTGCACGTAGAAACAAATCTGAAACAGTTCTGTGACGAGATTTAAAGATGAATGCAAATATATCGAAAAGGTATCTTTCAAGAAAATGACACATTTCTTTGTACGATAACAGGAAGTTATCACTTGTGCTACCTGATAATTTTGGGTCCTTTTTTTGCTGTTCTAATCGCCTGATCATTGAAATGAATGAAGTGTGGGACATTACTGTTGTGTCATGCTGAACCATCAACGTTGAATTTTCAATGGTTAATTCTTTAATTCCTTATGGGTTCTGGCTAGCGCTGCGATTACATGCGTACAGCTTGCTTTTGTTGTTTTCGTTGCAAAAAAAATACGGACTTTTGCACTGGCTTACTCTCAGGGAGGAACAGAAGACACAGGAAACACAAATAACACATCACATAGTTTCAAGCTGACAGTAGTAAAAACATCATCCGAAACATACATGCAGAAAGTTTATCACTTTGAATGTTTGTGGTTGGTTTTTTTTTTTTTTTGTTTTTGGGGGGGGGGGGGTTTGCAAATCAATATAAGACCAGTGCATAATTCATCAGAATTGTCTGCAGCTGTTCCTGTCACTACAAATTTAGCAAAGGTCTTAGTATGAATATGAACTCCTAAGACCAGTTTCGTACTTTACTGTGGAAGATTCAGAGTCTCTTTTGAAGCGATGCTGAAGCAGAAAAAAAAGAAAAATCCTCGCCATAGGTCAGTCTCAAGCATACAAGAGTGGTCACTCAATGCTACAAAATGGTTCAGTCGTGTCCCCAAGAAGAATGACTGACAATATTAAGCAAATTCAAAGGTTTAATTGCTTAGGTTACAATCCAGCCGGTGTGGCCTTTCCAGTTTTATTCTGAAGTCACCAGGACACCACAAATTTTATCTCAGACTTTAAACGTAAATCTTGTTTCTTAAAAGAGGTACTTTGGATGAACTAAAACCTTTCCGAAAAGCAAAGTGTGTGTGTGTGTGTGTGTGTGTGTGTGTGTGTGTGTGTGTGTGTCTGTGTGTGTGCCTGCTGCGCGTGTGCGCTCGCGCGTGCGTGCGTGCTTACGTGCGTGCGTGTGTGTGCATGCATGCATGCATGGCGTGTGTGTGTGTGTGTGTGTGTGTGTGTGTGTGTGTGTGTGTGTGTGTGTGTGTGTGTGTGTGTTCCTAAAGAAATTCCAGACCCATTCAAAGGCATGCTGTGATTCAGTTTACGAAGTTCTCTCTATATATCAAGTTCTCTCCTTATCATCACATTCCTCCTCCTCCTCCTCCCTATTCTTCTTCCTCCAGTTGTGAACATCATCCTGCTCTACTGCTCCGCTGTCCTGTTGTAGACTGTTACAATCGCACAGGATGTTTGCTGTTTTTGTAAATAGCATTCGGCCTATACAGCTTACACTTGGAATGAATTTAACGTGTGCACAAGAGATGTTACGCGCCCGTTCACACGGAGCCTGGCGTTTACATCTCACTGGAAGGACTTTTCAGAGACAGGAGTCAGGGGCAGTGTTAACCCTAAAGGAAACAGTCTCCCTTAACAGGTGGGCACAGCGGAGATTTGAACCAGCCACCCCCAGGATCACCAGGATCACAGGCCCGCCGCTACCAGCCAGTCCGGCCATGTTCGACTGACTCTCAGGGAAAGTTTGGTTGGTCTTCCACGCGCTGCTGTTGGATTTTTCATTGATATTCATTTCAGTGCGAATATAATCACATTTGGATATAAACAACAAGAAAGATAACTGTGGTATCCACGGTGAGACGATGCCACGCCCATAAACAGAAAAATACCAGGCAAGAAAGATAACTCACTGTGCCCGCAACTCCCGTAGGACTGCTGCACTTGCGGTATCAACAGATGTTTTCTTTTTTTTGTGTGTGTGTGTCTTTTAATGTGTGCCACGTGTCTGCTTTCGTGTTTGACGAATTGGTGCCGATAGTAATATTCGTTTGGAGTTATGTTTCTCAACCTCAAACATTTCTTCATACATTTGTTCCTGTACACCTGCTTTACAGTTCAGAGTGACGCAACATCTCCAGTCCTTGCAATCAATACAGACAGTAATAAAAGAAATGAAACTTTTCGCATATCAACTCAAAAGAAAAGGAACTAGATATGAAAAAAAAATAGAAAACAATGATTCACCTTTGTATCCTGTTTATGAAAAAAAAATCTCTGCTCGCTGTTTGCGCCTAGAGCACACACCACGTTATAGACCATGATAAACTGAATACAAAAAGACAAAAAAAAGAAGGAGAAAATATGAAAAGATTGGAGCGATAACGGGCAGAAGAAAGAAAATAAAAAAAGGAAAAAAAAAGAACGGATGAATGAATCAGGAGGGGGGGTATGAGATGGGGATTGGGAATGGTCAAGCAAACAAACCGACCGACAGAGAGAGAGAGAGAGAGAGAGAGAGAGAGAGAGAGAGAGAGAGAGAGAGAGAGAGGCAGACAGACAGACAGACAACAGACAAACAGATTCTTTTTACGGGGGGGGGGGGGGGGGGGGAGAGAGAGGTAGGGGTTCTGTTCGCCTATGATTATGGTTTTACATGCTTAAAAATTGTGATAATAACGGTAAAGCCAACAAATCATTGGTAACCAGACAGAGAGAGAGAGAGAGAGACAAACACACACACACACAGATAGACAAAGAGACACAGAGATAACGGCAGCGACACAGAGAGCAACAGAGAGAGGGAGGGAAGAGAGAGAGAGGAGAGAGAGAGAGAGAGAGAGAGAGAGAGAGAGAGAGAGAGAGAGAGAGAGAGAGAGAAGCAATGAAGCCAACTGATAAACAAAAACATATAAATTCAAGTGAAAAGAAAGTAAAAGATCAAAGAGACAGTCAGAAAGAAAAGAAAAAGCAAATTGACAAAGAATTAAAAGCCGATATGGAAAATAATGTCATTGTTTTTTTTTTCTACTTTTGCTTTCTCTCTCTCTCTCTCTCTCTCTCTCTCTCTCTCTCTCTCTCTCTCTCTCTCTCTGCGTGCGTGCGTGCGTGCGTGCGTGCGTGCGTGCGTGCGTGCGTGCGTGTGTGTGTGTGTGTGTGTGTGTGTGTGTGTGTGTGTGTGTGTGTGTGTGTGTGTGTGTGTGTGAGACACTCTTTCTACTCCTCTGTTTAATAATTTTGGATTTTTTTCAACACTCTGTTAGACTTTTCATTTTTCGGTTTTAATCTCTGGTCGACTTTCTATCACTCTTTTAACAGGCACTTTTCTTTACTCTGTAAAGCTTTTCACTATTCTGTTTTAACTGTCTGTCACTCTTTATATTGATATGTTATACTTTTAATGTTTTGTTTCAGTGTTTGTTACACTTTCCATTATATGAATTTTAAACGTTTGTAATTTTCATTTTGCTTTGTAACACATTACCTCCTTTGGTTTTAATCTCTCGTTTTTACTAGTCACTTACACTTTCTATTAATCCATTTGAATGTCAATCAGAAGTGTCATAATTCTTGTGTACGTTAGCTACACTGCTTTTATTATTCTGTTTAATGTTTGTGCCATTTTTCTCATCAAGTGTGGCTATTACAAGCTGCGTTCTTATTTTTTTTTTTTTTTTTTTTTTTTTTTTTGATAATGTGAGATATACCACGATGTCGACTTCATTTCATCACTGTCTCTCTACGTCTGACATTTTATTTCCCTTCTCCAATGGGCGTTGTTGATTTGTTATTTTCTCTCGTTTGTTTTCCTCTCCTCGGATCATTTATTGCACGCATGTTGACAAATATTGCTCATACTCTCTGTGCATTCTTTCCTCCTTTTCCAGCCCAGGTTCTGCCAGCCAGACTGACAGATTATTCTATCTTCTTGTGATTCTTCTTCTTGCATTCGTTGGCCATCCGGACGGCTGGTGATAAAATTAGAAACTTAGATTTAAAAAAAAAAAAAAAAAAAGGAGATTAGTTCGTGGTCTCCAGCTGACCCCGTTGCTATTTGTGTGTGTGTGTGTGTGTGTGTGTGTGTGTGTGTGTGTGTGTGTGTGTGTGTGTGTGTGTGTGTGTGTGTGTGTGTGTGTGTGTGTGTGTGTTCGTTTGTGTGTTTGTTTTTGTTTTTGAGTTATTGTTTTGCTTGTTTTCATGAGATGTATTGTTACTTGCAAGGATGTGTATGTTTGTGTGTGTGTGTGTGTGTGTGTGTTTGTCTGAATCCAGGCTGATTGTAACGTCAAGCCGGTTAATTACCTGAAAAAGAAGAAAGAAAAAAAGAAAGAAAGAGGAAAAAGAAAGAAAGAAAGAAAGAAAGAAAGAAAGAAAAAAAGAAAGAAAGGAAATTAAGAAAGAACAAATGAAAAAAGTTACAAGTTCACTGAAAATGCAAGAGTGCGAATGAACAATCGAATTTAATACAAAGGACGAGTGAACGAACGAACCGACAAACGAAAAAAGGAAGGACTGACTGACTGACTGACTGACTGCTGACTGACTGACTGACTGACTAACTGAATGAATGAATGAATGAATGAATGAATGAATGAACGAACGAACGAACGAATGAATGAATGAATGAATGAATGAATGAATGAATGGACAAGACAGATACACACAGACTGCACTGTTATTAAGCTAGAAGATAAGCTATAGAAGTCAAATCTATGTATTATCAGTAGTGAGGAATTTTCAGCACGGAAATTCCGATCCCCGATTTTCTGTCAAAACGTTCAACTGAAAAATTGTGCCACAGCGCAATCACCAAACAGTGTCATGCCACCCCACGTTACTTTGTCCTGTCCTGTGCCACACAGCAATCACCAAACGATGTGTCATGCCACCCCATCTTACTTTGTCCTGTGTCACACAGCAATCACTAAACGATGTGTCATGCCACCCCACGTTACTTTGTCCTGTGTCACACAGCAATCACTAAACGATGTGTCATGCCACCCCCACGTTACTTTGTCCTGTGCCACACAGCAATCACCAAACAGTGTGTCATGCCACCCCACGTTACTTTGTCCTGTGCCGCACAGCAATCACCAAACAGTGTGTCATGCCACCCCACGTTACTTTGTCCTGTGCCACACAGCAATCACCAAACAGTGTCATGCCACCCCACGTTACTTTGTCCTGTGCCGCACAGCAATCACCAAACAGTGTGTCATGCCACCCCACACGTTACTTTGTCCTGTGCCACACAGCAATCACCAAACAGTGTCATGCCACCCCACGTTACTTTGTCCTGTGCCGCACAGCAATCACCAAACGATGTGTCATGCCACCCCACGTTACTTTGTCCTGTGCCGCACAGCAATCACCAAACGATGTGTCATGCCACCCCACGTTACTTTGTCCTGTGTCACACAGCAATCACCAAAAACGATGTGTCATGCCACCCCATCTTACTTTGCCCTGTGTCACACAGCAATCACCAAACAATGTGTCATGCCACCCATCTTACTTTTGCCCTGTGTCACACAGCAATCACCAAACAATGTGTCATGCCACCCCATCTTACTTTGCCCTGTGTGTCACACAGCAATCACCAAACAATGTGTCATGCCACCCCACGTTACTTTGCCCTGTGTCACACAGCAATCACCAAACAATGTGTCATGCCACCCCACGTTACTTTGCCCTGTGTCACACAGCAATCACCAAACAATGTGTCATGCCACCCCACGTTACTTTGCCCTGTGTCACACAGCAATCACCAAACAATGTGTCATGCCACCCCACGTTACTTTGTCCTGTGTCACACAGCAATCACCAAACAATGTGTCATGCCACCCATCTTACTTTGCCCTGTGCTCCATGCAGTCACCAAACAATGGTTCATCCACCCCATTTTACTTTGTCCTGTGTCAAAGGGCAATCACCAAACAATGTGTCATGCTGCCCCATATTACTTTGTCCTGTGTCACACAACAATGACCAAATCACCAAACAATGTGCCATGCCCACTCCACCCATGCTGCCTCGCCCTGAAGTTCACGTGCAAGATGTCGTTTCCCTGTCAGACGTGGGGGCTGCATCACACGGCAGTTGCAAAACTTCATTTCCTGCCGGACTAAGCGAGCAGCACGGTGTTTTCTGTGTGTTTCCATCTGATTTACCTCTGTAAGAAACCGGTTTTGAAGCTATTTCACACATGACTTGATTTCATGCCGCGCTCTATCTGGTCTGGCCAAATGCATTTTATTTCAAGTCATGAGCCCACAAACTTCGTAATAGGAAAACACGTGACTACGCCTCGTTTAACAATCAAATAGCTGGATGACAGATAGATAGATGACAGCTGGAGGGGCACGCTTCAAATCGTTTATGTGATTAAAACATTTCAGATTGAATGGTTCCATTGACACTCAACCTGTAGGGAGCAATCTTCAAGACTGAGAGAAGCAGGCACCCAAACCCAGGAGGATTTCACTGATAATTGATTTTTGTGGTAGAACTGCTTGCAGTGCGGTGAAAAAGGCTCGCACGTGTGGCCTTTCGCGGTGGGTCTTTCTTAATTGTGTCATACACTTTAAAAAGAAACAGTTCTGAAACTACGCATCGCTCTAAATTGTGCGGGCCTGACAAGATGTCACTCTCTCTGGCCCTCCATGCCCTGCTGTCATGATGACCACAGTTTCGATGTCCTCTCTGCGTCTGTGGCCTTGCTTTGATTTCATTGGGGTGACCCGTATTGGGGAGTGCATGAGGGTTGTCGTTGAACGGATGTAGTGCCGCCCTCCGGAGGGATAGCTCACTTACGCCGGCTCCGCCACTACGCAATTATTGTCGGCAGTAAGTGGTATCCTGCGAACGTTAGAGATCAAAACAGGCGTTGCTGAACACCACCGAAATGGCTCGGCAGCAGTGCAGTGTCTCCTCCGGTGGGTTGCGTCTTGACCACTTGACATTGACTGCTCCCTGTGGATTGCCGGTGCCGGGGCTGCGGCGGAACTGACCGGGCTGTGGCTGTGGACGGGGTATCGGAATGAGCGGCGTGGGTGCACTGCCACTGGACAATAAAAAATTGTGCGGGCCTGTTTGAAAAGGGCATATCACCTGGTTAAAGTGTAGCACGACCCAGGCCATTGTTCTGTAAGAAACAAGTTTAGTAGCTATGCCACTGGGTGGTTTAGTCAGCTGAAGTCCGTTTCTTAAATTCCATATCATGAGTCCGAGAACAGCGGAGACCACGTGGCAATGTCTGCCATGTGTCAGTCAGTGAAAGTTGCTT
>JADBJO010002415.1:40000-47500 GCA_016801955.1 Conus betulinus
AATACTTATATAGCGCCTATTCTCGGCTAGAGACCAAGCTCTAAGCGCTTTACAATCAACACTCGTTTTTACACGACGGGCTGCCTACCCTGGTAGTGCCGACTGAAGAGGTGCCAGCTGGCGCTTCATTCAGTCGTTTCCCGTGTGTCATCCAGTCAGGATCGTTCAATATCGATCACTCATTTTTCCTTACTTCCTTCATTCTGTCCATTTCTCACTCAGGGTGCATGCTATGTGAAACGTGTCATCCATACCAACGGCCAAACTGACCTACTCTTCCGAATGTTGGTGGTGGGATTTTACGTGTGTGCAAGATGGTATGCGTGCGTTCACACTCGGAACCTCGGTTTATAGTCTCATTCGAAGGACTGTATGGGAAATGGAGTCAGAACCCAATGTAACTCCGAGGGAAAAAATTCCCCTGTTCGAACCCGCAACCCCCAGGATCACCAAGATTACGAGTCAGGCGCTCTACCAACTGAGCTATTCCGGTTCCCGGAGTTAACTGTCCAGAATCAAAGACCATTAGCAAATTCAGCCTCCATTGTTCAGTTCACTGTCCCTGCTTCTGGTGGAGCTGTGTGTCAGGCTTGTGGTCGGAAACGATGAGGACGGTCTGATAGGGCTTTTGCATAGGAACTGAAAGGGAACCAGTGGTCAGTTCCCTACTCTGGTTCTTCGGGGCATCCCAGAGTCAGCCTACAACAATCATCCACGTGGACATCCCATCGAGGGTCACAAGATCTGTGTGTGGTCATTGTGAGGTGTTCACTGAGTTTTGCGAGTGTTCCTAGGCTTCAAGAAGACAAATTCGTGTTAATGAATCATCGAAGCAGCTAATTTCAAGCACCCCACGGGTACGGGGACGGTATCATTACCCAACGGTCTTAGCCAAACACAATGTCATCGTCCGGTAGACTTGCAATCCATTATTCATCAGTTTAAAAGAAGGCTGGGGACAAACGATGGCACGCTGCTCCAATAAACTGCTCGTAAGAACGCTGGCGCACCACACACACACACACACACACACCCACACACACACACACACGACACACACACACCACACACACACACACAACACACACACACACACACCCACACACACACGCACACACAGCGGCACGCACACACACGCAGGCACTTCCACACACACCCACGCACGACGCACGCACGCACACACGGCACGCACACAACACACACACCCACACACACACACGCGACGCAACGCACACACACACACACGCACGCACACACACACACAACGCGGCGACGCGCCGCGCGCGCGCGCGCGAGCTCACAACCACACACACACACACGCGCGCGCGCGCGCGCGCGCATGCACGCATGTCACGCACTCACGCACTCACCCACGTCCCACACCACACACACGCACAACACTCACACACGCGCACGCGCGCACGCACGCATGCATGTCCACACACACACACACACACCACACACACACCACACACACACACACACACAACACACACACACCACACACGTACACACACTTAGAAGCTGTCCCCATGGCCTTTTAGCCATCAATGCTTTGTGTTTGCAGCAGGACAGAAATCTGTACATGGAGGGCGGGGATGGAAAAGCGGTAAGAAAATAAGGGAATGGTATGGGTGGTAGGACCGAGAGGGGAGAGGGGGGGGGGGTAAATATCGTTATCACCACTGGATGGGGAATCTGATTTGTCTAGCCGGTACCCTGGCGGAGACGACATGGCCTAGATTCCTTGGCCCTGTGGGATTACCAGGAAGCAAGGGGTGGGGAAGCCAGGGCACACAGGCTGCCAGCAGCACGTGCAAGAGAAGGGAGCCAACCAAATGTATACTTGCGGCGAGTGGACTGTGTCCACCATGCAGTTCACGCATCAGTTCCTCCTCCTCCTCCTCCTCCTCCTCCTCTCTCTTCTCTCTCTCTCGCTTTCTCATCTCTCTTCTCGCTCTCTTCTCTCTTGCTGTCCTCTTGCCTTCTCTTGTGTTTGTGTGTGTGTGGTGTCATGTGTGTGCGTGCGTGCGTGCGGTGCCGTGCGTGCGTGCGCGCGCGCGGCGCGGCGCGCGCAGGCGTGTGTGACCTGTGCTTTTCATTTGTGTTTGCTTGTTTTTGTTTATTCTCATTTCAATTTTTTTCAAATAGGAGTTTTCTGTTGATATCATATGAAACATGTACCCAGTGTTTTTATAAGTGCATCTGTTGTAGCATTTTAGTGCAAAGCTTAGATTAGAATAATAATCTCTCTCAGTTCTCTCTCTGCCTCTGTCTGTCTGTTTGGTCTGTTTTGTCTCTCTCTTTATATTATATATATATATATAGTTATATATATATATATATATGGGTGTGTGTGTGTGTGTGTGTGTGTTGTTGTGTGGTGTTGTGGTGTGTGTGTGTGTGTGTGTGGTTGTGTGTGTGTGTTTGTGTGTGTGTGTATGCGTGCGTGCGTGCAGGTGCGTGCGTGTGCGTGTTGTGGTGAGTGTGTGTGTGTGTGTTGTGTGTGTGTGGTGTGTGGTGTGTGTGTGTGTGTGTGTGTGTGTGTGAGCGTGTATAGGCATGTGTGTTATGTGTATGTATATATTTTTTTTCTCCTCCAAAAAATGGCTCCTTCAATCTACAAAAGAAAAGTTTGTGATTCTCCCTCTCTCCTCTCTGGAATCTCCTGGGGGTGACCTCTCTGACTCCTGGTCTCTCTCCGCCTTCGAGATCTCTCTCGGTCCAAGATCAGACACGTCCATCCTCTCTCCTCTCTCCTCTCCACACCACACATCACACACCACCCACCACACACACACACGCACAGGCGCACGTGTAACGCGTCGGGCTCGCGCTCGCGCGCCACACACTCCCCACAACACCAGCGAGGCTCATGGAAACAGGGGGATCGTACACACACCCCCGACACACAACACATCACACACACACACACACACACACACACACACACCACACACACCATAGCCTAAGCTGTGAGATTTGGATTTCCTTTTTATTACAATGCACACGAAACGTGAATCCATCTGCCTGCTTACCCTGTTTAGCATCCTATTTCCACTTTACACACAGATCACACACAACACACACACACACACACACACACACACACACACACACACACACACACAACACACACACAAACACGTCCACGCCACGACACACGACGCGCACCCACACACACACCACACACACACACACACACACACACACACACCCACACAACACACACATACAGATACACAGCCACGCGCACACACACATACACACACACACTTCATCACACACACATACATATACACTATATCACACACGCACACAACACACCACACACACACACACACACAGGCACACACGACACACACCACGCACACGCACAAAGCACGCACTCACGACACTCACGCACGCACTACACACACCACACACACACCACACACACACACACGCACACAGCCACACACCCTTCTACCACTACTACTACCACCATCTACTGACAGCACTTCACTTTCTGGCCACCCCCACCCCCATCGCTGAATATAGTATAACATAGTTACCGTGGGTTCCCACTTGGGGAACAGACACTGCTCCACAGTTGTAGGAGGCGTTAGGCCGATTCCGACCATGCTACCTGTTCTGTCTGTTGTTTTTCTTCATCTTTGAGATTGGCTCTTGGCTAGCTTCAGAGTTTGGCTTTGGCCAAGCGAGGGGTGACGGGGAGTGGGGGGGGGGAGGGTGTGGTGGTAGACGACTGATTTCCTCTGCCGTCGTCTTGCATGCATGCGCCACTAGCT
This sequence comes from Conus betulinus, assembly GCA_016801955.1. Classification (NCBI taxonomy): domain Eukaryota; kingdom Metazoa; phylum Mollusca; class Gastropoda; order Neogastropoda; family Conidae; genus Conus; species Conus betulinus. The sequence goes on from JADBJO010002415.1 coordinate 43,792, forward strand.
TCCCCCAATAATCGTTTCCAACACACATGCATTTGAGCAGTGACAGTATAATGCAACTCTTTTTCTTTCCGTCTTCCTCCCTCTCTCTGTCTCTGTCTGTCTGTCCGTCTGTATATATCTTTCTGTCCTGTCCTCCACTCTCTCTTCTCTCTCTTTTCCTCCTGTCTCTCCTCTCTCTCTCTCTCTCTAATCTATCTATCTCTCTCTCTCTAGTGTCTCTCTCTCTCTGTGTCTCTCTCTCTGGGGCTCGCTCACTCCTCTCTGGTCTCTCTCAGCTCTCTCGTCTCGTCTCGCGGTCTCCTCGGTCTCTCTCTCATCTCTCAGTCAAAAAACAAACGACACACACATGTAAAACGAAGGACCACCACACCACACACGACAAGTCACTCACTGCGCCGCACACGACCAATCCAACAACACGCTCGCCCGCGCACACACACACCCACACATGTTTTGCTCTATAAGGTCTACGTACTTATCTAAAGACATAGATACAGTCATACTTACATACATAACATACGCGTACATACATACACGACACCCCAAACATACCTACCATACTTAACGGATACATACATATACATACAGGGGGTACGTAGATACATACCATACATTACATACGTACATACATACATAAATACATACATACCTTAGACATACATCCCATACACACTACATACACATACATACATCTACGCACAAATATACATATATACATACAACATACAATATGCCTACATTGGCGCGCACGCGTAGTATACATGAACATACAGGTGTTATTGTATAACACACACTACACTACCCACAAATCTAGGCACACATATAGATGATACAGACAGACAGACGGCGGGCAGCGACACACGTGCGCGCACAGCACACTACAGGGAGGGGGGGGAGGGACAGGTGCCACACACCTATCGGAACACACACCACACACACACACACAACCACCAGGGATAGTATGGGCCACACACAACAACACACACACAGGATTATTGATGGTAGCACACACACGTAGCGCGCGCGCAAACCGATCCCTTTTCTGGCCTTCCTGAACCGTCCTTCGTTGCAAGTCGATCTTTACATACACGTCCGAGATAAGAGAGAGCAAGAGGATGAGAGGAGAGTATGAAGAAGAGAGAGGCAGAAGACCCAGAGAGAGGGACCGCGGCAGTGAAGAGAAAGACAAGAATGAAAGGAACGCAGCGTAGCACAAATCTCGCGGAACCCCCGACCCGCAGCGGAGAAACTCGCCCCCCCCCCCCCCACCCCCGCCCCCTTGTTTTGCTCTCCTCCCGTCGACCCTTCGCCCGTTTTGCTCCCTCCTCAGAGAAAAGCAAACGCTACTACGGCCGGGATATGAATCATTTACTCTCTGTCAGTTGATGAACAGAGGCACCACCCTGCACCTGCAAGGAAGCGCGCGCCTTGCGGGAAAATAAGATAAAATTAACCATCTGAATTGCGGCATTCTTCCGAAAGTGGCTTCTCGGTCTTGGAATATGAAGTGGTGATGCCTAAAATTCTCTGTCTGTCTGCCCTGTCTGTCTGTCTGTCTTCTGTCCTGTCTGTCTCTCTCTCTGTCTTTCTGCCTCTCTCTCTCTTTCTCTCCTCTCTCCCTCTCTCTCTCTGTCCCCCTCTGTCCCTGTCTGTGCTGTCTGTCTGTCTCTCTCTCTCTCTCTCTCTCTCTCCTCTCGCCTCTCTCTCTCTCTCCTCTCTCCTCCTCTCTCGAGCTCTCTCTCTCAGTCAGTAGCGGTGGTAGTAGAGACGGAAATTTGCAGCAGTCGCCTTGTTTTGAATGCACTTCCCTTCCGCCCAATCGGTGGGAGATGGGCAGAGCTGAATTCACATCTCCAACCCAAACAACAGTAAATTCCGTAACGTCAGGGGAAGGTTTGATGCTGTAGCCCACCTGTCTGAACCGTGTTGAATGGTCAGTGGGTGACTTGACCCCGATACCCACTTGACCATGCCGTGTTGAACATCACCATATGACTTGACCTTGTGCACCACCTATCCATACTGCGTTGATAATCAAAAAGTAATTTGGTGGACCTAGCAGCACCACCTGACTATATTGTGTTGGTAATCAGAGGTAAATTTGACCTAGCACACCACCACCTGACTATATTGTGTTGGTAATCAAAGGTGATTTGACCTCGTACACCTACAGGCCATACTGCATTGATAATCAAAGGTGATTTGACCTATTGCAACCAAAGGTGATTTAACCTGAGCTATCCTTCCTGTCGGTAATCAAAGGTGATTTTGACCTAGTACACACCACCTGACTATACTGTGTTGATGATCAAAGGTGGGTTTGACCCTGGACACCACCTAGATAATTGTGTTGGTAATCAAAGGTGAGTTGACCTAACACATCACCTGAGTATTCTGTGTAGGTAATCAAAGATGATTTGACCCAATACACCACCTGACTAAGGTAATCTGACCTAGCGCACCACCTGCCTATCTTGTGTTTATAATCAAAGCTGACTTGATCAAAGCAGATGCACCACCTAACTATGTTGAATTGATGACTGGAACCTCTATACCCACCTGACTATGCCATGTTTGATAGTCACCGGGTAATTCAACCTCTACACCACCTGACTATGTTATGTTTGATAGTCACCCACGTAATCTAACCTCTACACTACCTGGCTATGCCATGCTGGATAGTCACCGGGTAGTTTTACCTCTACACCACCTGACTATGCTATGTTTGATAGCCACCGGGTAATTTAACCTCTACACCCCCGGCTATGACATTTTTCATTGTCACCGGGTAGCTAACCTCTAAACCATCTGGCTATGCCATGCTGGATAGCCACTCTCCACCACCTGGCTATACCATGTTTGACTGTCACCAGGCTTTTTAACCTCTTACACCACCTGGCTAGACGTTGTCGCCAGCCACTGGGCGACTTGGCAGCCTACATCACCTGACTCAACTGTGTTCACTTTCAGTGGATGATTTGACCATCTGCATCACCTGCCTATGTATGATACAATTTTGCTACAAACAGCAGTCACCCACCAGAATAAAGGCATCAACAACAACAACAATCAACATCAACAACAACAACAACAATATAAACAACAACAGAAGCAATAAAACATCAACGACAATAATAAAAAGAAAGGAAGAAAACAGTAACAAGAACTATAACAACAACAGGAAGGAAAAGGGGTATAGGAGGAGGAAGAGGAGGTGGATCCATGGAGGAGAAGAAGTAGGAGGCAGACAAGGATTAAGAAGCAGCAGCAGCGGCAGCAGAAGAAGAAGAAGAAGAAGAAGAAGAAGAAGAAGAAAAAGAAAATGAAATTGATGAAATTAAATACCATACCTTGATCGTCTATCTGTGGCCCAAACTAAGCACACATCTTCTCCTGGCAACATGTTCTGCGTGTGTCCATCCACACTGGCTAGCAGTCACACTCATTGAAACCACTCCAGATCAGATATACAAAAAAAAAAAGATCCCGGCAGGGAAAACCCTGCAAGACCGTGACAGGAGAATCGCCGCCTACCCGTCCTTACCGATGACATCGGAATCACTCGACGTCGGCAGAGAATCAGGACAGGAGGAGGACAGATAAGACAGGTAGAGGTAGAAGTAGATATAAATGGTGCAGATGAGCGGATGGAAGAGGAGAAGAGGCCGCTAAGTGGATGGGTGTGTGCAGAAAAGTTGGTCAAAGAGCA
>JADBJO010002415.1:52500-57500 GCA_016801955.1 Conus betulinus
ACGGATTAGGAGGAAAAAACGGCACATAATGTGAATGGGATAAGGTGGGGTGGGTGGGAAATGCCTTCTTGTTCTTGTGTTTTTCCCTCTCCTTTCGTCATTCGTCTTACTCTTTTCCAGGCTGTCATTAACCTTTGAGGCGCATAATGCATGAGTATTTTTATACAGGTGACTGTTTTTTAATAATATTATTTTGACAGCACATTCTGTCTTCGGATATGGTGTCTAATTATGGCTCCCTTCTCCATTACTTTTTTTTTCGCCCGTTTACTGAGCGTGTCATCTATTCGATCCCACACAGTGGACTTTTTTTCCTCAGAAGGAAGACAGGAATTCCGCCTGCATGCAATTTCTTTTTACTTTTTTTTTCAATGCAAGAGTCCATGCACAACACCTCGGTTTGAATTCTCATCCAGAGGACTGGGAGAGGGGTAGAATCTGGACACGTCACCTCCGAATAGAAAATGTTCCTTTCACCTGGTTTTACATGCGCGAGGATCGAACTCAAAACCCTTAGATTAAAAGAAAAAAAATGCTTTACCGACGAAACCTGGCAGTCAGGTCCCGCTGGCCAGGGACTGGATGGAAGCCTGTCCATCTTGGGTGCCCCAGGGCCTCTGGCTCTGTGCCGGCCCCAGGGACACACGTGATTAAAGTCTGGGCTCCATTCAACAGAGAGGGTAGGTTGGTGATGGGGGGGGTTGAATGGAGGGACAGGAGGTTATTGATTAATTGCCTGATTAATTCATCAACTTGTCCTGTTCCTCTGGAAGCTTGTTGAGAACACACACACACACACACACACACACACACACACACACACACACACACACACACACACACACACACACATACACACACAAAGTAAAAGCACCAACAACTACAGTAAAACGGCAAAAAACAACATCACCAATACCAACAAGAACAATGACTATAATGATAACAGCTGTAGCAGCAAGCAACACAACAACAACAAACAGTCACAGCAACAGTAGGAACAACAGCAACAGGAGAAACAACAGTCACAAAAAGATATAACAATGAAAACAACTGGGAGGAGGAGGAGGAGGAAGAAGAGGAGGGATAAAAATGAGGAAGAGAAAAGAGAAAAAAGTATGAGGAAATAGAACAAAGAACAAGTAGAGGAAAAACGAAAGAGTGACAAAAGTAAGAAAAAGAAAAGAAAAAAAAAAGAAAGAAAGAAAGAAAGAAAAAGAAAGACAGACAGAAAGAAGAAGACTAAGAAGCACAATAAGAAGAGGAAAAAAAAAAAAAAGAACAAGAACAAGGACCAGAACACGAACAAAGGAAAAGAAAATAAACATAAATAAGGAAAAGAGAGAAAAGAAAAAAGAAGAAAAAGAAACAGAAGATGAAGAAGACGAAACAAGAAAAGAAATAAAACAAATAAGAAGAACAACAACACGAGGAAGGGAAAATGACATACATAGCTAGATCGTAGCCAAAACAAACCATACCTCCACTCGTGGCAACGTGGTTCTGTTTTTCTAAACACTGGCCACTGGCCACACTCACTGAAGTCAACCCAGAGCAGGGAAGGAATCCCAGAAGGAAAACCTATTGTGTACGTGACATGGGAACTTCCCCTACCTGTCTTTATCGGTGACATCAAAGTACATGATGACTACAGGGACTCGCGGCGAGGAAGAAAGACAAAGGGGAGTCAGGGTTAAAAATGGACGGATGGTGAAGATTGGCAGCTGGTGAAGAAGAAGACTGCTGGATTGATGGCGTGTGTAGAAAATTGGTCCATCAGCAGTATGATCAAGGAATATTGTTTTTTTTTTTTTTTAAGCCTTTAAACCCATTCCATATAAGGGCTCACCAAATTTCTCAAATACTCATTTCATTGAAGGTACTTCCAAAACAGGACAATGCAATTCCAATAACATATCTGCTAGAGGGTATGATTTTAAAGGAACACGTCTGAGAGAGGACGATAGTTTCATTTAAGAAGTCTAAGAAGTGACGATTGTTTCAGAAGGACAAATTTCAGACCAGGATACAGCCGGAGAGAGGTAAAAATTGTTCTAGGAATATGTCCGACAGCTGAGGCGGTTTTCAAGGGAAAATAATTGAGAGAGGACGGTTGTTTTCATGCAACGTGTTTTGAGAGACAACGGTTGTTTCAAAAGATTAGATCTGAGACGTGACGATATTTTCAAGAAAAAACGTGTGTGAGAGCTAAAGTTTTCAAAGAACATGTCTGAGAGAGGACAATGGTTTTTAATGTATATGTCTGAGACAAGACGATGGTTTAAATGTACATGATTAAAACAAAACAATATATATTTTAAGATACTACTCGATAGAGACGATGTTTTTAATGTGCATGTGTACATCAAAACAATATATTTTAAGAAACTTCTTGAAGAGGACAATGGTTTTCACAGAACACGTCAGATCTTTAAGGAATACGTTTGGGACATGACTAAGGTTTCAAAGGAACACGTCGGAGACAGGATCATTTTGTCCACTCCTCCTCTCAGTGAGGACCATGCTTTCCAGTGTTACACGACTTTGAAAGGTTGTTGTTGTTTGTTGCTGTTGTTGTTAATATTGTTGTTTTGCCCCAGAACCACATCTAGGAGATGACAATGTTTTTGAAGAAAAGTGTAAGAGAGAATGTGGTTTTCTGAACATGACAAACACAAATGTTGAGATACTTTACTCCCTTTTTAATCAAAAGATATGTCAAAACACAGAATTGACGACTGGAGACGACTATAGGCTATCATCTTGCTGTGAAGAGAGCGAACTTCTGTCACCCATCTTAATCTACAATACACGAACTTAGGGACCGAAAACCCATTCACTGTCAGATCGTCCTTACATTAACAATTTTCACATTATACTTCCATGCACACGTGCACATACTTAAGTGAGCACAATCGTCCCATCTCTCTCTTTATTCTCCCCTAACTACTCCACATAAAAGTACATAAGTATCATCAAATCGATTCCCTATTAAGGAAAGGATTATGTTGGCCAGGAAAACGTTTAAGTAGACATCGCAACTCTTGTCAGTTTTTGATGACTTTGTAAAGATAAAACCGTTCACATAATGTTTTGTTGGAAATAAGAGCACCACAGTAAGCAGGATGGACCAGTCATGATCGTAGCATAAGCCATGCCATTCATAAAAGACGATGAATTAGAAAAAAAAAAAAAAAAAAGCATAAACTCAAGAAGCAGCCTCTCTGTAGGGGAAAATGGTGCCAGGGGAGTAAACGGGTTTGGGGGAGAAAAGAGATGCACAGAAAAATCAGTATGTCATAAAAGGAAGGTACAGGCATCCTGTTGTGGCAGATATGAAGCTGCGAAAGCCATGCTTCTCTGTCTGTCTGTCTGTCTGTCTGTCTGTCTGTGTCTGTCTCTCTCTCTCTCTCTCTCTCTCTCTCTCTCTCTCTCTCTCATGTACACGCACACACATTCACACATACATACAGACAGACATACATACATACATGCATGCATGCATGCATACATACATACATACATACATACATACATACATACATACATACATACATACATACATACATACATACATACATACATACATACATACATACATACATACATACATACATACATACATACATACATACATACATACATACATACATACATACATACATACATACATACATACATACATACATACATATACATACATACATACATACATACATACATACATACATACATACATACATACATATATGCATACATATCAATTACTTTAATGCATCAACTTGTCAAATCAATGACAATGCACAGTAGTCCAGATTGCAGGCGCATCGATAAAAGTTATCTTTCTCTCTCTCTCTCTCTCTCTGTGTGTGTGTGTGTGTGTGTGTGTGTGTGTGTGTGTGTGTGTGTGTGTGTGTGTGTGTGTGTGTGTGCGTGCGTGCGTGTGTGTGTTGTTGTTTCTTGTTGTTGTCGTCGTCGTCGTGTTTTTTGTTTTTGTCGTTGCGGTTGTCATTGTTGTTGCTATCGTAATGTTAAAAGGGTACTCGTGTCTGAGAGGATATTCGAAGATTCGTGTCTACCTTTTTTTTATGTTTTGCTTGTTTTGATTTGATTGATTATATTGGAATAACTGTCTGATATTGCTTGTAGTGTAAGGAAGAGGAATATTATTACCTGTGTTACCCCCTCGTCATAAGACCTTTTGGTAATGACAATAAAATATCAAAGTGTCAAAGTGTCAAGTCTCTCTCTCTCTCTCTCTCTCTCTCTCTCTCTCTCTCTCTCTCTCTCTATTTCCCCTCTTTCTCTCTCTCTGTCCCCATGTCCTTTCTCTCTCCGGCTGGCTCCAATTCTTTGTCTGTCAGTACTTTAGTCAGCTGATACTATTTAAAGCACAGTTTGAAAGTCAACATCTGTCAGTTTCAATGCTGGTTCATGAGGTGATTCCGCCTTGACCAAACACGCCTAGACCTAATCATGACAGACATGCTCAAGTATTTTGCGAGTTGTTTACATTTTGTTATGGGCAGCCCTAACATTGAAAGTCCTGAAACCACTCTTTTATGAACTACGCCTAGTGAACCTATTACAAGAACAACCACTTTCGTGCTAAATCCGGCATCACTAAGAGCATAGCAAAGAGGCATGTACTTTTGAAATTTGCCCTCATAGCATGTTTGTATAAATGTGTCAAATGGGTTTGAAACCTCCATGATGAATGCCACCGAGTTTCAATGGTCGATGAAGCATAGATCAGGTTTCAGCCTTGGTAGATCTTCTTACATACATACATACATACATACATACATACATACATATACATACATATATACATACATACATACATAATGGCAGTAGTAGGCCTCCGTCGGTCGCAGCTGAGCATGGGTAGAGTATATCCGACCTAATCTTTAGCTATCTGTCTGGGCTGTCAATTCGAGCAGCGTCGCCTGTGGCTGTAGAGACCGATACGAGGGTGGCAGTCTCTGTGGCAGCGGTCTCAT
>JADBJO010002415.1:65000-70000 GCA_016801955.1 Conus betulinus
AAGGCTGAAGGGGAGAATATCTAATTGTTTATAATCTACAGGGACAAGAGAAGAGGATTTAAGAAGAATTAGCTTGAGAGAGCGTCTGTATAAGCTGTCAAGAGGTTTTAAAGCAATTTTGACTGGCCTGATCCCAACATGTTGATGCATAATCAATATCTGGCTGGATATATGCACGAAAAAAAAAATAGCTTCCTGGTATGCTGATCAAGAAAATGTTTTACTCTATTTAATTGAAATGTTTTCTTGGAAAGCCTTTTGCAAAGCATAGAAATATGTTCGGACCAGGATAGGTTATTGTCTATAGTAAGTCCTAATAATTTGTAAAAACTTACTTCTTCTAATGCTTTATCTCTAACTTTTAACTCTGGCAATTTATTCTTAATGTTCTGTCGTTTCTGTCTTGTTGTAACTAACATGAATTTCGATTTATGAGGATGAATTGCCATATGATTTTCTTCCGTCCAGGAAACAAGCCTTAGTATATCATTTTGTAAAGGAGGCGCATACTGCATCAGAGCTTTTATTTTCATTGTAAATGGTAGTGTCATCTGCAAAAAGTTCGCAAGAGGATATCAAATGAAGTGGAAGGTCATTTATATAAATTGAAAATAATATAGGACCCAGAACCGATCCCTGGGGAACTCCATATTTGTTCGAAGCAACAGAAGATAAAGTGGAATCTTGAAAGACTGCTTGTCTTCTGTTATGAAGAAAGTAATTTTTTAGAGAGGATACTGTGATCAATGGTGTCGAAAGCTTTCGCAAAATCAAACAAAAAAATTGCACCAGTAAATAAATCATTGTTTATGTTTTAATGCCACTTCTCAATAAGATTGGTCAGCATGGTATGGCACGAATGATTCCTTCTAAATCCATTCTGAGTAGGGTGAAATAAGTCATACTTTGTAAAATGGGACTGTAGATTGTGTTTGATATGTTTTTTCGAAAGGTTTAGACAGGGCAGATAGGATAGATATGGGTCTATAATTAGAGGGGTCAGATGGGTCACCAGACTTAAGAACAGGCAAAACTTTAGCATCTTTGAAGGCTTGTGGATAGTAACATTTATCAATACATAAGTTATAAATATATGTAACACATTCAGAGATAATAGGCGCTGATATCTTCAAAATTTTACTGTCTAGCCCATCCAAGCCACGGGAACTCGATGGTTTTAATATACTTAACTCCTGGTGCACTTCATGGACGCCTATGTATGGAAAATGGAGTTTGTCAAGGATATTTTTTGACTCACAGAAACATTTCAGTGGATCTAAATTATTAGCCTGTGTGTTGTTTATCTTAATTGTTTCTCTCTGCCACGGTAGTAAAATGTCTATTCAGATATTCAACAGATAAATTGGACATATAAGAAGCAGATGGCGGTGCTGTTTTCCCGGACAACTGATTTATATAGCTTTCCAAATAGATTTTGAATCTTTTTTGGATGAAATTAAATCACTAAAATACCTCTTCCGTGCGGCTCTTTTCATCTCAGTGACTTTGTTTCGTTGTTGCCTAAATTTCTTGTCTTTCTCTGTGTTTTGTAATAAATTGTCACGAATTCTAATTTCAGCATCTATTTCTTTTGTTAACCACGGTGGTTTTTCAGTTAATTTAACACGTTTAGTCCGAAGCAAAACATGCTTATTGAAAATAGGAACAAAAATCTTGTACCAAGCAGCAAGTGCATCATCAGGATGATTGTACTGAAAAACACAGGAAAAATCAGCCATACATAAATCAGCCAGAAATTCTTCAGTGTGGAAGTTTTTTTATAGCTGCGAAACGATATACACTTATGAGTGCATCTGGGTATTTTAACTCCTTTCTTTGACCATGTTAAACACACTGGAAAATGATCACTAAGACCATAGACAGGTACAGCAGTTTCTACTACGTTGTTAGAGTTAGTAACATAAATGTGGTCAATTAACGTTTTGTCTGTAATGTTATCCGTGTAGGCGAATTTATTAATTGAGTTAAATTGCACATTTCATAAGTTTGTTTCCATTTATTATGTGATTTGAATAAATCGATGTTAAAATCTCCAAGCAAGATTATTTCCGTAGAATGACTCAATACATCTTCGAGCATTAATGCAAAACGATCGAACCACTCGACTCTTTCTTCTGGGTTTTTGTATAAGAAACCTACCAGGATTGACTTTGTACCTTTCAAGTGAATCTCTAGCCATAAGCATTCAATTTTGTATTTATCAAATAAGTTTAGCCGTCTATAATTGACAGATTGGTGAATATAAGCCACCATACCCGTTTCTAGTTTTCCTGTGGCATCTCGTCTAAGAAGGCTGTATCCTGGGATCGATAATATATTGTCAGAAATCGTACTAGATAATCGTGATTCAGAAAAAAAAACCAAAGACATTTTGTTCATTAAGTGACATACATTGAGATAACCTATTTTGAACCCAGCGTTACGGAGCCACTTTGATGTGCTACCGTTATTGTCCATGACAAAAAACATACAATTACAGATGATAATTTAAGAGGAAATTAACACATACAAAGAAATGTGACACTCAATACAAATGATATGCAAGATGAAAGCGGAAAACAACCGGAAACAAAGTGACAAAATAAGAACTACAATTCTATCCAGCTGAGTTGAAAACACACAGAGATAGAGAGAGAGAAGAGAGAGAGAGAGAGAGAGAGAGAGAGAGAGAGAGAGAGAGAGATGAGAGAGAGGAGAGAGAGAGAGAGAGAGAGAAGTACTCTCAGTAAAGAAAAAAAAATTGTAAATAAAACAGTAGAACAGATAGATAGACAGATACATACATATATGCCTGCATACATACAGAACCATACATACACATCATACTATATACATACATACATACATACATACATACATACATACATACATACATACGCACTGCACGCACGCACGCACGCACACACACGTACGTACGTACGTACGTACGTACATACATACATACATACATACATACATTGATCGAGACAGACAGGCAGACAGACAGAGAGAATGAAGTCTCTAATGATGTCCATCTGGTCACAACCACCCTGGCACCATGGTCAAGAGCACCCTAAAGGACATACAGCCCCCCCTCCCTGCAGGCTAGGCACGGGAGATCGACGTCGGTCCAGTCGAAGGTCAGTGGTTACCCTCCTTCACCTCTCCGCCATTCCTACCCCGCCCCCTACCCGCCACCCCCACCCCTTCCAGTTCTCCCCCGGTCAGATTGACGTTAACTGACCAGAATCAAGGACCGTTAATGTCTGGCTAATGGTCGGCAGACTCGCTTCAAGGCTTCTGATCAGGGTGTAAATTAAAGTCGTTGTTTTTGGAGTGGAAAGGGAAGGGCTGGGTAGGGGGTCAAGAGTTCTTTGGGGATTTCCCCTGACTGGTCAGCTACGCTACGCACGCTGTTGGAAGACTGGGCGTTTTGTGAGGGGTTGTGTGTGTGTGTGTGTGTGTGTGTGTGTGTGTGTGTTGTGTGTGTGTGTGTGTGTGTGTGGTGTGTGTGTGTGTGGCGTTGCTTACGCGTGTGGTGCATGTGTGTGTATATGAAGGGAGAGGACAGACAGACAGGGACAGACAGACAGACGGACAGACAGAGAGAGAATAGTCATGTGTATTTCTACATGTGTGTGGTGTGTGTGTGTGTGTGTGTGTGTGTGTGTGTGTGGTGTGTGTGTGTGTGTGTGTGTGTGTGTGTGTGTGTTGTGTGATTGTGTGATGTGTGTTAGTGTGGTGTGGTGTATGTGTGTGTGTGATGTGATGTTGGCGTGTGTGTGTGTGTGTGTGTGTGTGTGTTGGTTGTGTGTGTGTGTGGTGGGTGTGTGTGTTGTGTGTGTGTGTGTGTGTTTGTAATGGGTGCATGTTTTTTCGTGGGTATGACTATGACTGTGGCTTTAGGGAGGGTGGATAGGTGCAGAACAACACCTGTGTGTGTGTGTGTGTGTTGTGTGTGTGTGTGTGTGTGTGTGTGTGTGTGTGTGTGTGTGTGTTTGTGTGGGTGTGTGTGTGGTGTGTGTGTGTGTGCTTGCTTACGTGTGATGCATGTGTGTGTGATAGTGACAAGGGTGTGAGAGACAGCACAGACAGATCAGACAGACAAGACAGAGAGTAGGTGCAGTGTGTGGCTCTTGTATACCTCTTACATGGTGTGCTGTGTGTGTGTGCGTGGTGTGTCTGTCTGTCTGTCTGTCTGTATGTATGTATGTATTGTGTGTGTGTGTGTGGTGTGTGTGTCAACTGACCGACTGTCGAGCTGTGTGTGTCTGTCTGTATGCGTGTACTGTAAGTGTGTGTGTGTGTGTGGTGTGTGTGTGTGTGTGTGTGTGTGTGTGTGACGTGACCGTGTCTAGTGTGTGTGTGTGTTGTGTGTGTGTGTGTGTGTTGTGTGTGTGTGTGTGTGTGTGGTGTGTGTGTGTGGTGTGTGTGTGTGTGTGTGTGTGCACGCCTCACTATGCTCACTTTCAGATTAGAAGAGGTGATGGAACATGAGTCTTGTAATGATAAGTCAGCAATGGGGGGTAATAGAATGTGTTCTGAGGCTACAGACAGGTGCCGATGTGTAAGTCAGATTACTGATCCCATCGCTCCATCCAACCCAGAAGTCACCATGTCACCAATCCCCTACCCTCTGTGGTGAATGTGGGAGCCCAGACTTTAATCACGGTGTGTGTGTCCCTGGGGCCGGCACAGAGCCAGCAGACCCTAGGGCACCCAAGATGGACGGCTTCCATCCAGTCCCTGGCCATGTGCCGGGACCTGCCTTGCCAGCTTAAGCTTTGCGGGTAAGCATTGGATTTCTCTTCATCTAAGGTCTTGAGTGTCGATCCTCGTGTCGTAGTACAGTCTCTGTTGACAGAGAGGTGATTTTTTTTTCTACAGTGTGTGTTTCTGTGGGGTATGATGTGTCAGGCTCTCTCCCTCTCTCTGTCTCTCTGTCTGTCGTCCCTGATCTCGATGACCTGTCTGTCTCTCTGTCTTTCAGCTCTCTCTCT
>JADBJO010002415.1:75000-77500 GCA_016801955.1 Conus betulinus
AACAGAGAAACAAGGAAGAAATCAGGGCGAAGAAGGAGCAAGAACAAAAAACAAGATGAAGACATAGAAGAAACAAAAGGTGGTCATAAACAACAAAAGGGTGAATAGAAACAACAGAACTACAGCATCAACAACAGCAGCAATGGCGATAATAACAACACAACAGCACCAATAAGAAAAAACAACAGTAGCAAAAAAGAACAGCAATAACATTAACAGCAAGAGAAAACAACAACAACAGCAATAACAACAATAACAAACAACAACAACAACAAAGACGACGTTGACGACAACAAATCAACAAATAGTAAAAACAACATCACCACTTCCAACAACAACAGTAACTACAGTAATAAAAACTGTAGCTTACAGCTTATATAACAACTACAGTAGTGATAGCAACAGCAGCAACAGTGAGAACAAAATCATAAAAAAAGATATAACAAAAAAAAAAAGAGAATTAGGAGGAGGGGGGAGAAAGAGAAAGGAGGAACAATTATCAGAAAAATTAACAAATAGAAAAAAGACAGCCAGAAGAAAAAAAGAAAGAAAGAGAAGAAGAAGAAGAAGAAGAAGAAGAAGAAGAAAGAAGAAGAAGAAGAAAGAAGAAGAAGAAGAAGAAGGAACAACAACAACAACAACAACAACAACAAAACAAAAACAGTAGCAAGAACAAAAAAGGGAAAATAACATACGTTAACTAGATTGTAGCCTTCACAAAACCATGCTTCTACTCCTGGCCACGGGTATACTGGTTACACTGACCACCGGCTACACTCACTGATGTTGACCCAGATCAAATACAGAAATCCTGGAATGAAAAACATCCACGGCCGTCGTGTCATGAGAACTTCTCCTTCCTGTCTCTACTGATGCCATGGGGAGCAACACGAAGACTGCAGGGGAATCATGGCAGGAAGGAGAAAGGCAACGAGGGGGGTAATAGTGGACGGATGGTGAAGACTGGGCGGGTGGAGGAGAAGGAAAGTGTTGGGTGGATGGATGTGTGAAGAAAGGCAGTCAGTCAGTCAGTCAGTCAGTCAGTCAGTCAAAGAGCAGCATGGTCAAAGGGCATTGTGCTGAGGAAAACGCTGGTCACAGATTGTCGTAAAATATTTTAAGTCCCCTTTGAAGGCTGATAACCAATGAAATGTATACCAACTTTGTCTGTTCCTAATGTGACCAAGGGCTCTGCACAAAAGAGGACTATCAATTTCCGGAAACAGATGGCAGTTTGGTAAGAATACGTCAGAGAAACTTTTTCTTTTTCAGGAGAACAAGCCTGAAACAGAAATTCAGTTCCAGGCAGAGGTGCACGGTTTTTTCAAAAGTATACGCCTGACGGAGGACGGAGGTGTCGAAGGAGAAATGATTGGGAGAGAATTATGACTTTCAAGTGACATTTGACAAACGACGATTTTTTTTTTTCAAAAGATCATGTCTGAGACAGGAAAATGTTTTCATGAAAAAGAGGTATGCAAAAGGACCGTGGTTTTCAAAGAACACGCCTTAAACAAGACAACGTCTTCAACTTTTAATCTTAGAGAGAACACTGGTTTTGATGAGTGCATTTGAGACAAAAGATTTTTTTTAAAAAGAAACTTTGTCAAAGAGGACGATGGTTTTAAAGGAGAGGAGAGAGGAGGAGGTTTTAAAGAGGAGGAGGAGAGAGAGAGGAGGACGATGGTTTAAAGGAGAGGAGAGAGGAGGATGGTTTTCGAGGAAGACTTCTGATGTAGGGTGATGGTTGTAAAGGAATGCGTTTGAGAAACGACTGAGATTTCGGACATGATGATGTCTGAGAGAGGACAATGCTTTCAAAATGATGTCTCATACAATGCCATGTTTTGGTTTTTTTTTTTTTTCAAACAGCACGTCTGAGAGAGAGAACAATGTTTCTGAAGAAACGTCGTGGAGAGAAATATGACTTTCAAGGAATACATGACCTCCTGGCTTTATCAACTGACCAATGTATTTTCTTCGAGAGCAAACAAAAGGTTAAAGAAAACTAAATCAACAACGGTATGGAGACTAGTTTCACTATTTTAGGCATAGACTATGCTTTAGATTCTGATGATCTGGTTATCAATTCCCAGCTTTTATCTCATAAACACCCACAAGGCTGTCTAGATTAAACATAAACAAATGATTCATCATGAATTCCCTAGGCCTGATCATTCGATGGGTCGCGGAGCACAAACATTCTCACGGCATCCATTGAAAGCTATTCACTGTGTATTCGCATGCTGAGAAAAAAGCGAATTTTTCGTCACAGCTCTTGATCCACAAAACATGAACATAACTCACTGAAACCTCTCTGCTACCAAAGTGTTCGTAAGTTAACAACTTACAAATAAATGCGATCGTCCTAGCTTTCTCTTAATTCTCCTCAAACTGTTCCACACACACACACACACACACACACACAAAAGAGCATCACCTGATGGATTCCCTATTCTTTGGGCTTGGATATAAACGCATGAATAGACGTTGCAGTTTT
>JADBJO010002415.1:90000-92500 GCA_016801955.1 Conus betulinus
AAACATAGCAGCAGACAGTATTGTCAGTCTTAATGTTATGCCGGTAACTATGAAGGTGTATCTGTGTACAACTGAAAATGTGCATAAGACGCACCGTTTTCCTGAAACTGTTGAGCAACAGATACAAAACTGTAAGGTTCCACCTAAAGTTAAACAGCATCCAAAGTTACAAAACTTGTTTGTTCTTTGTAAAAAAAAAAAAAAAATCTATTCCGCTCATTTCAAGGACCAGTTTTGAAACAGCTCAATTGTGCCATTGCAGGTTCGAGGTCTGGTATAAATTCAAGTAATTCAAAAAATTATCTCTCTCTCTCTCTCTCTCTCTCTCTCTCTCTCTCTCTCTCTCTCTCTCTCTCTCTCTCTCTCAGCAGTACAGTTCAGTTCTGTTCTGTTCTCTCTCTCTCTCTCTGTCTCTCTGTCTCTCTGTCTCTCTCTGTCTCTCTGTCTCTCTCTCTCTCTCTCTCTCTCTCTCTCTCTCTCTCTCTCTCTCTCTCTCTCTCTCTCTCTCTCTCTCTTCCTTCCTACCATACCACGGGAGGGGGATGACCCCTGGTTGATCTCACACCACGATGAGTGTAGCAGCATGTACGTGTCCCATGGGACAAGGGACGTAATGCCGAATGTCATTTACTGCGCCTGAAGTGCATGGTCAACTCAGCACGGCGCCGGACAGATTGGCAAAGAAAGTGTTAATGCGTGGCGCCGTAGATCAGATAGGCTGGCAGCGAAAGTGTTAATGCTTGGTACTTCGGTCGACACTTGAGCTGTTGGTGGTGATCGACCTTCCCATCCCCTCCTCCACCACCACTTCCCCTTCTAAAACGCACACATCCGTCCCGCACCCTCACCCTCCCAAATCTCCTGCCTCTCCATCGTATTCCACACCCCCTCCCTTCTCCCTCCACCACGGCTTTGTGCAAGTTACATCATGTGTTAATCTTTAAGGGGTTAGGTAAGAGAGAGAGAGAGGGGGGGGGGGGGGAGTGAGTGAGTGAGTGAGTGAGTGAGTGAGAAATTGGTTGAGTGAGTGAGTGAGAGACAGACAGACAGAAGGGAATTAGGGAGAAAACGAGAGAGAGAGAGGAGAGAGAGAGAGAGAGAGAGAGAGAGAGACAGACAGACAGACAGACAGACAGACAGACAAACAGACACAGAGACAGAGAGACAGACAGACACACAGACACACAGACAGACACACAGAGACAGACAGACAGACAGACAGACAGACGCAGAGAGACAGACAGCCAAACAAACAGACAGACAGACTGGCAGACAGTGAACAGACAGAGACAGAGCGACAGGCAGACAGAAAACACAAGCGCGCGCGTGCATTCGCGCTCACGCGCACTAATAGATACTCATACAAGAGAGAGAGAGAGGGGGAGAGAGAGACAGACAGACAGACAGATAGACAGACAGGCAGGCAGGCACGCAGGCAGGCAGAGAGACAGAGAGTAGTTCTCAGGCCTACTGAACTCTATAAAAACATAACCAAAAAATAACATTGAAATATGATACAAAACAAACGAGAACAATGAACAAGTCACATAATGACATCAGCTGCTAGACACATCCACAATATTCCCTCAGCTGATAGGACAAAACACTTTTCTTCATTTTCTATTAAAAGAAAAAAACTGTGCGTGTCGTCGCATCCTCGTAGATTTGTTGTTCCAAACACGGTTTTCACATTTCCCTAGCTGAGTTAATAATTGTACATTTTTTTGTGTGTTGTATGTTTGCTTTGGATTTTGTTGTACAAAGGCAAGAATAGCAGAAAGTTGTACTTTCGACCACTTTGCATAAACTGCACATATATAAGCACTTACTGTCCACAAAACTAGAAAAAAAGAACTTTCACCCCGGAAAGTAGTTTTAGATGTTCAGTAATAGTTATACATATTTGTATGTAAAACAAACCTCCCCGTTCTTGACAGAGAGAGTGAGAGAGAGAAGAGAGAGAGAGAGTAGAAGTGGGGGGTGGAAGAGGAAGCGGGGGTCACAAAAAATACCCCGGGGATTTCTTCCTTCCACCCACTCCCTACCACCACCCTCACGCCCTTGTTGTAAGGACCGTCGGTGTGAAATAGTTTGGCCTCGGCCTCTTGTTCTGCTTCAGACAGGACAAGAAAACAAAATAAACAAACAAACAAACAAGGATGATCAATAAAAACAAGGGGAGAAACCCAAGCAAGAACATGTCCCCAGTCACGATGGAAATAACGGTCGAGGAGGTGGGGTGGGGGAGAGAGGAAGGAGAGGTGGAGGTGGGGGTAGGGAAGAGTGGTGGTGGAGAGGAAGAGGAGAGATGGGACGACAGCGTTAAAGTGTAAATATCAAATCCTTCACGAACAGCATATGTGAACCATTGAGTTATTCCCCGTTCTTTCTTTGTTTTCATGCCTCGTCTGAAAAAAACAACAAAAAAACTGCAGGTCGATACTGATTTCTTCGGAATTCGTTTTCGTTCACTTGGCGGCATAGTATTTCAACATCTATT
>JADBJO010002415.1:102500-112500 GCA_016801955.1 Conus betulinus
GAGGAGAGCAGCGGCAGGAAGTTTACACAGAGAGAAAGCTATTGTGACAGTGAACCGATGTCACGGTGACCACCTCCAGCAAAATAATGGATAAGTAGCTTTTTTCTCTCTATGAGGAGAGCTGCAGCAGCAGGAATTTCACATAGAGAAGGCAATTGTAAATGTGAACCGACGTAAGTGTGACCGCCTCCAACAAAATGATAGGTAAGTAGTTTTCTTCTCCTTGAGGAGAGTAGCGGCAGGACGCTCACACAGAGAAATTTATCGTATGGAACCAACATAACTGTGGCCACCTCCAACAAAATGATAGATAAGTAGCTTTTTTTTTCTCCATGAGGGGAGCAGCAGTAGGAATTCAACACAGAGAAAGCTATCGTAAGATTGAACCAGCATAACAGTGACCACCTCCAACAAAATGACAGATAGGTAATTGCTTTCTTCTCCATGAGGAGAGCAGCAGCAGGAATTTCACACAGAGAAGGCTATTGTAACAAAGAACCAACACACATGTGACCACCTCCAAGAAAATGATAGATAAGCAGCTTTCTCTCCATTAGGAGCGCAGCAGCAGGAATTTCACACAATGAAGGCTATTGTAACAAAGAACCAACACATATGTGACTACCTCCAACAAAATGAGAGATAAGCAGCTTTCTCTCCATAAGGAGTGCAGCAGCAGGAATTTCACACAATGAAGGCTATTGTAACGAAGAACCAACACATATGTGACCACCTCCGACAAAATGGGAGATAAGCAGGTTTCTCTCCATAAGGAGTGCAGCAGCAGGAATTTCACACAGAGAAGGCTATTATTGTAACGAAGAACCAACACCTATGTGACCACCTCCAACAAAATAATAGATAGGTAGCTTTCTTCTCCACGAGGACAGCAGCAGAGCAGCAGGAATTTCACACAGAGAAAGCTGTTTGTGACAGGGAACCGATATAATAGTGACCACCTCTAGCAAAAGACAGATAAGTAGTTGTGTTCTTCTTGAGGCCAGAAGCAGCAGGAATTCCACACAGATAGACTTATTGTAACAAGGAATCGAAACGTCTGTGACTACCTCCGACAAAAAAGAATGGATAAGTATCCCCTTTTTTAAGACACTGAGATATACCTACCGATTGAAAGAGGAGAAAAAGACCTTTTCGATGGCATGTAATGAGTTTCGGTATGTTTTATAAACGCTGGAAAAACAATGAGGTGCACCAAGATGTCCTAGCAGGCTGGAATCAGTAGTCTTCAAAGCTGCAGTCTTAGACATAATTTCAAGGGAAGGGTATTTGAAATTTTAGTTTGTCATATTTGTTTATTGACTGAAGGAAACCCAGTAAAATGCATTGAGTTTCAATTATCTAGCTACTGCAGAAAGTTCATGCTTCCTTAAACTGGCCCCTAACACTGTTGCATGCAATACCGTCTGGTCCTGCTTTGCCTTCCTGTTTTGTGAAAGGTTGTCACAATTCAGATGAAGTGCCGTACAATACAGCACAATGCAGTACAATATTTTACAACACCATTCAATACAATACAACACCAGATGAAGTGCCGTACAATACAGCACAATGCAGTACAATATTTTACAACACCATTCAATACAATACAACACTATCGAACATATTACAGTCTTCAGCAACACCATACATCGTCATAGAATATAAAGCGATGTGGAGGGAAAGAGACGAAGATGGGATACAATGCCAATCATGGAATCGCCCACCCGTAGACAGCAGTTTGACAGGGAACGAGGAACAATGCCCGACTTTCCAGACCTAGCTTTCAACGTCGTTAGTTTGGCCAATCATCTGGTTTTGTACGTCATGGTTTCACGTTTCTAGTTTAGCCAGTGATCTGGCTTTCTTCACCATGGTTTCACGTTTCTGGGTTTAGCCGATGATTTGGCTTGCTACACCATGGTTTCACGTTTCTAGTTTGGCTAATCATCTGGCTTTCTATCCCATGATTTCGTGTATCTAGTTTGCCCAGTGATCTGTTTCCTCTGCCGTGCTCTCATGTTTCTAGTTTGGCCAGTGATCTCAACATACTTGCCATTGTATATTTCTGATCTCTAAGCTGATTTATTAATAGATGCGTGAGAGAGAGAAAGAGAGAGAGAGAGAGATGTGTGTGTGTGTGTGTGTGTGTGTGTGTGTGTGTGTGTGTGTGTGTGTGTGTGTGTGTGTCTGTCTGTCTGTCTGTCTGTCTGTCTGTCTGTCTGTCTGTCTTTCTGTCTGTCTGCGTCTTTGGTTTTGGTGTGTGTGCAGATAGAGAGAGAGGCAGACAGACAGAGACAGTGAGACAAAGAGACAGAGAGAGAGAAATTGTCATTGTTGGATTTAAAATCCACAAATTCCCCGTGAGTGTGTATGTGTGTGTGTGTGGGGGGGGGGGGGGGGGGGGTGTGCGTGCGCGGTGTGTGTGTGTGTGTGTGTGTGTGTGTGTGTGTGTGTGTGTGTGTGTGTGTGTGTGTGTGTGTGTGTGTGTGTGTGTGTGTGTGTGTGTGCGCGCGCGTATGTGTATGTCTGTGTGTGTGTTCGCGCGCGCGCGCGCACGCGCTGTGTGTGTGTGTGTGTGTGTGTGTGTGTGTGTGTGTGTGTGTGTGTGTGTGTGTGTGTGTGTGTGTGTGTGCGTGCGTGTGTGTGTGTGTGAGTGTATCATTGTGTGTGTGTGTGTGTGTGTGTGTGTGTGTGTGTGTGTGTGCATGTATGTATGTATGTATGTAT
The DNA here is from genome assembly GCA_016801955.1 of Conus betulinus. Taxonomy (NCBI): domain Eukaryota; kingdom Metazoa; phylum Mollusca; class Gastropoda; order Neogastropoda; family Conidae; genus Conus; species Conus betulinus. The sequence goes on from JADBJO010002415.1 coordinate 105,228, forward strand.
GTATGTATGTATATGTGTGTATCGGTGTGTGTGCGCACATGCGCATGGAATTGTCATATGATCTCCATGCGATTTTGATGGCCTTTCTACGCATGTGTTAGAAGCATGCGACTATAACTGTTATTTACATGTGTATAGTTTTTTTTTTTCCCCTCTTCTTCTGGCCTGAGGCAGGTGAGAACCAGATTAATTCTTCAGAATATGACAAGATTGATGAATCGCCCTACACCATGAACAGACAGAAGAGGAGGGAAAGCAAACCAAGAAGAAGAAGAAAAAAAAAAAACAAGAACCAGGGGAAGGGCCGCGTGCCCTTCAGGTGCGCTAACGTGTGTAAGTCCATCAACCGCAATCCTTCAGAGAAACTGAGGGCGTCCCACGTGTCAGTGCCAGAGTGTTAGCTAGCACAAAGCTGCAGCCACCTGCAGGACTTGGCAGGATACAGGCAGCAACTTTCATTTCGCAGCGCAAGTGCTTGCTGGAACTGCCATAAACATGCCAAGTCTTCAAGGAGAAGGAGAAGAAAATCAGTGTTGAGGGTGATAAGCCACAACGTTCGGCAGAGAAGTCAGTGTGTAGTCTGGTAAGACAAACACTGTCAGCTATGACTGTGATACAGTCATTACGGTTATAGACAGATCTGCGACATGACTGGACAGAAGTGGAGTATAAAACCCCCCACGCTGACAAGGAAGACTCTGAACGGATGATAACATCACGGTGTGTATCCTTCACCTGTCCAGTCTACATTGCTCTTTCCTGTCGTTTCACGTCTCGGTCTGTCTGTACAAAGGGAATAGACTCTAGGTTTTGCCCTGTGGGCAGTTCCTACAGTATGAGTTTTATTGAAGCTATTGAGGAAAAGAGAAGGTGGGGACAGAAATGGCGATAGCTAACAGACAGCCACACGCCACAATTGGGATTTGGCACTAAAGCATTATATAATCCATGGAAGCGTTTTGAGGAGCAGTATATATTTGAGCCAGCATTTTTTTTTATTAGCTGATAATTGATCAAAAGAACAACTCCCCACCAATTACTTCCCTTGTTTGGGGGGATCTTCACTGATGAAATCACAATTTTCCAACTACATGACCTTCCCTATAGTTGACACATATTTCAAGCCTTTTCGCCCGTGACCTATATCTTTGCGCCATCTCCAAGAGCCCAATACATTCCTTTGATTTTAATCTGTCTGCTTTGAACTATCTGGGTTGTACCTTGATGGCCATATGAAAGAAAATGAGGAGAATCAACTTTCAGACACAACAAAAACAATCCAATTGCACCAGTCTATAGATACTCGACTCCTAAAGCAAGGCCTTGGCGCATTAATTTGTGGTGTGCAGCCACATGCTGTCAAGGCCGAAATCGCAGCGTCCAAAACTGGTCATCAACGAATGACCACGATTTAAACTGAGATCAGCTAGTCTGGTCCTACTTACATCGATTAGCAATGGACGGCAACGGGAAGCAAAACAGGTCGGTTTTAATAACCAGTGAACGGTCAGGAATTTTTAGTCAGACATTGACCAGTGAAAAAAAAAGTACTAACAGCCAGTTCGAAAGAAAAAGTCGAAAAAAAAATCATTCACACGAGAAGACCGTTACATTCATTTTCTGAGCAAGCACTATGCACACAGGTGTGCTTCAAAACTGATTTACAACCTCGATATTTCATACGTAACGCAAGTTTACCTTTAAAAAAAATATCATCACTTGATGCATTTGAATTAGTCATTCTATCAAAAGTTTATTATCACGGTTTCATTTTTTTTTCACGTGCAAATGCGAAAGAACACTTTTTTCAGCTTGAAGGTGCGCTTGTTTTTTTCAATTAAAGCCGAGTACGCATATTTTGGTGAGTAGTTTTTCTAGTAAGATGAAGAATGTGGCAACGTTATGGTAAGGAAATAGTTGTGCCATCTGTACGCATTCAGAAGCGCTCTCTGATTCCCAGGTCTTCTGGCGCGTGTAACCACTTTACAAAACATATATCGTTTCGATTTGCACGCTGAATAGGTGAAACCATACCTCCTTTACCCACTCGTAAAGTTGCACGATGCAGTCAGTATGCACAAGACCTGTTCTGAATACAAATGTGAATAAACACATTGACCTTTGTGTGTTGGTTCATGTAGCTGCATTAATGAGACGATCCGGGTGGATATGGTATAACCGTGTGACAGAACTCAGTATATGCCATACTAGGGTCGGTTCTTCATATCCTGGATGAAAACAAATTACAGCTGTGACAGCTGACATTAAGGTTTCCAGAATCACACACACACACACACACACACACACACACACACACACACACACACACACACACACACACACATTGAAGCTGCTGTTCATGATTTAAACGCTAACGGTAAAACAAAACTTGCTGCGGAAAACTTACGTCTTCCTGTCTGATCCTCAAGTTCCACCAGGTCGGCACTGTGCCCACGCCGTTCATTCTGACTGCCCGCGTCCACTGCAACCTTCCTGGCCTGTCCCGCTGCAAGCCTGGCACCGGAGATCCACAGGGAGTAAGTCATAGTTAAGCTGCCCTGAGGTACCCACCAGACAAGACACTGCACTGAGGCCGACTCTTGTCGGTGGTGTCCTTTGGCGTTTTTTTTTTTCCTTCTGATTCAACACAAGCAGGGTACCACCTACTTAGCCCCTACTGAAGACATTCACAGCCAACGTAAGTGAGCGTCCAATCTCAGCCCCACCTTCTCCCTCGGAGGACACTTCAGTCTAACAAAAGTTCCCATAAGTTGCCGATTCAGGCGATCATGATACGGACTCATTAATGGCATCAACATGGACAGAAAGCCCAAACTGAGATATAAGCAAGACCAGGACACGAAGTGCCATAGAATTTAAGACTCTTTCACGCTGCTCGATGAAGATGATGAGGATGGAATGATGCTGTGGAGTTCTGTTATGGTCTGATATTGCATGCCAGAGCTGTGCTCTACGCACACCTTCAAAAATATCCCGGCGTCGACAAGGCCCGGGAGATACAGATACCTGCAGTGCTGGTCATGCAATTTCAGCAAAACACCCCCATTAAGTGGATGAAACTCCAGCATGCGGTTCCAGTCTCCCCAAATGAGCCCATAGCAAACTCAACTCTGATAGGTGCCAGTAAGGGCGGAAAAATCCTAAAAGAAAGAGCTAGGATGAGATTCGCACCCACAACCTTCCAGCCCGGACTCCGCGTCGCTGAACGGTACCACTGTAGATCGTATGTCATATTTTCTCTTTTTTTTTCTTCTTCTTCTTCTTCTTTTTTTTAAAGGTTTTTGGCTGATGTCGTCGGCCCCCGCCTGTAAAAGGGAAGGAGGGAGAGGGTCGCAGCGGGTGGGGGGGGTGGGGAGGGTAGTTTTCAAACTCGGAACATCTGACTGCGAAGTCGGTGCTCAACCACAGAACTAACCAGACAGCTCCACCTTCCACTCTCCGTCTCGCTTTCTCTTCCTCTCTCCATCCCCTACCCCCCCCCCCCCCCCCCTATCCCAGTCGATAAAAGCCAGAGCCCAGCTATGAGCAACTCTTCCCTCCCCCCCTCTCTCTCTCTCTCTCTCTCTCTCTCTCTCTCTCTCTCTCTCTCTCTCTCTCTCTCCTCTCTCTCTCTCTCTCTCTCTCTCTCTCTCGTTGTTGCATACACTTATCCTGTATTTTTCATTCTCCTTACTACATTGTTTTCAATTCAATTGGTCCAGAGGGCTGATCGTAAACAACCAGTTATGTTTATTTCACTTCCCTCACGTAAGCTCTCTCTCTCTCTCTCTCTCTCTCGCTCTCTCTCTCTCCCCTTCCCCCCTCTTGTTGCTGTATACATGTATTTTGTTATTCCTATTTATGTGTTTTGTATTTACATGGTCTAGATGGCTGGATGTACCAACTTGATATGCTTACCCCATATGAAACCGTATGAATAATTTGTTCGTGAAAATCTCTCTCTCTTCGGTTCTGTTCGTGTCCCCTCTCTTTCTCTCCTCTCTCTCTCTGATCCCTCTACCTCTCTCCCCTCTCTCTCTCGTCTCTCTGCTCTCTCTCTCTCCTCTCTTAAACTTCCTGCTTTCATTTGATCAACGCTGGAGTAAAGTTTCTCGTCCTCTCTCCTCTCTCGCTCCTTCTCTCTCCTCTCTCTCTCTCTCTCTCTGCTCCTCTTCTCTCTCTCTCTCTCTCCTCTCTTCTGTTCTCTCTCTCTCGCTCTCTCTCTCTCGAATCGCTCTATCTCCTCTCTCTCTTCTCTCTCATCTCTCTCCTCCCCTCTCTCCTTCTCTCCCTCTCTCTCTGAGAAACCTCTTCTCTCTCTCTTCTCTCTCCCTCTATCTCTCTCTCTTCTCTCTCTCTCTCTCTCTCTCTCTCTCTCTCTCTCTCTCCTCTCTCTCTCTCTCCTCTCTCTCTCCCCCTCTATTCTCTCTCTCTCTCTCTCTTCTCCTCTCTCTCGCCTCTCTCAATTCCTCCCTCTCTCTCTCCCTCATTTCATTTCCCCTGCCTAGTTTCCCCGCCTCAATATTGTAGCACAGTGGAATGCCTTTAATCAGTCTGACCGGCGTGCTGTGAGAGACCTGCCAAGAATCCGCCGTAAACCATTGTAACAGTCCGAGTCAAGAAATAGTCCCCGCCCACTCCGTGCAACGCGCAAAACATCCTCCTCCATTACATCGAAATTCTGGAACAATCGCGATCGGCTGTAAACGATTCGACTCATTCGAATGTTCCTCTTGGGGAATGGAAATCCTCCCGTCACCCCCCCCCCCCCCCCCCCCACACACACACACACACACACACATCTCCAGTCCCAAGCCGCCACGATAATCCCCTCCCCCCCCACCCCCACCCACCCCCCTGCACCCGCACGCCCTTCCCTCCTCCTCTCCTTTACCACCCCCCTCCTCCCTTCCCTTTTCCCACGCACATAATGCTCTTGATTTAATCGCCATGCGATTCAAAATGGATGATCAGCCGAAAAAATGTGGGTTCCAACTAAGAAAGAATGATCAAACACAGTGCTTCTATTTTTGTTTTTTCTTCCTTTTTATTTTTCTTCTGCTCCCCTTTTTTCCCCCGTAGTTTCTCATCCAAGCCTAAGCTGATTTGAAAAAATGTTTCATTCTGCAGTGAGATAATACAACGGCGTTATTCTCCTCGTCAGTTAGTGGCCATCGGAGAATATTGGCGTTATTTTCTGATCGTTTTCCTTTCTGTGTTTGTTGACATATGCCGCCGATGAACGAGACAACGGATGTTTGAAGCGTGTGTCTGCAAGAAAACTGAATTTGAAAAAAAAAAAAAAAAAAAAACAACAACTGGAACGCAAAGGTTTATTCAGCTGCTTGGATCTTCCAGATAATGGTTTTTGTTCCCCCCCCCCCCCCTTGCTCTCTCTCTCTCTCTCTCTCTCTCTCTCTCTCTCTCTCTCTCACACACACACACACACACACACACACACACACACACACACACACACACACACATGCCACACATGATTCGAAACATAACATACACTCAAGTTCTTTTTAAAAAAAATATTTGAATCAGAAGGACGCTCCAGAAGACGCCCATCTCCGCCTCCGTTGTTTGAAGCAGGTCGTCTAAAAAGAAACAATTAAAAAAAATAAATTATTCAACCGCCAAGGGAGGTCATTTTTGAAGGAGTTATTCTCCTTGCATACATGTGGAATGAACACACACACACACACACACACACACACACACACACACACACACACACCACACAAATGTATATGTCACAAGGAAATTTTTACCGTCGTATTACAACATTTTGTAGAAGGTTGTCAATGCGTTGGCAAAAGTAATTCACGGCGTACAGGCACAGCGAAGAATTTGTCTTACTGGTAATATGAACTGTGTCTGGATTCACTTTCCACATTTGGGAGAGCGCAGACACCGCAAAGTCGCATGGATCTTGAATTCGCCCAGCTGAAAAACAATCATTTTTTTTTCACCAGGGGAAGTAATAAATGGCACGGACCTAAAGAGTTGCTTCCCTTGTATTTTCTTTCATGGGACACAGTTTACACGACACGTTCGTGTCACTTGAGAGTTTAAATATCTCATGAAAATGTGTTGCTGCGTAGGCAATTATCACTTCGTGAGGATAATGTCGGAGTGTGCATGTACAGTGGGGACTTTGTCACAGTCTCACAACACAAATCCCACATCCCTACTCTGATCCCAGTCTGCGCCGCAAATTCTAAACCAGCATTTTACTGCGTCATCCCATCATTCCTCCAACTTTTGTCAAAGTGAGTTACGTGGTGTTTGTCAATGAGATAAATGTGTAATAAACTATGTACTAATCTTGCAGAATGATCCTGGATCGGGATCCTTAAGACGAATCCACACAAAAACTCTCTCTCTCTCTCTCTCTCTCTCTCTCTCTCTCTCTCTCTCTCTCTCTCTCTCTCTCTCTGTATGTTAATCTTTTGACTAAGTTTGATTGAAATAGCTACTGTTTATTTTGCGGAATCTTGTTACTAGTCCAACAAAAAAACCAACGGACGTCTAAGCAAACATAACTTCCTTGACAAAGGTTTCAGAAGGAACGTGTGACAGGAAGGGACAAGTGGGATAAAAAAAAAAAAAAAAGTAAGGTCACGTGCAAGATGACGTCAGTTCAGGTGCAAGGCGCATCAGTTTCGGTTCGTTTGGGGCCTGGCTTAGTTCGACCCTCAAACGACCCTTGGTCTGGACTCTTTGTAGCTTTAGAAGGAAGAGGCAGCGAAACAAACACACAAGAATACACACAATGGCAGATAGCACAAACTCAAAGATACAGACAGAGACAAACAATAACATGAAAAAAGACAGGCAGACATTTGCATGCACACAGTGTGTGTGTGTGTGTGTGTGTGTGTGTGTGTGTGTGCGTGCGTGCGTGCGTGCGTGCGTGCGTGCGTGCGTGCGTGCGTGTGTGTGTGTGTGTGTGTGTGTGTGTGTGTGTGCTTTTAAATATACAGAAATGAAAAGGCGGCGGGGAAGGATGGAGTCGTCGTGGGTGTGCGTGTGTGTGTGTGCGTGCGTGCGTGCGCGCGTGCGTGCGTGTGTGTGTGTGTGTGTGTGTGTGTGTGTGTGTGTGTGTGTGTGTGTGTGTGGTCTGTGTGTGTGTGTGTGTGTGTGTGTGTGTGTGTGTGTGTGTCTGTGTGTGTGTGTCTCTGTGTGTGCACGCGCGCACGCGTGCATGTATATAAGGGTACGTATTTACTCAAAAGAAAACAGACAGACAGACGCAGACAGACAG
>JADBJO010002415.1:117500-127500 GCA_016801955.1 Conus betulinus
AAGGGGGGGGGGGGGGGGGGGGGGGGGGATCAGTCGTTTGATTGATTTGCTTCTCCTAACGTTGCAGGTATTGTGTGAAGTTGAACGCATTGAGGTTTTTTTTTTTTCCCCTCGGCGTTGTATTCGTTTCAGGATATCGGAATTTCCTGTAACTCTTGATTCATCGAGGTTCCAGCCCCCCAAAGTCGTGGTGAATGGCACGGCAGGTTTTCATTGTGGGCCTCCAATGGCCATCGATGACGGCGGGAAATGGTTCACGCTTCCATCGAACTGCCAGGAAATTATCGTTTGGCGGCGTGAAGAATTGGCCGATTGCGAGTTTCCTTACATTTAATGACTCTCTCTATCTCTCTCTCTCTCTCTCTCTCTCTCTCTCTCTCTCTCTCCTCTCTCTCTCCCCCCCCCCCCCCCTTCTCTTTCGCTCTCTCTCCCTTCCTCTCTCTCTCCACCTCCCCCCTCTCTCTCTCCCCTCTCTCTCTGTCTCTCTATATCTCTTCCCCCATCTCCCCTTCTACCTCTACCTATTTCTCTCTCTCTCTCTCTCTCTCTCTCTCTCTCTCTCTCTCTCTCTCTCTGACAATGACTTTTATTTCCAGTAGGGCCAAGCCCCCTTAGAAGGGTGTGTGTGTGTACAGAAAAGCAACAACTACTTTATGATTTCGGCGGAAAAAGAAAGAAAACATAAAGACCAACTATACATTTTATTATCTACACTCTTAATTATAAATCAATTTAAGAAATTGCAATCTCTCTTGCTTTAAAAGCTTTGCACAAGTAAATGCAAAGATATTTCACAGTTTTTTGCATTAACAGAGAATAACAATAGACTAAGATGGAAGGCACTTGCTATTCTGCAATATTTTGGAGCGATCAACTGTGTTTTCTTCATTTATCGTAAAATGGACGTCATAAAACAAAATGAACTTCGTTTTCTTCGATATATTCTTACAGAATGGACATAACAGATCATTAGGTGTAGGATTCCTGTATCTATAGTAATGAACAGCAAGGTCTGATACACCAAAAACGAAACAATGACATTATATTATATGTTTTAAGTATCTCTCCATATCTAATTGTAAGCACTTTGGAGTACAGTGCGTATAATCACAAAACATTCTATGCATTGAATAACGCTCACTGTTGCCCACATGATCTTGCCAGTTTTTCTATCTAAAGTCAATAAGCCGCTGCTTAAATAAACTATACAAAAAAAAAAAAAATTCGTTTGCACCTCCAACACCTTGGTTCAACCATACATATCCAAAGCCATACCAAAACAGACATAATCTTATATGTGTCACCCAGTTCTTTTTGTCTCTCTGATCTAAATATAAGAGCATTAAATACGCTTTCTTTGGTAGCCTATGGTATCCATTTGTACTAACTTTAACCAGTAGCAAATACATCGAACAACAGAGTTAATAGTTATTGGAAATCTGCCTAATTCATCATACACAAGATCATTTGATGTCCCCATATCAACAGACAAAAAATATCTTAAGGGCAAACAAGTGGATCTTTTCAGTGTTTGTTGTGCAGCTTTTTCCATCCCCCCCATGTTTCAGAGCCATACTGTATTACTGGCTGTATCTAAGCATCAAAAAGTTTAAGCATCAAAAAGTTTTAGAAAGAAACATCAACAGAATAATTATTGCACTGCGTAACCTCTGCATTATACTCAAAAGTGCCCTTTTTGCCTTGCTAGCAATATCCCTACATGCCACAGTAAAACTTAATTTTGTTGAAAAATAAACACACTAGATACTTATATACGCATCCACTACACTCTCTCTCTCTCTCTCTCTCTCTCTCTCTCTCTCTCTCTCTCTCTCTCTCTCTCTCTCTCTCTCTCTCTCTCGTCTCTCTCTCTCACCCCCCTCTCTCATCCATCCCCCCTCTCTCTCTCTCGCGCTCTCTGTCCCCCCCCCCTCTCTCTCTGTCTCTCTAACTCTCTCTTTCCCCCTCCCCTCTCTATGTATTTCGCTTTCTCTCTCTCTCTCTCTCTCTCTCTCTCTCTCTCTCTCTCTCACACACACACACACACACACACACACACACACACACACACACACACACACACACACACACAGAGAGAGAGAGAGAGAGGAGAGAGTTCAGATTCTAGACCAAGAATAGTTGTAATATTAGTGCACCGCCCCATAAACATCGGAAACACGCGGGGAGCACACATGATCTGGTCATGCATGAAAAAAAGAATCAAAGAAAAGAAAAGAAACGAAGAATGAAAAAAATATATACCCTACATCTTTGTCTTCCTTTTTGCTTCACACTAGAGTTGTTTTTTTTTTCTCAACTTTGGAACCCTTGTCGCTATTTCTCTCTTTTTTTATTGCAGCATAAGTGTTCAAAGCAATGTCTTTGCGTATAGTTATGTCTTCGTTTGTTAACAGCATGTCAGTCAGAGAGAGAGAGAGAGAGAGAGAGAGAGAGAGAGAGAGAGAGAGAGAGAGAGAGAGAGAGAGAAATAAAAGCACATTTCATCCGATGATGAAGGATTGTTGCTACTGTGGCGATTGTTGTTATTGTAATCATTGTTGCTGTTTTCTTGTTTGAAGTCGTTTTGTCGCTGTCTTGTTGCTGTTGTTGTTTTGTATTGCTGGTATTGGTCTTGCTGTTGTTTTTTTCTCGGTACAGTTGTCGTTTGTTGTTGTTGTTTTGAAGCTGTTGCTATTGCATTTTTTTAATTTGTTGTTACGAACTCATATTATTGTTATGTTTTGTCGTTGTTGAGTTTTGTGGTTGAAAATGCTGTACTTCTGTGGCTGAAATTATTGTTGTTGAAAGTTGTTCCTGTTTTAAAGCACATGTCCTTGTCGTGTTTCTTTTGTTGCTGTAACTATATATAGTTTTTGCTGACTGTTCCCCCGATTCAACTGTTTGTGTTATCGTTGTCGTTGTTGTTGCTGTTCTCATTATCATTGTTGCTGTTGTTATTATCGTTTACTGTGAATATTGTTGTCCAATTTTGTAAACGTTGTTATCAGTTGTTTTGTTATCAGCCGTTCTTTCTTAGTTTTGTTATGTTGCTGTTCTTAATATGCCGTCGTCGTTGCTATTTGTGCTATTTATCGCCGTTGTTGTTGCTGATATGTTTCTGCTGTTTCTTTTTGTTTTGTTTGTTTGTTTGTTTGTTTTTCTGTTTCCTTTTAACAGCTTCTGATCTTTTAACAGCTTCTATTCTAGTTGTTGTTTGTTGATGTTGCTATCATTATCATTGTTGCTTCAATAGCTGCTAACATTATTACTGGGAAGTGTTCATTTTAGTTCGGTTTTCGTTTGTTTGTAAGTGATTGTTGTCGTTTGTTGTGGATTCTATTGTTGTTGAGGTTTTGCTCACTGACAAAAACATTAATATAGCGCGTGCACGCACACACACACACACACCACACACACACACACACACACACACACACATACACACACCACACACAACCACACACACACACACACGGGACCCGGATGTTGGCATTGAAACGAAGTGGCTGTGTCTGTTTTTCTTCTGTTGATATTTTGCATCGTTTCCGTGGTTTAATTGTGGCTAGGTCCTGTTAGGGAGTTGTGTTAGGGATTTGCTTCTCTCTCACGTGGTAGATATTGGTGTAAAGTTGATTGAAAACCCGTGTGTTTTTCTTTTTATTTTTTAATTTTTTTTCTTAATCGGCACTGCCAGCTGCGGTTTTGCTTGGTGATCCTGATCCTCGTCTAGCCTTTCATTTCATCGATCTACTCTGCTTATTCACTTATAATTGGTGGTATCGGTTCATTTCATGTACAATCGTCCCGTTTTCCGACTGTCATCTCAGGCTTTATTTCGGTTGTGATTATTATATTTTGGATTTCCTCTTTCTCTCTCTCTTTTTTTTTTTTTTTTTTTTTTTTTTTTTTTAATGCCGAAGAATTCTGCAATACCAACAAAAGAACAAAAGCAATGACGTCTGTGTACCTGTACCGTCATTTGGCCATTACCGTCGAAAATGTTATATGCGTCATGGCTTTCTTGTTCTTTTTTTCTGTCCGGGTCCTCAAGTAACTAGCACCTCGCCCTCCTTTCCTCCCCCCTCCCCCCCCCACCTGGTCCACCTGTGTGTGTGTGTGTGTGTTCTCTCTCTTTTTTTTTTTTTTTTTTTTTTTTTTTTTTTTTTTTTTTTTTTTTTTTTTTTTTTTTTTTTTTTTTTTTTTTTTTTTTTTTTTTTTTTTTTTTTTTTTTTTTTTTTTTTTTTTTTTTTTTTTGTTTTTTTTTTTTTTTTTTTTTTTTTTTTTTTTTTTTTTTTTTTTTTTTTTTTTTTTTTTTTTTTTTTTTTTTTGTTTTTTTTTTTTTTTTTTTTTTTTTTTTTTTTTTTTTTTTTTTTTTTTTTTTTTTTTTTTTTTTCCTTTTTTTATTTTTTTTTTTTTTGGGGGTTTTGGGTGTTTTGTTTGGGTGGGGGTGGTGGGTGGTCTCGTGTGGCGTGGGTGGGTGGTGTGTGTGTGGTGGTTTGTGTGTGGGTGTGTGGGGTGGGTGTGTCTGAGAAGGAGAGAGCGAGCGAGAGAGAGGAGAGGAGATCGAGAGCGAGCGAGAGAGATTTTTTTGACTTTTCATACAGTTGATACAATTTTTGTTTTGTAATGTCATATGTGAATTTTATTATTTTACGTACCATTTTTCTAAATTCAGATATGAAATTACAAAACTTCATTCAGATGTTATTTTTATTATTTTGGGTTTCTTCTCATTACTTTATTCTGGTTCTTTTTTTGGAGCTGTTCGTACAACAATATCTTAAATCTGACGTAAAGGGGTTGGGTCGTCCCCGCACGCGCGCGCGTGTTGTTGTGTATGTGTGTTTGTGTGTTGTGTGTGTTGTGGTGTGTGTGTGTGTGTGTGTGTATAGTTGTTGTTGTGTTCTGTTTGTGGTGGGGTGTGGTAGTTGGTTTGGTGTGTTTGTGGAAAGAGAGTATTATAAGTTTTGAATAGTAATCGTGTGTGGGGTGTGTAACGTGTGTGGTGTGTGTGTGGGGTGTCTTGTGGACTCGGTGCCTGGTGTGTAAAAGATTATGTATAGTGCGTGTAGAAGTAATCGGCGCGGCGCGCGCGGCGACGGCGCGCGCGTGTGTGTGTGTGGTGTGTTTGTATGTGTGTGTGTGTGTGGTGATGTGTGTGTGTGTGTGTGTGTGTGTTTGTGTGTTTGCGATGTGCAAGTGCCATGTAATGTGTGTTGATGGTGTAAAAGCAACAAAATCAGCTTCTGTCTACTTCTAATTTAGCAGGGATTGACATTAGCTGCCGCATACCATCTGTTAAAAAAAACCTTCGGCGTTGTATTTGAAAATCTGAAAGAAGACGATCTGAAACAATGTTCGTGTGTAATGAATGTTGACAAAATACAAACAAGGAAGAAAAACAGCACACTCCTCAAAATAACCTTTAACCTTCCTCGTCTTTCCTGATAAATTGCAAATCGATGGCAAATCGTACTCTGTGCACCCTATAGGCCTCCCGTCCGACAGTGCACGATATGTCAGAGACTGGACCACACCAGGAAGCAGTGCAGGGCGAAGCAGGGGAAGTGCAGCAGGTGTGGGGAGAGCTCACATTCAAGGAGAGATTGCAAGGCAGAGTGTCCACAATGCGCGAACTGCAAAGGGCAGCACTCTGCTGCTTACAGACACTGCCCAGCAAAGAGTGTGGTCAAGGCCGCAGCCAGCCACCCTCAGATCCAAACAATGCATGCCCTTTTGTGACGCCATGGCAGCAGTAAAAAAGGCGGATGCTAAGCGTGAGAGTCAGCAAAGAACACCCAATATCACATACGAAACCCTCAGTCAACTCCCTCATCCTGCTCTAGCGCCGCGAAGAATTTGTATGCTGATGCTGTCAAGTTTGGCCCGTACTGACTCTTCCCTCATTCTTCTTCCCTCCCCCCCTCATTCTCTCTTTCTCTTTGTCTTCCCTGCAACTGTTGTCTTCCCTGCTACTTCCGTTCTTCGACGACAAGAAGAAGACCCGTCAAATGTGTTTTCAAAAATTTGCTCTCACATCTACTCAACCTCTCTCCCTCATGCGTCATCTTTCCTATCCCAGCGTGAAAAGATCGGCCTGCCTGAAACATTGGAAACATTCATGGTCCTCTTTCTCTCATTCATCCGGCTCAACTTCTCTGCCTGTTCCTGAGGAGATGTCTCTACACCCTCTATACTCTACTACCTACTGCCTCCCTGAGAATCTACTGATAACACGACCACACAGACGTCCTGAACAAACCGGAACCCCTGGTACCCCTGACGGCTACACACCACTTGCTGTTATATTGAGTGAGGAGACATTTCCCTTCCACCTTCAGCCAACCGTAAGGTGACGTCTCTCTTCTTCTTCTGCTGCTTCTTTCTAAGAGACGACTCATCCTCCTGCTGGCCCGGTGGAGGCTCCTACTCCCTGCTGGCTCCGAGGAGACTCTCCCCACCTCCTTCCTCCTACAGGCCTTGGGGAGACTCTCCCTCCTCCTCCTCCTGCTGTGCTGATTGAGTGCTCTCCTTCCATTTCCTACTGGCTCCTGATTTCCTACTGGACCTTGAGGAGACACTTCCTCCTCCCTGCGGGTCCTGAGGAGGACACCTCCTCCTCGCCTCCCTGCCCTGCTGACCTTGAGGAGACTCCCCCTTCCTTCTGCTGGCCCTGAGAAACTCTCTCCCTCTTCTTTGCTGACCTTTGAGGAGACTCCCCACTTCTCCTGCTGACCCTGAGGAACTCTCTCCCTCGTCCTGCTGGCCATGAGGAGACCTCCTCCTCTCCTCTTTCTGTTGGCCCTGAGGAATCACCCTCCTCCTGCTAGCCTTCAGGAGACACCTCCATTTGGCCCGGAGGTGACGACTCCTCCTGGTGTTGGCCTTGAGGCTTCCACTTCTCTCTCCTCCCCCGGCCCTGACGTGACGTCTCCACCTACTGCTGACCCTGCGGTGACTTCATCTCTTCATACCTGTCCTGAGGAGATGATTCCTCCTGTAAGCCCTGAGGTGACCTCTTCACATTCTGCCAACTCTGATGTGACGACTTTCACTTCCCGCTAGCGCAGATTCGCAGTCTTCACATCTGGCTAGCCTTACTACGTCTACGTCTCACACACATAATAACAATCCTGTTATCATTTATCATACTAATGTCCTTTTTCTTTCAGTAAATGTAGATATTTTTGATGGAAGAGCTTTCAAATATTGACATCTTCCAATGGAACTGTCGTTCCATTATCAGAAATATTGATGAACTGATACAACATTTGTCATCAAATCAGTTTAAAGTTTTATTACTGCAATCTTTAAACGTAAGTAAAAATAAATTACCCCATATTCCGAATTTTCATTACCCACCTGTGTACAATCAAGATCAGTCTGGTAAGATCAACACAGCAATATATATTCATCGGAATATTGATTACCATCCTATGAAATCTCCAGTGCCTTTGAACATCCCTCACTTAAACTCTTCCGCTGCTATGGTAAAATTCAGCAGCAACCTAGTTGTTAATATTGTTTCCGTCTATCTTCCAAAAGGTCCAGATAATGATAATACAGAATGGTTGCGAAACTTACCTAATAAGGAAAAATGGCTCATAGGAGGTGATTTTAAATGCGCATTCAGCTCTCTGGGACGATGGTTGTAAAAGAACCCACAAACCTCCGATTTGTCGAAAATGTTGTGGATTCAAATTTATACTTACTGAACAATGGTGACATCACAAGAATATCAGATATAGAATGTCATAAACCATCAGCCATTGACATCTCCTTCCTTCATTTCCCCTGAATTAGCTCCAGACTGTACGTGGGAAACTTCTCCTGATACACTAGGTAGTGATCATTTTCCTATACATATAAGAAAAAAAACGAAAAGTTGGATCCTGTTAATTCAATACAAGATAAAATCAGGAAATATAATTACAATCGAGCAGACTGGGATAAATTTACATCAATTTTAACATCTTTTACTGACATTCCTCTACATGAACACGTGGATCTTATGTATGATCATTTCACAAGATCTGTACTTCACGCGGCTGATTCTTCTATTCCCAGATGTTCATGTGTTACTACATCTAAATATGCAGGGAACTTGTGGTGGACAGACGAGTGTGAAAGAGCAAACAAGAAAAGATTTCTAAGTATAAAATCTATCTCTGCAGTAGATCTCCATCTAAACTCAGAGATTCAAAGGTGGCTAAATCAGCATATAACAAAAATATTAGCCAAAGCAAAGTGTGAATATTGGTCAAGCTTTTGTGAGGAAGAGGTAAGTTCTCCTTCAGATAGGAGTGTAAAAATATGGAAGAAAATTCGATATATGAAGCACGGGGTTTTCACTCCTAAGTGCAAAGTAACATTTGAAGATAATAATTTCCAACAGCTTATCAAAAAGCGGAAAAAGTTTTGCTGATATCTTTTCAGTAAACAGCAGACTAGAAGGTCTTTCAAGAAAATGTAAGTCTTACAGACAGGACCAGGAAGCTAAACTAGAAATTAAAGATCCAGAATCTAACGATGACTTATACTTCAACTCTCCTATTACGTTTTTTGGAACTAAAAGAAGGAATCTCAACACTAAGTAATAAAAGAACAGCTGTTGGCCGTGATGAAATTTCCAATGAAATGCTGAAACATTTACCAGATAATTGGGTGCAGTATCTTCATAAAATTATGGAAACATGCTGGAGTGAAGGTAAATTACCACCAGCCGTGTGGGAAACATTTCATTATAGTTCCCATACTTAAAAATGGCAAACCCTGTAGAGATGTCAACAGTTACAGGCCCAATCTCTCTTACTTCACACACATGTAAATTAATGGAAAAATAGATAACTGCTCGCCTAATTCACTATTGTGATAAAAACAATGTTATTCCAGTCCATCAAGCTGGTTTTAGGTCGGGAAGATCTACAACGGATCACTTGGTAAAGTTTTCTACCAATATAAAACGCCAATTTGCTCGTAGGCAAAATGTGCTGGCAACATTTTTTTGACATTAAACGAGCCTACGATCAAGTGTGGCACGCTCAATTGTTATTTAAACTGAAAAGAGCAGGTATTTGTGGAGAATGTTTTCGTTTGTAAAAGATTTTCTTTTCCTGTAGGACTATTGAAACAAGAGTTGAAAATGCATATTCTTCCCAGAGAGGTTTACATATGGGAGTTCCCCAAGGATCCATCATTGCTCCTTATCTTTTCAGTATTATGATATCAGATCTTTCTAAGAAGATATCAAAGAATGTTGGGATTGTTCAATATGCTGATGACATTTGTGTTTGGTTGGATGCAAAATTGAAGTCAATTTCAAACAGAAAACTGAAACAAATTCAGATCTGTTATCAGTCTGAATTAGATAGATAAGTGCTTTTTCTTTACAGAGAATGGTTTATCTTTATCTGTTGAAAAAAACTCACATGATGGTATTTAGTGCTGGTGACCCTCCCAGAAGATTACCTAGTTTCTTTATTGACGGAGCTGAGTTACAATTCAAAGACATAACAAAGTTCTTAGGTGTCTATTTTACATCGAAATTATCATGGAAAATTTCACATTGAAAACAGTCTATCAAAAGCTCAAAAAAGCTTAAATTTGCTTAAAATTATAAGCAGACAAAATTGGGCTAAAGAAACAAAAAGCTGGACTCTTCTTGCAACATCTTTGGTTAGATCAAAGCTGACTTACGGCCAAGAAGTTTATTTTTTCTGCTCCTAAATATCTTATGAAGAAAATACAAAGTATTTGACTCTAAAAAGCATATAAATTAGCTTTGGGAGTTTCCTGTCCACACCCCGACTATTGCTACATATGGGGAGGTTGGTGTTCTACCTTTGAACGATTATCGAGAACTGTCTTCAGCTAAGTACATTATAAGAAGCAGTGCTGTTGAAAAATGTCAACGTGAATGAAAACGTACTTAGATCAGATCTTCACTTTCCAAAAAGAGCAAGGGCCATAAAATCTTTGACAACAATAGCCACTTATACAT
>JADBJO010002415.1:132500-135000 GCA_016801955.1 Conus betulinus
GCACACCACGTTTGACCAGTACAGGCCACAGAGCTTTTTATTTGAAAATCAGTCATGTGGTTAACACTCCCTCTTCTTCCACGAATAGAGAGGTCAAGGTAGTTGACTCAGGGTATGGTCATGAGTATGCAGACAGGTCGTCTCCACAGTCTGACAGCCAGAACTTCAACAGAGGCAGCGACTGAAGATATCTGGAACAAAATAAAACAAATACCGAAGACATCGGCGTGAGTTCGCCACCCGACTGAGTTCCTGCACACCATAGCGCCTGATCCTGGTCCACAAAATCATCCTCTTATGTTTTGTCAAGATAACTTCACATGTTTTGACAAGTTCACTTCTTCAAGATAACTTCTCATATCTTGTCAAGATAACTTCTCATTTCTTGTCAAGATAATTTCTCATGGTTTGTCAAGATAACTTGACATGTTTTGACAACTTAACTTCTGCAAGATAACTTCTCATATCTTGTCAAGTTAACTTCGCATATCTTGTCAAGATAACTTCTCATGGTTTGTCAAGATAACTTCTCATGTTTTAGTTTTTCAAAGTGAGGAGATTGCATGCGGAAATTAAAACAATTCTACAGAGAAACGATATTTCTTCCGCCAGACAAAAGGGACAAATTTCCAGACAAAACACGACGCCTTTTCACCTCTTTGGTCTTCTTCAGGCAAGAATAAAACAAAAAAAAACATGCAAGACAACGAAAACAAAGAACGAGCGGTCACTTGTGTTCCCAAATTGGGGGCAAGATGGACATAAAATTGAAAACGAGGCCGATGGGAAGGAAATGCGAGTTGAAATAATAATGATGTTAATATTGATACTGATAGGAATAATCATGACAATGCCAAAGAGAATGAAAATATTGAAAAAATAGTTCGAAAAATAGTGAATAATAAAGAGAGGATTTTGACCACTTTCGGTAATAAGATGACGATAATAGTTGTGGTATTAACAGTGACTAAACAGACAAAAGGGGAGATAACTTCACATATTTTGTAAAGATAACTTCTGGAGCGATCCATTTCACGGTGCGTATGATTATGCGGGTATTCACGCGTTCCTTTGAGAAAACGTTTAAAAGAACAAGCTATGAAAAGAAGTAAATGAAAAAACAAAACCTTTTCCGTTGGAAATCAGGTTCATAACTTGACCCACCCTAGCAACCATGAAGATCGTTTCAGTGCTAAAGCACCACAACAACAGTTACCTGTAAGTTTAAAGTTTCAACGTTTAAGTGCTAAAGCACCACTACAACAATTACCTATAAGTTTAAAGTTCAACGTTTAAGTGCTAAAGCACCACTACAACAGTTACCTAAAAGTTCAAAGTTCAACGTTTAAGTGCTAAAGCACCACTACAACAGTTACTGTAAGTTTAAAGTTCAACGTTTAAGTGCTAAAGCACCACTACACAACAGTTACCTATAAGTTTAAAGTTCAACGTTTGAAGGGGGAAGGGGGGGGGAGGGGGGGGGGTGGGGGGGTGGGGAGAGGGACGGACATGAACAAACAAATGCAAACACATTGATCAAATCAAAGGATCGATTAGAAAACTCTATACAGAATGAACTTGACACTTCAAAATCAAATGAAATACCTTAGCATCCTTCACAGTTGTTATTCTTCCTTTTCTTCCTCTTCCTCTTCTCTTCTTCTTCTTCTCCTTCTTGAGACACGTGAAAGAAATATTCACTACACCATCTTTCGAGCACTGGCGTCCAATGAAAAAAAAGATAAATAAATCATTGATGAACATCACTTGGAGGTACATTGGAACCATCATCGCCATCAAAGTATTGAAGACACCTCAAATAGGTTCGCGCCCATGTTTTAAGGATCAACAGAGGAGTGGGGAGGGGGGCGAGGGGAGGGATGGTTGGGGGCGGATGTAAACCACTATTACAGCGCTATCATCACGAAGGCCGCCACATAGCGGCTCCCATAAATGATATCATCAAAAAAAAAATGTAAAGAAATGTGCAGAACATTGCAGAGGTGCAAATACATATACCAAGACAGAGAGAGAGAGAGAGACAGACAGAGACAGACAAAGACAGAGGCAGAGACAGAGACGGAGAGAGACAGACAGAGAGACAGACAGAGACAGAGACAGAGAGAGAGAGAGAGTAAAAACAATCATAACAGCGTACAAAAAAAGATGTTGAAACTACTACACACAGCACAAATCACACTGAACAAATGAACTGAAAAAAAAAAAAAAAAAAAAAAAAACCAGGTCGACTGACAGACTCTGCAAACTAATTTAACCCCAGATCGCCGCGTAGATTATTTCAACTTTACATCAAGACTTCAAATTTTTCACGTCCATATAAAAACAAGCCTGCAGGATCACAGTCAGCGCACAGCTTGTATTACCGATTCCATCAGGCGAGCGGTCAAAGTCTGGTTGTCCCGTTGGGGTTAAATCAGAGGTCAGGAATGCGATCAGTCACCCTCCGTGCGACCACCGTTACAGGTAGTCAACATCACCA
>JADBJO010002415.1:137500-140000 GCA_016801955.1 Conus betulinus
TCTGGGCTGGGCAATAAACAACACGAATGAAATAGAGAGATTTCATCACCACCCACTAAGCGTCTGGGGCTCTGTCGTCTGCTCTCTCCCTGTATAGAGTTCAATGCAGGAATAGTTTCGTTCACGGGGAAAACCACAAACGTACAACCAGCACCCAGTGAGTGTGTTTCTAAACATCTCTTTAAAAAGTGCCCTGTCAATCTCCAAAAGGTTGAACCATGACCTTAGAATGTGTTTCTAAACATCTCTTAAAAAGTGCCCTGTCTATCTCCAAAAGGTTGAACCATGACCTTAGAATGTGTTTCTAAACATCTCTTTTTTTTAATGCCCTATCTCCAAACTTCTAAAATTTCCTCTTTTTCTATCCCTCGATTAGAATTCCTTGTCATGCAGTTCAGTGCAACACAAAAGAAAGCAAAACACTATGTTATAACCTAAAGCAGCGTTTTATCAGAAAACTATGGAAGATGATACCATGTAACTTAATGCGATGCGATGTATGGAATAGATTGTTTCTCGATCAATCAGTCTGATGTAACAACATACAGCGCAGTTCAACACAGAGCAATGTTATATATTGTTCGACAGCACGTTACAGTGTCGGTTATACAATGCACTATAATGCAATACGATACTTCGCAGCACAAAGCAACAGATCATCGTCCGACACAATAGAATAAAACACAATTTCACGCACTGTTTTATTGACAGAAACACTCTCAAAATAAATTACAGATTGAACAACATTTCTCATGATGGAAGCGATTATTTGGAGTCATGAGGAGACAATGCGTAGCGAAAGAGCCTGAGTTATCTTTCTTTCGTCTGTAAACGTAACAGGACTGACAGCAGACGAGATGAAGAGCGGTAAACACCGCAGATGGTGAGGTGATGGACTCAACAGTGGCGTAACACACATGGAGGCCGTTTCTTTGTTGTTGTTATCCCCCACCTTCATCCGTTGTCCAACGCCGGAAAAATCAACTTGGACCCTTCCGCCCGCCACCGTGACTGACTAGCCTTGAGGGCAAGGAAGGCCAGATCCAATCTGATTAGTCTGCCACCTCTCTCTTTCCCCTCCCTACCTCCCCCTCCCCCCATCCATGTCTTTTCATTAACCGCCCCCCACCCCCCACCCACCACCACCATTCACATCCTTTTCTTTCCCTCTTCGATGTACGCCACGTTTTTCACGATTTCAGTTCTGACTCCATCCGGTTTTGTTATTTAACCCGATTCACAGTGACTTCAACAGCAACGACAATGACAACAATACCATCATTGATAGCTGTAGCATAATGAGGAGGAGGAGGAGGGGAAGGAGGAGGAGGAAGAGACTGATGATGACGATGATCATGATGATCCAATCATTGTTGTTGGAGCACCAATACCAACACTAGCGTCCATATTGCGTCATACTCTTTTCCTCAACAGCTGTGCCGAAGATGAACGGTTATCTTTTTTTAACTTCGGATCTTCGTAGTAGCACAAACAGCAACAACAACACAACAGCATCATCAACAATGACGATACGTCAGTGGTGGTGGTGGTGATGGTGGTGGTGATGGTGGTGATAACCTAAACATTCAGCTTTGCATGAAAATTTGAGAGTGCTATTCACGTCAAGAGCAAAATCAATTTAATCCAGTAGAAAGAATGACCGAAGATCATTCAAAATTAAACAATGAATAAATATACATACACTTCGATAACCATGTGTGTAACGAGTGCATACTGAAATAACATTAGGCTCAAATCAGAGATTTCTTAGTTGACGGCAAACAGTCAACATGTATCCTTATTCATAACCACGAGTCACATGAGCGGAATTTCTCCTTTGTTGCTGGTCACAGTAAACCAGAGGGGCCTGTAGTCAACTGGTTAATGCATTTACCTACAGAGTGGACGGTCGAGAGTTCGAACCACTGGTGGTGGGATCGGATTTTTCGTATTGCACTCTCTGTCCATCCAGCAATGAATAGGTACTTGATTCAGGGAAGGTTAAATGTGGCGGAAAGAGAGCATAGGCTCTGCCTCCCCTCACGTGTTTAAGACACGGTGAACCTTGGATAGTTTACCACCCCTTCAGCCGATAGGCTATGGATCTTCTTCAATCATGTAAACCAGCACTACCTGTCTCATATGGGTTCCGCTAAACTCATAACAGATGCCCATACACCCGTGCCTACACACCCGTGCCCACACACCTGTGCCCATACACCCGTGCCCACACACCCGTGCCACACACATATACACACATTCGTGTACGCTCACCACACACACATAAAATGCTGATAAAGGCACAGCCAATGTCAGGTAGGTACCCAAGGCCTGACCAGAGCATTGGCTTATATCACCACCCCAAGGTACAGCATATTCAGGGTGCATAGATAACATGGCTTAGATCACCATCCAAAAACACAACAAATTTCAGGATAACCTGCATTAGATCAGCACCCCGTGGCACAGCAAATTCAGGGTCATTGATAGCATGGTTGAG
>JADBJO010002415.1:145000-160000 GCA_016801955.1 Conus betulinus
AAAAAAAAAAAGAAAGACATAATGAAACAAAAACAAAAAGAAAGGAAGAAAGAGAGAGAGAGAAAAAAAAACACAAACAAGATAGAAAGAAAGGGGAAACAAGAAGAAATAAAGAAAGACTGAAGGAAAGCAAACAGAGAAAAAGAAGTCACACCCATATAAGGGAAGATAGAATGAGGGACGAAGTCAGAAAGGACAAAAGAGACGAAGAAAGAAAGACAGACAGAACGAAAGTAAACAAACAAAGGGAGACACACAAATACAAAAAGACGAAAAGAAACACAGAGAAATATATTTCTTTGAAATGTAGGGAAAGAAAGAAAAAGCTCAGAAAGACAAAATCAAAGATAATATGAGAAAATAGAGTATAGACAGAAGTAGGAAATAAAGACAGACAGAACGAATGAAAGACAAAGAAGGAAAAACAATTAACGGAGAAGATAGAAAAGAAACTTAGAAGAAAAGAAAGACAGACATCCAAACAGAATTGAGAACAACAACAATTAACAACACAAAAACCCGAACGATTGCAAGAATATGACAAAAAAAAATAAAAGAATAAGAAGATAGAAAGAAATAAAGACAGAAAAGATTTTTTTTAAGACAGGCAGACAGGCAGACAGAGAGATATAAACAAAAAAAAGAAACGGAGTAACAGAAGGAGCAAAGATAAAGTAAACAAGGAAGACTCTGGCACCGGGTCTTCGTAGAGACGTGTGCGTTCCCAACTCACGGCCTAAAATATCTGCCGTTTCCGCATCAGTGGAATAAAACAAGAAACTATCATCAAAACGCTTTTTTAAAGTTTGTCTTGGCGGAGGACCTATTTCCTGTTCCTGTGTTTGTGGTCCAGAACCATGCTGCGAGTTAAACTACCGCGGATACACACATATGCAGCGCGCGCGCACGCGAACGCACAGACGCACGCGCGCGCGCAAGCACACACACATGCCCACTACACACACACAAAACACACACGCGCGCGCGCGCGCGCGCACGCACACACGCTTACAGGCACGCATGCTTACATGCACACACACACACACACACACACACACACACACACACACACACACACACACACAAAAACACACACACACACACACACACACACACACACATGCACGCACGCACGTACAGACACGCGCGCGCGCATACACACATACGCACAAATGCACGCACACATGCACACACACATACGCACGCACGCACGCGCACACACACACACACACACACACACACACACACACACACACTCCCCTTCCCTCTCTCATCCGTCCTCTTCTTTCCATTCTCTCTACCCCTACCAGCGCGCGCACACACACACACACACACACACACACACACACACACACACATCTGCAACAATCGGGATTGTCTCTGAATGTGGTTTATTCGTCCTGCAACAACAACAACAACAAAATACACACAAAAATACAGAAAAGTCTCTTGACAGTGGCAGCCTTTGTTACCTTTCCTTTTGGTGTTTGTTAACGTAGATTTTCATCACGTTTCTGCTACTGATACAGAATGTCTTTGTGTCGACAAGTCTTCGTGATTTCGGTGGAGTTAAAAATCTCTCCTCGCCCCTTTCCGTTCTTCCTCCTTCTCCTGTCCCTTTCCCACCTCCTCCCCTCTCATCTTCCACCTTCTCCCCCTTCTTCTTTTTCTTCTTCTCAGGATAATGCTGGAACGAGCAGACAGACAGACAAAACAGGCAGACAGACAGACAGGCACGTGTACAACGGCATTATACTGATCAGCTGACCCTAATTTACAGATTTTTTTTAAAAAATGGAGTGGGTAGTATCCAGTTGACAAAGCATTCATCTGGGAAGCCACATCATAGGTCTATGGCTCAAATCCCGAATTTCGCGTGTTCTCGCCCATCCCCCCCCCCCCCCCCCCTTCACTTTCCCCCCTTCCCTGCCTTTCTTCTCCACTGGACGTTGAGTTAACATTGAGTTGTCGACTGAAAGGTCGTGTAATAAATCAATGTACCAAGATCCCATGACAATGCATGGTTTACATTGTGCATGGAAAAGAATCCACGACAACAATGAAGTAGTTCGATCAAAATTCTGTTTACAAAGTCTGTTTTCACAAAGACACAAAAAGAAAAAAAAAAACGTACCATATTCAACCTAGGAGAGACCCTCCCCCCCCCCCCCCCCCCCCCCCCAAAAAAAAAAAAAAGTGTGCAAAACAATATGACAGAACACAATACAAGATGGCCAACCACAACACAGCATAATATAATCCAGTTAAACCACACTTGTCAGCTCATTTCAAGTTTACAAAACCCAACACAACACACAACACATAACGAACTGAACAATGTAATGCTATGTAAAGCACAAAAAAAAAAACGCTGCACACTGCAACAGTGCACAATGCAATTTAAAAAATCAAGATAAAAGACTGTTATAAGACCCAAGATAACACATGTATATGTAAGGTACACTATAAAACATTACACAATACGGTAATGAATCAGATGCAACCACATACAATGCAAAAGCAGTCCCCCAAAACAAAACACAATACAATATCTTTTTAAAGTAATAGTTAACATAACACACGAATATGCATTACTAAACACGTGAAAAGCCCAGCACAGCACAGCATAAGAAAAAACAACACTTTGCAACACCCAGGTACAACACATCACAATAGCAAACAGCACAAATACAGATGGTGAAATACAATACAACGTGACGCAACATTACACAACACAGTGCTGTGCACCACAATACTGTACAACACTGTGCTACATCACACAACACAAAGCAACACGATGAACACAGCACTGCACATTGCATACATGCAATGCAACCTATAGCAATACGATATAAGACAATGGAAAATAATGCAACACAACGCGATGGAACATCCTATACACGTTACAATGTACAACAACTCAAAGGACAACAAAATACAAGACAATACAGCACACGTTACGACACAAAGTATAACACTAATGCAGCAAAACACAAAGGACAACAAAACACAAGACAATACAGCACAAATTACAAACACAAAGTACGACACGATACGGCACAAAGTACGGCACAGTACAACACAAAGTACAACACAACTCCGACGACAACAGCATACAAAGACAATACAGCACGTATTACAACACAAAAAACGACACAACAACAACACAACTCAAAGGACAACAAGATAGAAGGCAATACAGCACATATTACAACACAAAGAACGACACGACACAAATCAACACAAATTGTAACACAATTTACAGCACAAAGTGCGACACAATATAGCACAATTCATTACAACACAAAACTACACCACCACACGACACTCACTAAGCGCTCATCCAAGCACTGACTGACCTCAACCGACACGATTCGTGAAAGCAACAGCTGGGTTGTTTCTCCCGCCCTGTTCACTGCTTATTTTCCACAGTCCACAAACCTCCCCTCCCCATTTATTTCGTAACCAGCCCAATGAGACATGAGGATCAACAGCGGACACAGAGCTGACCTACAGTTATCCCTTCCGGTTCATGGCCATTTTTGAGGAGACACTCAAACCTGTTGTCCCAGTGCAGTATCTCTCTCTCTCTCTCTCTCTCTCTCTCTCTCTCTCTCTCTCTCTCTCTCTCTCTCTGTCTCTCTCTGTGTGTGTGTGTGTGTGTGTGTGTGTGTGTGTGTGTGTGCTGAAAGTCAAAACGAACAAACAATTGTGTGTTTCTTATTCACATTGCATCAGATCAAACTATTGTCCACATGACGTACAGTGGCCCTTTCTCCCGAAATGTTTGTTCATTTTTTTTTTCACTTTTTTTTCATTTCATTTGCCTTTTTTTTCAAACAAGCTGATGGTTTTGTGTATATTTTAGGCGATGTCTTTTCTCCCATAGTTGTACATCATGTACAATTCCTCCCTCACTTACTGGACCCTCAGATCAGTAGTAGAGTACAGAACAACAGTACTCCACATTCGTCTACGTAAACACCCCCCCCCCCCCCCCCCCCCCCCCCCAAGAACCCTTAATGACATTAATTAACTACGGGACACTGATAGTTATCTGATCAGATCGCTGGCGCTGGTCACACCTAGTGACCAAACGGCAGGGAGAGAAAGGGACACAATAAAACATGGCTGCCCTAACTAATTCCCTCGCCTGTCACCCCCCAATTTGTTCATCAGTCTGCCGTTCAGGGTTGTCTACCATCCGTGTCCGTAAAACATAACATCTAACAATTAACAGTGCTAGTTGTAGCCTTTCCGAATTTTCTCATGACTATAAAGGATGAAATTACTTCAGAGATTTCAACGAGAAATGACTTCAGAGATTTCAACGATTCAAAAAAGTTTCTTTTGTCCTTTCTGGTATCGAGAGGTATGGGCATTCGATCAAGTTTTTGTTGCCAACAAATTACAAGAAAATAGCTTTACATGAAAACAGAAAACAACCAAAAACGTAAGACAGAAAACAAGCAGATTCTTTGTTGTTAAAACCCTCATTCCAGTTAATATGAAATCGTCCTCCGGGTTCAAGTGTCAAGAGTGCACTTAAAGTCAGTTGAGTCATTTGTCAATCACACGAGGAAGAAAAAAGTACTACAATGAGTAATAGCAGATATGGAGTATAAGGAATAACAGTAGGCATGTTGAAGGGGGAGAGAGAGAGAGAGAGAGAGAGAGAGAGAGAGAGAGAGAGAGAGAATATTCCACACACACACACACACACACACACACACACACACACACACACACACACACACACACACACACACACACACACACACACACACACACACACAGACACACACACACACACACACACACACACACACACATGCGCGCGCGCGCGCACACACACACATTGTTCCTCCCGTTACCTTTCGTCTTTTCTTCAGTTTTCAATGCTGGTTCAATGAGTCGAAAAAATTAGTCTGCTCTCTCTCTCTCTCTCTCTCTCTCTCTCTCTCTCTCTCTCTCTCTCTCTCCCCCCCCCCCCCCCCCCCCCCCTCCATATGTATGTATGTGTAATAGCCTCGTGAGTTCGTGCGTGCGTGTGTGTGTGTGTATGTGTGAGTGCGGGTGTGGTCATAATACACGCGCCCGCGCGCATGTGTGTGTGTGTGTGTGTGAAAGGAGATGAGTAAATAAAGGGGAAAGCCCCTCACTGCACTTATAGGTAGATACATGAAATAGATCCATGAGTATGGTTCGTATAAGTTTCCATCTATTTAGTTACCTATTACGCAAGGGAGAGTCCAATGGGTCGACGAAAATTCAAGGCCAAATTATGACGTAAAGCACAAAAATGTAACATTCACTGCGAAAAATGCAACAATGGTATAATCAATAAATGCGTTATGAACTGAAAATGTAATATTGCCACGTTTGTCGTGCGTTATGCTCGGGAACTGTAACATTTCTTACATTTTACGTGCATTGAACAGGAAAATGTAACAAATGTTGACAAAATACGTGAAGAACGTTCATGCACAGTGTACATAGTTTGCAAGGAATAAATGAGTGTTTGGGAGCAGTACAACACTAAAATGAATAAACACAATTATCGATAGCCTCAGTAGAATAGTAAAATCACGATGATGATGATCATGATCATGATCATTATAAAGATAATGATAATTGGAGATCCCAATTCCAAAGGAATAAAAACTTCAAACACCCAGCAATAGGATAATATCCAAGGGGACATCAGAATGTCAAACAGAGTTACCAATCGTACATTTAAGACAGTGCTTCTGAAGAATTCAAACGGTTGAAAATCGAATTTTTTTTTTTACAACCTATCAACAGCGAAGGGGTACAAATCTGCATAATTCATCGGCATGAAACGTTATCGTTCGGAAAACAATTATAAACGAAACAATCTCGACCGGAACTTTGTCAAATTGTTCGCAGATCTGGAAGAAAAAAAAAAATGTCGATTGCCACAATGTTCCTGTATCAGGCATGAAAATGTCACAATTGTTACTTTTGTCGTCCAGATTGTGTGCTTTTTTCGGATTTGCTGCATTGTTACATTTAGCGTTGCATCAGACCACCGCTGACAGCATCAACGGAGCTACACACAGGGGTTGTAGGACTGAAGGAGGGAGAGCGGAACAGGAGACACACTGTTCCACACGGAATGCTATCAGGAAAAAAAAAAAAAAAAGACTGGGTTAAGGTGATTAAAGGAAGAATGGGGACGACGGTTCACGCTGGACAGAAAAAAAAGACGTTCAGGAAATCATCCTGGCCACAAAGACGGAAGACATGGGATACCTCACAAAAAATATGTATAAATGACAAACTCTCTAATTTTTCACTTTCCAAAACAGCGGTACATCCTTTTGTTTTCATTTTGGTCACTACTATCGACTAGGGCAAGCCATCGCTCGCCAAATTTTGGACAGCCTTTGATTCCTTATTCTTAGAGCTCTCGCTCATTTACAAATCAAGACCTCGACAATATCAGTGCATATCGCTCCTACTTCTGTGGGCGCACGAAGCAATCATGCATAAAGCCTTAGAAGTGTTCATCGGCATTCTTCTGCCCATCCCTTTCATCTTCCCTCTTGCTAGGAGATGAGGCCTGCCTGGTACCGTTTGACTACAGACGAAGGTCTTGAAGCAAGACGTCAGACTCTATTGCCTGGATACGACAAGTGAATACCGACGGCTGTTTCTACCAATCGCAATGAAGCTTACAGAATTCGACTTCTATCGGATATATATTTATGAAGAAAAGAGCAGACAAAGACCAAATATAAATTCCGTTTCAAATCTTTTTCATTTCCGATACAAACAAGACAGATACTGTCTTTTGGGGCTGGAGGTCAAAGAGGATTTTTTTTTAAATCATGTTCAGCCGTTTTTTTTACTTCCGTGCACCAAAATAAGTAACGTCGCTTGATTGGTAGAAAAAGCCGTAGGTTTTGACGTGAAGCCCATCTTACCTGGACTTGACGTCACCAGTAGTTGACACACTCCCGGTGAATGTTCCGTAATTACTCTACCCCGAAATCGCCCCCCGGGCAGATGAGAACAGGACAAGTCCTAAAACTCGTCGACAGGAAAACAAATTCATTCCATCCGACCCCCGTCCCCACCCACCCCCTCCCTTCCCTCCCACCATCCTCCGTCGTTCCACAATCATTCCCCTCCATCACAGTCTCAAAAGATCCACAAAGAAACCATTCCACCAATCAAAGCAACCTGTACCTGAATGCCTGGTAGGTGGGGGAGGGGACGGGAGGTGACAGAGTGCTTTTTTGGACCCGAGCCAAATTACTCCCCATCCTGTTCCAAAATTACCCTCCTAACAGTAATTTGGGGGCGTTGTTCACCAACAGTCCATGACATGAATTTAGGCACGAGCTAGATCTTTTGCCTGCCCTATACGACAGGAAGATGGACATGGGTATGTTCCTGTGTTAAGTCCATTGAGTGTCTCCGGACAATGCCTGAAAACACTTACCGGAGAGTGCTTTTGGAACAAGGTTTTGGGGGCATTTCTCGCTCAGATCAAGAGTCCCTCTCCCCCCCCCCCCCGCCCCCGCTCCCCCCCCCCTTCCCCTCCCCCCTCCCCACCGGACACACACTCACACATACACACGCGCCCACACATACAAATTCAGCTACAATGTGCTTTTGATTGACATGTTTTGCCGTTTGCGATACTTTTTTTTTTTTGTTTGAGAGGGGGGGGGGGGGTAGGGAGTTATGAGTTAAATCCATTTCTGTACCTGTAGTTTCGGTTGCCTGAACAAACCCAAACAAACCTATTGAAAAACACACATAGCCTTAAGCGGATGAGAACAGACAAAATCTATAAGAAACAACATACTATTTTTCAACACACTTTTTTTTTTTTTTATCACATTAGAAGCAGGTTTTCTTCTTCGAACTATCAATTAAATTTATATAGAGAAATAAACGAATATCGAAACGTGTGTGTGTGTGTGTGTGTGTGTGTGTGTGTGTGTGTGTGTGTGTGTGTGTGTGTGTGTGTGCCCCCAACCTCCAATTTTGTCACGTCTCTTTCTTTTTTTTTTTTTCTTTTTTTTTTTTTTTAGATTCTTATTTTTTTTTCTTTTTCTTTTGTTGTTGTTGTTGTATGTCTTTTAAGTGGAGCCTCCATCCTCCTATTTTTTTTCTTTTTTCCCCCTTCTTCTCCACTGACACTTGCTCACCATGCACACCGGTGTGTAGTGTTTACCGATGGATATTCGAATGCAAAGTTTCATGTTTCGGCATTCGACGCACAGTGTCTGGGTTGGTTTATTTCTGTAGTAATGTGTGGTGTATTGACACTTTCACGTTCGAGGACACTGTATAAATGTGAAAGACGTGAGTGATTTTGGGATGCAGGCGAGATGGGTCTGGCACCAACGCTTCCCGTGGGGTACCCCTTGTCACTTGCCGGGGAGTCATTCGGGCGTGCAGTGATTACGGAACGTTACCCCAAGAACAAGTTCTCTGTTGTCACCGGTTTCATTTGATTGAAGGTTGTAGCGCGGATAAATGCTTGGTCACTTATATTTTGTGTGGAAGAAAGAGGCAGAAAAGGCAGAAAGTATAACACACAGCTATTATTGTTGTTGTTGTTGTTGTTGTCATAATTATTTTCATTATTGTAGTTTTGTTGTTGTTATGATTATCATCGTTATGATGATGATGATGATCATCATCATCATCATCATCAACATCATCATCATCATCATTATCATCATTATCATCATTATAAAAAATAATGAAATTTATCATGATGATGAGGATGATGATGATGACTGACTGACTGACTGAAACCATTTACTGTCAGATTAACATAGTGTTGTGATGATGATGATGATATGATGATGATGATGGTGATGATGATGATGATGATTGTCCAACCAGCAAAGCGCAGCTACCATGGATGTGAACAGAGACAGACAGACAGACAGAGAGACAGAGAGAGAGACAGACAGAGAGAGAACGATAATTTATTCAAGAAAAGGCTACAGTCTTCTTTGAAGCTGGTGAGTAAAAATCAACATATTTAGATAAGGTATTATGTTACTAAAATAACACAACATCTACAATTTATGCCTTTACTTATGTCAAATTACGTCTCCTTTTTAAATGACTTGTATAGATACAGAGCAAGATTCGTTGTAACATTTTCCTTTCTGGATGAGAGAGAGAGAGAGAGAGAGAGAGAGAGAGAGAGAGAGAGAGAGAGAGAGAGAGAGAGAGAGAGAGAGAGAGAGAGAGCAAAATAAACAGAGGTTTTCGAAGTCTTAAGATGGCTGTCATCACATCTCTGGATCAACGGTTGAACAGATCGTGCTGAAACAGTTAAGTTCTTTGTCTGTCTGTCTGTCTGTCTGTCTGTCTGTCTCTGTTTGTTTGTCATTCTGTCTGTCTGTCTGTCTGTTTTGTTTCTGTTTTCTCTCTCTCTCTCTCTCTCTCTCTCTCTCTCTCTCTCTCTCTCTCTCTCTCTCTCTTCTCTTTGGGGGGAGGGGGGGGGAGGAGGTCAAATTTGACCTGTGCAAGGTCAAAGGTCTAAACCATTGCCTTTCTGTAAAGTCATTTCTTCATTCCATTCGTTTGGTGGCATTGCAACATCATAATTCCAAAAGATTCCCAAAAGTTCCCATACCCTGTCAGCCAAAGGAACAGTGGCATGTCAGAGATTCGCCGTGTCAAGGGCATGGGTCTTATAGAAGATGAAGCCATATACATTTTTTCTTCCGCCGCTCTTAAACTTCCCTGAACTGAAGCAGGTACCCATTTAGAACTGGGTGGGCAGAGAGGGTTTTCAAGCCGAAAAAAAATCCTACCTCAAACATGGTTCGAACTCACGACTTCAACTCCGTTGGCAAACGCTCTAGCCACTTCACTACAGTAACACAAATGTTATCCGAAAAGCCTAAGATGTACAAAAGAGAGAGTAAGAAGAAGCAGAAAGAGGAGAATGAGGAGGAGAAAAATAAGAAGAGGAGAAGAAGAAGAAGAAGAAGAAGAAGAAGAAGAAGAAGAAGAAGAAGAAGAAAAAAAAAAAAAAGAAAGAAGAAGGAGGAGGAGGAGGGAGTGGAGAAGGAAGAGGAGGAGAAGGAGGAAGCAAAAGAAGAAGAAAGGGAGGAGGAGAAAGAGGAGGATGAAGGCGAGGAGAAGGAGGAGGAGGAGGAGGAGGAGGAGGAGATAGAGGAAGCAAAAAAGAAGAAGAAGGAAAATGCCAACATGAAAGAAAAAAAGGAAAAAAAAAAAAAAAAAACAAACAACAAAGACAGAAGGAAAAGAGGAAGTAGAATTAAACATCATCCTAAGTAAACCATGATCGTAAAGATTTCTGTTCCCAAATCGACACCAGCACTAATGATGTAATGATGATCAGGATTATTTTGCAACAACAACAAAATGCCCTGATTTTTCAGCAGCAGAATCTTTTTCCAAGAACATAACGAGGAAAGGAGGACTGAAATCAACAGTGGAAATGAAAAAAAAAAAAAACAAGGAAAAAAGACCAACAAGAAAACCAGAAGTAACAACAAGAAGAGGTAAAAATGAACAAAACAACAACAACAACAACAACAACTACTACTACTACAGCAACAGCAACAACAACAATAGAAGAGGTACAAAGGAAAAAAAAAGACCATCATCAAAAACAACACAACAGCAACAATAACAAATAGGAACGACACCAAAAGCAAAAAATTACAAACAGAAAAACCATCAACAACAACAACAACAACAAAAACATTAAAACATGAACAACCAAACAGAACAACAAGCACAGGAGCAACAACAATAACAATAACGACAACAACAATAACATTAACAACAATAAAACAGAACAAAAACAAAGAGGTAATGCAGATTAAGATCATCACAGTCAGGAAGAATAAAAACAACCAGCAAGATTAACAAATAAAAAGACAACAACAAAAAAAAAACAGAAATTAATATTAAGAAAAACCACACACACACACACACACACACACACACACACACACACGCACGCACGCACGCACGCACACGCACACGCACACGCACGCACGCACGCACGCACGCACGAACACACACACACACACACACACACACACACACACACACACACCATTACCTCATTACCTCAATCACGCAGATAAATAACCACAAAGTCCCGCAACTCCTTCAACCCGCCTTCGTCAAACCCTTCCACTTGAACCTCCCTGCAAGGAGACACAATCCAGCTGAGCAAAAAACCTTCATCCTTCCACATTAGCTCCCCTAGTCTCACGGCACGACACCGGCACGTCGGACCCTCCCAAGACTGGGCCACCCTCTGAAGCCAAGCCAGCTGTACAGATAACGGAGCGGATCTCGCGGGCGGCCACAGAATATGCACATGGTCTCGCTGGTTTGAGCCGCGTAGTCGGAGGCGGGCTGTTTGGCGCTGGAGTGAGCGGTTTGGCACTGGAGCGAGCGGTTTGGCGCCAGAGCGAGCGGTTTGGCGCTAGAGCGAGCGGTCTGGCGCCGGAGCGAGCACTTTGGCGCTGGAGCGAGCACTTTGGCGCCGGAGCGAGCTGTTTGGCACTGGAGCGAGCGGTTTAGCGCAGGGGGAGAGCAGTCTGGCATTCGGTTGGCAGTGTTAAGCGTAATTCATGTTCCTGTTATTTCTGAAAAACTTTGCGTAACACATGAAACTCGGCTGAGCAATCCCATTTCTGATACTCAATCTAGTCTAAAATCGACTTTGTACAATATTTATCTAGTTAAATCGAAAATTAAGCTGACTTTTATAAAGGGAAAAGGTTACAATCAGAGATTAGGTTGCTCAAATTTTGTCGTCTTCAAGTTTACGTAAAATGTATTGTCTACGCAGTTTGTGAGCGGTGCAGGCACACGTATTTCCCCGTAGCAACGGCAAACGAATATACTGACTGCAGCGAACGGTTTGCAAACGGCGGCTAGCGGTATGTAGAAAGCGACAGGCGAGTTGGCATTCACGGCAGCCATTATGGCGGTCGTATGCGACCAAGGAGATTTGACTTGATTTAAACCTTCTTGTAGGCGACGCATGGAATTGGTTGACTGTCAAAGGCAATGTCAACAACTATGCAAGCCGGTGTTCACTTTCCAGGATATACGCGATTTTCGCTTAAAAAAAAAAAAGCCAAACAAACAAACAACAAAACAAAAACAACAACAACAAAGAAAAAAGGAAAAAAAAAAAAAACGTGCCGGGGATTTTAAGTTCGAAAGTCTATGGGAAGCTGTGTACACTAAATAAATGCAGTGGATTTTCAGTACCAAAGTTTACGTAGGTTGAAGAGGCAAAATGTCCAGGACGTTTGAGTGTCAGATTGCGGTGCTAAGTGTTCAGGGGATTTTGAGTGCCGTGTAAACAAGGATGTTGAGTGCCGAATATATAGGGAGTTCTGAAAACCAATTATACAAGATTTTCAGTGCCAAATTTCTAAAGCATTTTGAGTGCCAAGTATTTGAGTGCCGAATATACTGGGATTTCTTTTCATACTAGTTACCCTAAAGATTTTCAGTGTCAAGTATGAAAGGGGATGTTCAATGCGAAAAGATTTGTGGCTGAAAATGTACATGCATGCATAGATAATAATGATAGTATTACGGGTACATCGATGTCAGAAGGACAGGTAATAGCAGTGGGTATATGCTTAGATTACAGATATGTAGATAGATATGTAATTGTTAGAAGGATATCCAATGTGAGGGGATAGATGGAGATATATATATATATATATATATATATATATATATATATATATATATATACTGATAAAAAGCCTAATAAACTTCAAAGGTGCTCAACCCCTTGGGGAGCAACATCTGTTTTAAAAAAAAGGTATTAAAAGGAAGTTTTAAAACTACAGATCTGTTTTCAAGCGCTTGCTCTCTTCAGATCTGTTTCAAGCGCTTGCTCTACACACGCAGCCAACCCGCACGTGCAAACACACTTTCGAAATGTAAACAAAATTGAAATACACGTGCAGCCAACTCGCACATCAGGCTATATAACATCGCAGTGAGTGACACTAAACCATCCTGAAGAGAGCAAGCGCTTGAAACAGATCTGTAGTTTTAAAACTTCCTTTTAATACCTTTTTTTAAAAGATATATATATATATATATACATATACATACATACATATGTCGGTATGTAGATAGATAGATAGATAGATAGATAGATGGATGGATGGATGGATGGATGATATAGATAGATAGACCGACAGATTTTAGACATGTAATATGAGTGAATAGTTGATGAACATACAGATATGTAGGTACATAGATGGTAGACATACAATTTGAGTAGGTAGATGGATCGATGTACAGATAATTATGTAGGTATTTGGATTGTACATCCAATTTGAGTGGAAATATGGTACACACACACACACACACACACACACACACACACACACACACACACACACACACACACACACACACACACACACACACGCACGCACGCACGCACTCACGCACGAACGCACACACACACATATATATATATATATATATAGAGAGAGAGAGAGAGAGAGATCAGTGCGCGCGAGAGCGTGTGTGTGTGTGTGTGTGTGTGTGTGTGTGTGTGTGTGTGTGTGTGTGTGTGTGTGTGTGTGTGTGTGCGTGCGTGTGTGTGCGTGTGTGTGTGTGTGTGTGTGTGTGTGTGTGTGTGTGTGTGTGTGTGTGTGTGTGTGTGTGTGTGTGTGTGTGTGTGTGTGTGTGTGTGTGTGTGTGTGACTTGGAGTGGACAGACGCAAATATGCAGATATGTAGGTACACAGATGTTACACATCTAATGTGAGTAGATAGACGGATAAACATACAGATGTGTAGGAGCATAGCTGTTACACATCTAATCTAATGTGAATGGATGAGTGGATACATAGGTATACCGTTGTTAAACATTTTATGTGAGCGGGTAGATGGATAAACATAAGACATGTGATATCTCGATGTTGCATTTTTAATGTGAGTGAACAGAAGTATACACGTGTGGATATGAAGGTAGGTAGCTGTTACACATCTAATGTGAATGCATAAATGGGTCAACACACAGATATGTAGGTCTATAGAAGTTATACATTTAATATGAATGCGTAGATGCATAAACATATAGTTATGAAGGGCTATAGATCTTACGGAGCTAATGTGAATACATAGACGGATAAACATACTGATATGTAGGTCTTAAGATGTCTTACGTCTAAAGGGAATATACAGATCAATAGCCTACAAATATGAAAGTTTATAGATGTTACAAATCTAATGTGAATGTATAGACGGGTAAACATTGCAATATGAAAGGCTAAAGATGTTGCACATCTAATGTGAATGGATAGATGGATAAAATCTACTGAAAATGGATAGATGTA
This sequence comes from Conus betulinus, assembly GCA_016801955.1. NCBI lineage: Eukaryota > Metazoa > Mollusca > Gastropoda > Neogastropoda > Conidae > Conus > Conus betulinus. The sequence continues at coordinate 159,379 of JADBJO010002415.1, forward strand.
TAAACGTGGAGATATGTAGGGCTATAGATGTGACACGTCTGGTGGAAATGGATCATCACACATCTGATGGAAATGGATATATGGATAAATATGCAAACATGAAGGGTTTCAGATGTTACACATCTTATTTAAATGTGTAGATGGGTAAACATACAGATTTGAAGGGCTATAGATGCTACACTTCTTATGTAAACGTGTAAATGGATAAACATACAAACAAGAAGGGCTATAGATGTACACATCTCTTATGTGAATGTGCAGATGGATAGACATACACGTATGAATGTATATAGATGTTACATATCTCAAGTGATTGTGTAGATGGATAAACATACAGGTATGAAGGGCTATAGATGTTGCACATCTTACGTCAATGTTTTTGATGGATAAACATACGCGTACGATATAGATAGATAGATAGATAGACAGACAGACAGACTCACAGACACAGAGAGACAGAGACAGAGAGAGAGAGAGAGAGAGAGAGAGAGAGAGAGAGAGAGAGATGCTTGACATCAAATGTGAATGGATAGAAGGATAAACAATCAGATATTTAGGTATATATATTTCAGATACCTAGGATGAGTGAGTAGATCGAAGACACACGGATAATTAGATATGT
>JADBJO010002415.1:165000-190000 GCA_016801955.1 Conus betulinus
TTTTTTCATACTTAAGTTTATTTGCAATATTAAGTTAAAAGTATTCGCGCAGAAACGGAGAGGAAGGCCGGAGGGTAGAGGGTGGAAGAGGGGTGGGGGTCCTGCCTGTAATTTTTTTTTTTTTTTTTTTTTGGATAAAATGTTAGTGCCATAATTTTCCCTTGAACTGGCCTTTTAGCACTTTAAACTGTTTAGAACTATAATACGAAGTCAATGAAGGTACCACGCGCCTCGGGCCAAAGTAACAGCCGATGGCCGGCTCGCACGCAATCCACTTATAACTGTATAACTGAAAATAATCTGAACATCACCTGATCGACCCACGGCCTGTTGAAAATAGGATACAGCAAAAACCAGTCAGAGCCACACGATGTGTGATGTCTAAAAGGGTTTCAACAAGTAAGCTCGTACCTGTTATATATGAGGTGCTAGCCTCGTCTCTAACTCTCTTCTCCTCTCCTGCCCCCTCCCCCTGCCCCCTCCCCCCCCCATCCCCCTCCCCCCGTCTTCCTCCCTCCACCCCTCCTCCGTCCACCTACACCTTCCCTTCCCCTGTTCTCTTCGCCTTTTTCAACCACACCAGTATTTTGCCCCTTTCTCCTGTACCCCCCCCCCCCCCCCCCCCCCCCCCTTCCTTCAATCCTTGTCTGCTCCGTCCTCCCCTCCGCCCCTCCCCCCGCCAACTCCTTTGCTTCTCCCGTCCTCCCCTTCCCTTTCCCCCAATACCACCGTCCCTTTCTTCTCATTTTCCTGACCTCTTCTTCCTCTTGCTACCTCTCCCTCTGAACCCCTCCCTCTTCCTCTCCTTCCCCAGGTTCCTGACCCCCCCCCCCTGCCCCCCCCCCCCCCCCCCCAACACGGGGAAAAGGACTAGTGACGGTGAGGAAGGACCCACTGACCACAGGGAAAGTCCTGTTGACAGCGAGAGAAACTGATATGCAGGACTCTCTCCGAGACGTAATGGCAAAAGCTTGTGCGGTCTTTACCTTTCAGTGGAACAGCTTCAAGTGAGGCTGCGTAATGCTCCCGGTAATTGCTTGACGCCGGCGTAGGCAGGTACACACCCATGGGAGCTCCCCCATGGAGTTTATGTCGTGTCACAGCCAGTGGCCATTACACAATGACATCTACCAGGGAGCAATTATGTCCTTTGACGTCCTAATGTAATGCCCTGCGTCTGCCTGCACCCGATGTGAACACAGCGCAGGGTTCCGAAAGTGGTGCAGGATTGCTCCCAGCTGCTTTGTCCTGCAGTTGAGGACAGCACTTCTCTGAGCCCAACCCGCGCGCGGCAAGTGAAGACAATACTTCTCTGCGTCCCACGCGCACCTTCGGGGTGTATCTTTTTCTTCTTGATAGGTATTAAACTTCATCGATTTTCATGGGGGGAAAAAATACTAGACAACAACACAGACGAGGAGATCTGATTGGCAGCACTCGTGTCACGAAACCAAACTTTGATTTTTGCTTTCTCCGACGTGGCAGAGATAGATGGATGTTGCTGAATTGAGAAAGGGTTATGCCAGTTTACATGAAGTTTGGCAGACAATCAGGAAAGCACAAAATCTAGCATGAAACTGCAGATCCACTGATGATCAAAGACTGGCAAAACCAGGATTATGGGCCGCCCTTCATGCCCTGCTCTCATGGTGACCTCAGTTTTGATGTCCTCTCCACGTCTGTGGCATTGGTTTGGTTTCGTCGTGGTCACCGGTATTGGCGAGTCCATGAGGGCTGTCGTTAGACGGACGTAGTGGCGACCTCCAGAGGGAAAGCTCACTCACACCGGCTCCCGCGACTAAGCAATTATTGTCGTTAGTAGAGGGCTTAGTAGGTGGTGTCCTACGTATGTTGGATCAGAACAGGCGCCACTGAACACCACCGAAGTAACTCGGCAGCAGTACAGTGTCTCCTCCGGTGGGTCGCCTCCTGACAACTTGACATTGACTGCTCCTTGTGGATTGCCAGTGCCGGGGCTGCGGCGGGACCGACCGGGCTGCTGCTGTGGACGGGATGTCGGAATGAGCGGTGTGGGTGCACTGCCATTGAGGTGGCACAGAACATGGGACAGAAACAAAAGGATAATGGGCCGCAAAGCAAAGCAGAAAACAAATTACACCAGAAACACAATCCGTTTTGACCTATCAAGTCTTCTGTGTGATTCCTGCAGCCTCACTCACTGCTGTTCTGCTGACAGGTGAAGACAGTAAAACTCCCGACACGGCCAAGCTTTTGTCCTGAGGTGTGGATGAGGCTGCAATACATTACTTTTGTCCTGAGGTGTGGATGAGGCTGCAATACATTACTTTTGTCCTGAGGTATGGATGAGGCTGCAATACATTACTTTTGTCCTGAGGTGTGGATGAGGCTGCAATACATTACTTTTGTCCTGAGGTGTGGATGAGGCTGCAATACATCACTTTTGTCCTGAGGTGTGGATGAGGCTGCAATACATTGGTGTTTAGAATAATGTCGAAGCAGAGTGAACTTCTCATGGAGAGATCTGATGTGACATGAATCTCATACAAGCATTTTTCGATGACGCCGTACTTGGTTTTCAAACTTTTCCAAGCGAACACCAAAAATGTCACCGCCAGAGTTGCTCTGTCTCCCATCATCATCTCTCTTTTGCCCCTACCTCCCCCAACCGCCACCCCTTCATCACCTCACCCCGTGCCATCACCATGACACCCTGCCCGCCACCCCACCCCTTTCACTCCCTTCCTTCCTTTTTGGCGGCCTTTCACTCTGGCTATGAAACCAGCATTGTTGACATTATTTTCATCAGCAAAAAAAAAAACAACAAAAAAAAAAACAACAAAAAACCTAGCGATGCGGACGTGACTGATATTTCATCTGGTGTAGGAATATTGGTATCGTACAGTTACACAGAAACTGGCGCCGTTCCAGTTCAGCCGAGGTCAGTCGTCTGTCGTCCTGTCTCTCATCCCTCGGTGCCAGTGGTATCCTGGTCATGATTCTGGAAATCCCTCTGTCATTCGACTGAAACCTGTGCGATGTTCGACAGCCTCTGCCTCTGCCTCGGAGAGGCTCTTGTCATTCTGCTCAGTACCAAGGTAGGGGGCTAGCACGAAGGTTTTGTTTTCAACGGTGTCTCTTGATCTGTTTACCTGTCAGTGACTTCTCCCTGTAGTGATGTAGAAGGCAGTGTGAAATTTCTTTCATCTAAACTTGGCAAGAAATCAGGGTTTTGGGAGGAAATGTAATTTAGCTACAACCTCCAGACCAGCACATTGAAGCATGGGTGACATTTCCTTGTCGTACTCATAAGCTTGAAAAAAAAAATGACAACGGTATGGATTTGTTGACGGAAGAGAGACTATGAAGAAACTGCAATATGACTGAGATAGGTGATGATATCTACCTTGTCTTTGATTGCCCAAGAATCGCAGCCTTCTATCATCAATTTGTTCCGACGCGATATCTGAAAGTATATTCAGGTGTTTTCTTTTTCATCTTTGTCAGTTGTTGAGCACCTCCTGTGTTTCTCTCTCTCTCTCTCTCTCTCTCTCTCTCTCTCTCTCTCTCTCTCTCTCTCTCTCTCTCTTAGAATTCCGAAGTTTACCATTGGCGAGACTGATTAAGATAGCTACATGTGCTCCCTGCAGGAAAGATTTCTAAACACGACACAAGGCTATTTGCATGACACATGATTGTTGCTTTTGTTTGTTTCTTTCTTCTTCTTCTTCTTCTTCTTCTTCTTCTTCTTCTCCTCCTCCTCCTCCTCCTCCTCCTCCTCTCCTCCTCTTCTCTTCCTTCCTTCTTCTTCTTCTTCTTCTTCTTCTTCTTCTTCTTCTTCTTCTTCTTCTTCTTCTTCTTCTTCTTCTTGCGAGGTGTAATGCGAACTTTTGTATCCATGCGTCCATAACGGGGCTTCAGTGTACATGTTCATCCGAGGGACTAAGAAGAGATTGCAGCGTGGACAATCTATCAGCATGCCCATTTTGAGTGGGCCTGAAAACAAAAAATCGAACACTTTACCCCACGACGGAGGCCGGCCCCCGAGTACACCCGTGTCCACTGGCCATCTTCATACTGGACACACCCCGTGGTCTTCAGATCCGTGTCTATATCCTTTTGTCGTTTCGTAACTTGGAATGTCGCGGTGACGATCAATTGGCTGCCTGGTGATCCTTTGGTCGTTGATCCTTCGAACAATTCGACTGTTGTGGCAGAACGCTGCAGTAAATAAGGTCAGACCTATGTAACCTGTTAGTTGCAAAGTGACTCAACTGCACAAATCTTTTTTTCCTCTCTCTCTCTCTCTCTCTCTCTCTCTCTCTCTCTCTCTCTCTCTCTCTCTTGTTTCGCCATGGGAATTGACTGTCCTTGTAGTTTGGTTGAATTAATTTACACTTTTTTTCAGACTTTTTTTTCAGATTGTGTTAACTGGTCATCAGATACTCAAAACGTGCTGCTGATGTAAAACTTGGGGTGTCAGATTTCTGTTCATTCATTCATCATCTTACCGGAATGCAATGATACTGTTACATACTATGGGTTACTACCAAATTCAGAGCGTGTTCCTATTTTTGTTGGAATCATTCTGATGCTGAATGTGTGTGTGTGTGTGTGTGTGTGTGTGTGTGTGTGTGTGTGTGTGTGTGTGTGTGTGTGTGTGTGTGTGTGTGTGTGTTTGTTTTACTCTGCTAATTTAATGTCTTTTCATCAACAAAAACCCTTTTTTTAAATAGATGTTCAAATTGTTTGACATTGTCAGTGATACAGAATAATTATCATACACTGGGTGTATACCAGTCGTCCCCACCCCCACCCCATCCCTTCCCCTCAGCAATAAAGAGTAAACAAAAAAGGAAAACTTGATATTTTAAACCTCTTAAACTTTCAATAAATAATCAGATTGCAGAATCACCCCAATGGAACTTCGAAGAAGAAAATCTTATGTGGTGATTTAAACTCCTCTTCAGGAAAGCTGTTGATTTCTCGTGAATCAGATAAAAACTGCTTTGGGAAGCAACAATGGAACAAAATTTGATGTGTTAACATTCTCTCTTCACGGGGACACTTAATGTCTTCAATACATTTCGATCTTAGCGCGTTAAGTGACAATATACAGCAGTAAGCTGTGATTTGTTATGATTCATAACTAGTGATCTTTCGAGACGAGAGGTCTTGCGTATTAAAGGATATGACTTTTGTGACTGTTTTTAAAACTAACTCTCTCTCTCTCTCTCTCACACACACACACACACACACACACACACACACACACACACACACACACACACACACACACACACACACACGCACGCACGCACGCACGCACGCACGCACAGACACACAGTCAGTTCGTGGAAAAAGAACTATTTCACTCTCTCCAATCTGGATTTCGATCTAATCACTCCTGCCACGCAGCGTCGTCACGAATGTGTGACTCATGGCTTTTAAATATGAACCAATCACAAACGACAGGGGTTGTCTTTCTTGACTTCAAAAAGGCGTTTGATCTTATTGATCATCCAATTAAAAAAACTATCTATCTACTTGAAAGATTCCTCGACAGTCTCATTATTCCAATCATACGTGAACAGTAGGACTCAGTATGTAGCGCTTAATGGCAAATTTTCCGCTTCAGATTTTGTCAGGCATGGGGTCTCACGAGGCTCAGTACTAGGCCTCCTCTTATTCTGCATCTTTATCAATGATTTACCATTGTCAATATCGGATGAAAAAGTCACGATAGATTTATTTGCTGATGAGTCATCTCTCCAGACGAACGAGTGATCTACAAACAATAGAAACTTTTCAGGACAGTCTAAACGACGTGTCAGACTGGTGTCGTTCAAACTCAGCGGTCATACACCAGCCCAAACCAAATCTATGATTATAGCTACCCGCCCAAAGCACCAATTGACTCCTCTTTGCCTAAAACTTAAGCTGAATGGCACACTATCGAACAAGTAGATGAGCATCGTATTTTAGGAGTAACGATAGATAAAGAATTGAAATGGCAATCTCATCTCAATAATGTATGGAAGGTAGTCTTCAAAAAACTATTCCTGTTATCTCAATTAGAGCGCTACGTCAACAGTACCGTACTTAAACTTTTCTTCAATGCACACATAATGTCACGTATCGATTACGTTTGAACAGTGTGGGACGGGAGTAGTGATGTCCACATAAAAGGCTGAATTATCTCCATAGACGTGCAGCAAATTACTCCATCCAACCGTACCTCTCACAACAGACGAAAAAAACTAAAAAAAACGTTGAACACACTTCCACTGAGTAAGCAATTGGAATTTAACAAGGCATCATTTATGGTTACAATTTCGACAGATACTATGCCATGTTATATCAATGCCCAATGATTTTATTCTTTTCACAATAACTAATCAAATGTCCGCTGTTATATGTATGCACACACACACACACACACACACACACACACACACACACACACACACACACACACACACACACATATATATATATATATATATATATATATATATATATATATAATTATATACATATATTTATATATGTATATATATATATGGGTGTGGGGGGGGGGTGCGTGTGTGTGTGTGTGTGCATGCGTGCGTGCGTGCGTGCGCGTGCGTGTGTGTGTGTGTGTGTGTGTGTGTGTGTGTGTGTGTGTGTGTGTGTGTGTGTGTGTGTGTGTGTGTGTGACCGTCGTATTCTCGGTGCCCTCTTAATGGCATCAGTTCCACACTGCACATATTGGCTGCTTCATCATACACAATCACTTCCAGGCAGTTCCTGTTGCAGTTCAGGCTCCAGCTGTACCCAGGAATCTCTCAAGATCAGCACATCAGAAGCAACTCACTACAGAGGAGACACTGCGTCTGCTCCTGAGGTCTGCTGGTCGAGTTCTGTGACGGCTAATTTGAACCTCCAGAATCATTTGTTTTGAAGACAGTCATAAATACTTTGTTTATGCGGGAGTGACGGGGACACAACATGAATAAACGGCCCTCTCCTGACAGGAGGGAGGCCGGTAACAAGTCCATCCATCAACAGTGTCTATGAACTAACTCACATTGAGACTTCAGCACGACCATACCGGAGCATCAACAGAAATGAAAATCAACACTGAGCCTCCAACCCCCTCCCCACTCCACCCCCCACCCCCCCCCCCACCCCCACCCCCACTCCTCACAGCAAGACATGAAGGGCTAATTCCACTTTTTTAATGGAACAAACAGTTTCAATCTGGAGCATCTCCAGACGGTTTGATAGAATATTGATGCAGTGTGTGGTTTGGGGACTTCATGGAGTAATTCAAGACTGAGTTTCTTTCAGAGGTGACTTATCTATTGTTCTGTGCTGATCCAAAGCAATACTGCTTCGGTCAGTTTGCCCTTTTGCCGACAACTGGCGGAGGGAGGACGTTCCGTTGCACATTTGTCACAAGAGCCGACTGGCCAGTTCTGAACTTTTACCCACCCTGTGTCCTCTATTCTGACTTTTCATGTGACTGTTCATGCCGTCAGAGTGCTTTAAAGGATCACCCCATCAGTCAACATGTACAGAAAGAAACAGCCAGGTATGTCCAGCCTTTTCCTCTGCGCTGTTGTTTGGACAGCTCATATTCAGTCATCAGTGGTGGCAAACGGCTGTGGTATGCTCACTGTAACCGAAACGGACCCTGTTGAAGATACCATCAGCTGGACAGACTCTGCTCAGTACTGCTCGGAGCTCTGGTACTGGGTCTTTAAAGACAGATTTCCAAAAAGCATGGGTATTGTCATAGTCATCAATGATATTTTTCTATCTGAGGAGGATTCGCTGAACATTTATGACAACACGGACATTCATGGCCGCAGAGCGGTACAGTCTTACTATTATTGGTCGGACATAACTGCCCCACTTGTGCTCAGCAGTCATCAAGCTGTCATTGTGGCCAACGTCTCCAAGAGAGAATTCAGAGATGACTTTTCCCGATTCAACTTTACTCTGTCTGCTCATCCCATTAATGCCATTCCACCCAGGGTAGAACTACATCATGACAACCTCCACGATATCGGAAGCTTTCACAAGTATAACTGTTCCTCCATTACAAACCTGCCCCTGGCTTTGCGTTGTGACATGGTGAAGCAGTGTGTTGGAGGGGGGGAAGACGAGCAGCAGTGTGATTACCTACAGGCTGGCTGTGGAGACTGGCTACCCCACAAGGACCGCTGCCTCAGGTTTGTTTTCTTCCTTCCTTCGCACAGCAGGAGTAGGCGTCTACAGAGTACATGAAAACGCCCCTTTTCTCGCTGAGAAGAACTGCAAGGTGAAGCATAACGCGTCTCTCGTGCACATCCTCGACGAAGACGACAAAACGTTTCTGAAGGAAGTGACAAAAAAGGAGTGGGTTTCAATCCATCGTCGTGGGGTTGAAAAAAGTGAGGACCACTTCAAAGATGCTTCATTCTGCCTGTCAGCGTTTGCAAAAAACTTTTTAATTGTTTACACACGCGGTTCCCTTTCCTTTTCTTTTTTTTTCCCCCTTTTCCCCCCCCCCCCCCCCCCACTTTCCTCTCCCCTCCTCTCCCCCTTTCCCTCTCTTCTTTCCCTTCCTTTTTTTTTCCCTTCCTTCCTTTTTTTTCTTTCTTTTTTCCTCCCCCCTCTCTCTTTTTTTCTTTCTTCCATTTTTCCTCCCCCCTTTTTTCCCTTTCCCCCCCCCTTCCCTTTTTCTTCAACACAAGCATGCGCTTTTTTTTTCTTTACGGGCTCCGCTTCTGACCTCTTCTGTCCCCTCTCAGTTTCGCGGTTCCCCTGTTATCTTCTTTTCTCCCCCTTTGACATTCTCGCTTCCTCTTCTTCCAGGACTCAACCCCCCTCCTTTTTTTTCTTTTCTCTCTATTTTGGGAGCAAGAAGGCTCTTTTTTTTTGCAGAAACTCCCCTTCGGACCCCCCCCTTCGACACCCCCTTCCTTTCGCCCTTTCCTTTCTTCTCCCTTTTTTTCCTTCCTATGGGGCTTTCTGCTTTCCCTGTTCTTCGCTTTCGGGGGCACCACGGCCGGACCCCCTTGAGCATTCCCTTTTTCTTCCCTCCCCTTCATTCTGGAGGAACTTTTTCCCCTCTTCCCCCCCTCCTAGTCCCCCCTCTCCCCCTTTTCAGGGATTTCTCCCTTGCAGAACCTTTTTTTTCTCCTTTCTTCTTTCTTTCACCTCTGTTCTTTTCCCCTCTTTTTCCTTCCCCTTCTTTTTCCCCTCTTCTCTCCCCTTCCCCTACGAGGAGAAGAAGTTCCATCTTTTCGGTCTCTGGGGAGGCTGACAGGAGTCCCCCTCTCTTATCCCCTCTTCCCCTCTATTTTCTCCCCCCCCTTCGAGTTCTCCCCCCTTCCTTCCTTTCCTGTTCTTTTTTCCCCCCCTTTCTCCCCCTCTCTTCTTTTTTCCCCCCCTCCGTGTTTTCATTCCCCTTCACTTCTCCCCCTTTTTCCCTCCTTGTTTTTCTCCCCTCCATTCCCCCTTTTCATCCCTCTCCTTCTTTCTTTTTTCCCCTCTTTTTTTTTTTTTTCTGTTTTTTTTTTTTTTTTTTTTTTTTACCTTTGTTCCCCTTTTTTCTTTTTTTTTTCCATCCCTTCGATTTTCTCCTTTATTTTTTTTTTTTTTTTGTTTTTTTTTTTTTTTTTTTTTTTTTTTGTTTTTTTCTATCTTTTTCGTCTTACATTATTGGATCTACTTCCTCCCCCCTGTTTCCTTTTTTTTCCTCTCTGTCCCCCAACTTTTTCTCTTTTTTCCCCCCTGTTTTTCCTTTCAACTTTCATCCTCCTAGTCCCACTCCACCCCTTTCACACCTTCTGTTGCCTCTCACCTTTTTTCTCCCTCATCCTTCCCCTTGTCCCCCTTCTTTCCCCTCCCTACCTTTACCCCTTCTTTTCTCCCTTTTCTGGGATATTTTTTCTTCTCCTCTCCCCACTTCCCTCTCCTCTTTCCCTTTCCCCTCTTTTTCTTTACTTTTTTTCCCCCTTCTTCTTTTCTTGCCTTGTAACACCATTTGTTTATTTTCTTTTTTTTTTTGTTTTTCCTCTTCCCCTTCCTTTTTTTTCTCTCATTCTTGTTTTCTGTTTTTGTTATCTCTTCTATCTCTCTCGAGGGATATCGTCTAGAGACGTAGAGGCTTACATGTGTCTATATTATCTAGGTTATATTTTGGTGTGGTTGATCCGGATCCACTTTCCTATCAGCTTCTATTTCTCTCTCTTTTACCTCCTTACGGCACTGCTGTTCCCCCTTTCCTTCCTCAATCCCCCCGTGCCATTCCGTGTACCTGCCTTTGCCCCTCATCTGGTCCTTTCCCCACTTTCCGTTTCTGCCTCCCTGGTCGAATTTCCCCCTGTTTATCTTCCTGTTCGCGCTTACCACTTGCTTCCCTCCTCTTTTCTTTACACTTTTTCCTTTTTTCCCTTTCCTCTTCCCTCCTACATTACCTTCTCGCTTTTCAGGTCACTTTTTTCCCGCCATTCCCTTCCACTTACCCTCTCGTAACCTCTTCATGTCCCACTCTCCTTCCCCCCATTCCGTGTTTCCTTTTTTCCCCCTCATTCCCCCTCCATTCCTTTTTCCTTTTTCCTCCCGTCCCTTTCCCTCCATCTCTTGTTCCCTGTCCATCCCGGCTTTTCCCTCTTACGCTTCCCTCCTTTCATCCACCTTTTTCCCTTCCTCTTCCTTTTTCCCCCCCCTATTCCATCCCCCTTTTCTCCCATTTCCCTCTTTTACTCCCTTCTTTCCCCCTTACCTTTCTCTCTTTTTCCCTCCTTCCCTCCTTTTGTATCCATTTCTCCTTTCTCCCCTCTTATTTTTTCCCTTCACATTTTTTTCCTCCCCCCATTCTCTTTCCTTTTTCCCCCCCTCCTTTTCCTTTTCTTTTTGTTTTCCCCCCCCTTTCCCTTGCCCCCCCTCCTCTCCCTCTCCTCTTCTTTCCCTTTTTTTTTTCCCCTGCTTATTTTCTCTTCCTTCCCCCCCCCCCCCCTTCTCTTTTTTTTTCTATCTTTCCCTTTTTTTTTTTGTATGCCCCAATGTTCACCAGCATGGGTTCTTGGGCTCTCGAGACATCTAGGCTTCGCACCTTCGTATCTGCGATTATCTGGCAGCTCCATCTTTCTTCTTCGCAGCACACCGCGCTGGTTCGCCAGTCGCCTTTTGTTTTTCTACCCCGTTCTACACGACTCTTTGCTGGCGGCGCCGAGTGGACGACCTGTCGCTTCGTTCGATTGTACATTCTCCACTTTGCGACCACTTTAATCTGCTTAGATACGTTCTTTCCTCATTTTTTTTCCCACGTAGTTATTAAATTTATGTGCTTTTAGTTTGTGTCTTATTTACCGCTGCTTTTTTTCCTCTTCTTCTTTTTCTTCCCTTCTTTTTAAGTTTGCATGCCCTTTTGAGATGTTCTTTGCCTGTTTCTTTCTCACTCCACTATCCGACCACACTGCGAGCGTTCAGCAGGTTCTTTCCTTCTGTATGCCTCTCCCACCCTCATTAGATGTCCTAGGCTCCCATGCACTCTAAGATCTTTTTCCCTGTCTCATTGGGGTCTTTGACCATACTCTGCCCGGTTCCAAGCTACTCCCCCCGCAGGTACGGATCAACTGCTCATCTGTTGCATGCCTTGTGTTACTGCCCGCATGATGCGGGAGTATACAGCGTCCCGCGCGGAGTTTCTTTGTTTTGTCTTCAATGCCTAGGGACTGGCTGTATCTTCGGTCGGTTTCTCTTCGGGTGTTCCTGTGGGCTGTGTCAATCCTGGCCATCCACAGGTACCGTGTGAAGATGGAGAAAGAGGAGGAGAGACACGGAACAGACGACAGACAGACAGACAGACAGACAAGAAGCGAGACAGACAGAGACAGAGCAGGAGGCGATGGAGGAAGCGAGGGAGTGATAGGGAGAGGACGAGAAGATAGGGATAAGAAGAAAGAGAGATTAATAAGAAGGCGTGGATTTTGAGAAAGAACGATATCAACATAGAATATATGGAGAGGAAACCTGTACGATGCACTGGGAGGAGATGGACGGAGAGAAGGAGCCAAAGCAGAGAATGAAAGCATTTCGAGAAGACAAAGGGAGAGCATAAGAATAAAGGTTTATGGGATTCTGGATTCGCATTAGAAAAGTGTTACAGACTCGAAGCAAAAACTATACTTGAGAATATTTGACAGGGTCGCCCTTGTCTTCTTAGCTAACTCGTTGCTATCCGCCAAAATATTCCAAAGAATAGTTTTGCTTCGAACTTGTACTACTTTCTAAAAGGGAGAGAAGATATGTTAAAGTGGTCGTCAGTAACCTAGCCGTTTTGTGACGGGTGAAACCTCGATTAGTGCTTTTGCTCTTGATTTACAGTTTGAGACAAAATCCGTAACCGGTCGTAAATAGATGGGAGGACAAGGGAAAGGGGGGGGTTTGTGAGGATAGGTGAGGACATTAGTAGAATTACAATGCCATTGCTGTTGGATTGCTGTCCCCCGTAGGCGTTAAATTTCTAGCGCATCGACTGTATTACAAAACCGCCTCTGATAAACGAGATTGTGTCTTTACTCCGGAGGAAACACGGAAACGGAACCTACGTAGTGGGACACTCTTCTGTGTCTTTACCTGTTGGCCTTTCTGTTTGTTTTGAGGGACTATCCGTGAAATAGACATGTATCTCAGCAGCAACTTGCGGGTTACATGCCTCCAGAAAGAGACTTTCTCGGGATATCAGGATTTGTTACCTTGTTCCTGCCCAGTTGTCATCTCCCCCGCTTTCCTCTTCTTTATTCCTCCTGGGGACCTGTTGGCCTCATAATCGGCGTTCGCCCACCTCTTTCTTCTGTTGTGGCATTCATAATAGGCAAGCAACGTGGCGTGTTCTGTACCGATTTCTGGCCTTTTTTGATCAGCGGACCGGCCAAGAGGGCGTGCTTGGAGGGGGCTCCCCACGGTGTCAGCCTCCCATGCTGGGGCCAAAACCTGTGTGGTTGCCGCCGTCTGAGGGGAGCGTACCTTGATCGCCTCATCCGGGGGGCGTATCCCCATCACGGGGGCTTTACTTCACCTGGCCTTCTGCTGTGGTGGACGCAAGCTGGCCTGTCGTGGGGTGGCTTCTGGCCTCTGTCCCCAGTTTCCCGGATTGAGGTAAAGACATTGGACATCTTAGGACATGAGCCGGCCCCTGACATCGGGCAGTGTTTTAACTTGCGGCGTTTTCTTGTTTTCTGTTTTCCTGTCACGGGTGGCTGAATAGCAAAGGTTAGCCTGGAGACCAATTACTAACCTAATCACACCCCCTGGCCGATGCAACGATGGATATAAATGTACCGATAACGAAAGTTCATTGAATATGGTGGCTGACTTCAGCTGACTTTCAATGTTTCAACCTCTTTGGACCTCGGGTCGTTCTACGCCAGCTGGGTGGCTTGTGTTACCACAAAAGTTCCACTCTGCTTTTCTTCTGTGATTCAGCAATGCGTGCAGTGATCATATCTAGTGGTGGCACATTGGGTGCGTTGGCGATGTATACTAGACCTCTGTGATTCTGGTGGTTTACACACATGGAGGTGCTTTGCCGCCCCCCAATCCCTGCTCAGTAATAACACTGCGTCGATGCGTTTCGGGCGGGGGTGCCCAGGGCGCGCAGGCGTGGGGTGGGGGGGCTGGGTTGTCGCCCCAGGGCGGGGGCTGGGGAGGTCTCTGTAGAGTACAGGGAAATCTAACGACAGGTCCTTGATTGATAAGGCTTCGATGAATTTTCTCTGGAGATCTTTCGTGTAATTTTTGGAATGTGCTCTGTCATACCCCACTTTCATCCCTCCTTGACAGTTATCTCGGTAATAGTTAGGGCCAGTGTTTCAACATGCGTGTCTTCGAAGCTCGCTTTGGGATGCAGTGATGCTGATAATCATGATCAGCTCTTGCACTATCCTTCTCATATCATCCTCTCATCGTCGACGTGTCTCGTCGTCGTCGTTAGTGCTACCATCTCCCAGGCAAGCACAGCAGCGCATCTATGATCCTATGCATATCTTCATCATCTTCTTCTCGAATCATCATCATTTCCTCATATGACTTGCCTTCACGCATTATATTCATGATCTGTTGCGCGTGCCCCCCCACAACAGACAGTCTGAGAATCCTGCCACACAAAACCAACCACGACTGTGTGAGTAGAGGCGGTGATCGAACTGATGAATCCGAGTAGGTATCCGGGTGGCGGCGGGGGTGGTGGTGTGTGTTTCGTATTAGGCTCATCAAAGCGAAGTAGTGTGGTTAGCTTCACTGGTATAGACGCCTTGTGGTTACCGCCCTGGGCCTGTATTTAATTGGAACTATGGTCTACACGTAAGTACCGGCATTTTCTCTTTCTCTCTTTCTCTGCTCGGTGTCTGTGTGTGGTGGTGTGTTGTGTGGTGTTTGTGTGTGGTGTGGTTGCTGGGTGTGTGCTGTGTGGCAGCGTCTCCCGCTTCTTTCTGTTTTCACATCGCACGATGCCACAGTTCGTGTTGGTACTAACACTACACTCTCACCGCACCGAGGCTCCGCGTCCTCCCTTCTGGGGGGTGGGCTCGTTTGGCTGTCCCTTCCGCCACCACACCCTTTACATGGCGTGTCAGCCTCTGAGGCACTTGACAGCCCAGCCTTGGCTTCTCGCTTGCCCCCCCTTTTTCAACGACGGCACAGTCTTCACCGTTCAACTTTACCGGTAGTTCGGGTTTCACGTTCCTCTCATTGCTCTTCTTCCTCGTCAAGACTCGCGTCCGCCCCTCTTCTCTTGCTGGTGGGGCTTGTGGTCGACGCGTTGTTCTGGGGGTGAGCCACCCACCGCGGCGCCGCGCGCGACAGCACCCGTGCCGTGTCGGTCTGGATACGCGGTCAGGAGGAAGAGTCGGTAGGCTTCGCGCGGTCCCCCGGTCTGCTCCTCGCTGGTTTGTCCGACAGGTTTGTTGTGTTGTGTGGTCTGCTTCTTTTTGGGCACGATGGGTGCGCGTTTGGTCCCAAAAGGCTGAATTATATATGCAGTGTAGTCCTCTCTCTGACCTCCTGTATATTTCTCTCCTTCTGTGTATCTATCTCTCTACTTCTTCAGTCACTCTCTCTATCTTCAGTCTCATGTTGTCGTCGTGTGTTCTGTCTGTCTGTGTCTTGTTCTCTTTCTCTATGTCCTCTTATGTCCCGTGTTGTCATTTGTTGTGTTTGGCTCCTTCTCTCTCTCTGGTTGCCTTGTCTGCTTATCCCCTCCCCCTCCCCTTCTCTCTCTCTCTTAGTTTTTACTATTGTGCCATGCCGAACCGTTGTTGTGTGTGCTGTGTGTGTTGTGTGCGGTGGTCCCCGTGTTCCCCCCCCCCCCCCCCACCCCCACCCCCGTGTTGTTGTGGTATGTGTGATTTTTGTACCTTTTGCGTTTTATACTCCCCCCCAGGTGCTTTTTCCAATTCAGTTTTGTCGTCTTTGTAATAACGCGTATGCCTGTATCTTTTCTTCATACCAACTTCTTTCTTTCATTTTTGCTGCGGGCGGCCCGTAGGGGGGGGGGTGCTCCTTTTTGTGTGTTTGCCCCTTCTGTTTCTTGGTGTTTTAACTATTTTAAACTATTTTATCCCCAACCTTCTCGTGTATTCCTTTATGCCCGACTTTTTTCAGCCCCCTGTTTCTTCTCGTCACTCTCTGCAAACTTTCTTTTGTTCCATTTTTATGCCTCTCTTTTTTTTTTTATTTCTTTTTCTTCGTTTTGGCTTCTCGTTTTCACTTCCTTTTCTTTTCCGTCTCCCTTTGGTATTTATTTTGCATTTTTCTTTATGTTTTTTTATCATTTTTACCATACCTTTTCCTGTGGCCACACCACGCGATGAAGTTGTTAGACTCCGCGTAGCAAAGGAATCCCTCTACCCCACTCCACCAACACTCACACCCCTAACACACTATAAAGAGAGAGCCTTCGAAGACCCGAGTCGTCCCGAGACTGAGTCGGACGACTCTTTCTCCCAGTGCCTTGCCCTTTCCGTTCTCCCTCTTGTTTATTGTTTTAGCAGAGGCGATGAGGGCGGCTGGCTCTGGACGGCATCCTCTTCCGCGCGGCTTTCGTGGCTCCCCGTATTCTGCGCTCGGGCGGACAAGCGCGGACCGCTGTTCCTCGAGCCATTGTGCGGGCTGAAGCATCGGTGCCCCGGTACGATCCCTGATTTTCCCGGTGTAGGTCGGTTGTCGGGGCTGTGGTGGGTGATTCGCTTTCCTGCGTGGGTTCAGGCCCGGTCAACGTGTTTCACAGGTGCACGCCCCGTGTGGACACGCCCACTTCACGGCTTTTGTTCCCCCGCATACCAAGCTTACACGTCCGCTAGCCTGTCGCGTGGCAGTGCGATGTATCGTTTACTATGGGCCGGCCTTGAAGCTAGCCGTCGTCGTCAGTCCCTCCTCATGTGTGGTCCTGTGGAGGGGGTGGGCGGGGGGGGCGGGTGTGGAGGTGGGGCGCTTGGGTGTGGTGGCGCTACTATCTATGTTGTCACCACTTCTGTGTTCCGAAGCTTGCTTGTGTTTGTAATTTTGGCTGGGGTTTGCGTGTGGCGGTGCCTGGGATTTTTGGTCGGTGGTGCGTCTGTACGCCTTTTTTTCCGCCTCCTCAGTGAGGGTCGTTGGTGTGCTGACCACCCCCCTTATTGTCGCTTGTTGGGTTCTCCCTCCCCCCCCCTTCGCGCGCCTGTTCTCGCTGCTTTTCTTTGTGGTCCGACTTCTTTTTTTTGTCCCTGATTTTTTGCCTCCCTGGTTCCCCGCTTCCCCTTCCCTTGCTGTTTACCCTCTTCCCCTTCCTCTCTATCCGTTCCTTTAGCCCTCCCTCATCCTGTCTACCCACCCTTCCTCTCTATTCCTTTCCCCCTTTCCATCCCGCCTTCCCGGATGATGTCTCTCCCCCTTCTTTCCTGGGGTGTGTCCTTTTTTCCAGTGCACACCCACTTCTGTCTTGCCCGCTGGCCCCCCCCTGGGAATTAACAGACAAAAACATCCACAAATACAAGAACACACCCGACCAGGGTAGACGACGCAGCGCCCGCACCCCAGCATAAAAGGAAAGGAAGAAAGAGGGTCAGATAAGTTCAAACATTAATACTGAATGAACACCAAAGAACTGACACAAGTTAAGTGTACTTTCACACATCAACTTTACTTGTTTATACAAGGGTGAAATATTCAAATCAATTTCACTCATTGAGTTCTGGCTGACTTTTTCTCCACATCTCTTTTTTTCATCCATAATTAAGAGGAAAGTTCTGGATGAGTTGAGTTGGAGTCCACTTGGAAATATCAGAACTTATCTGATGTTGGTGAGGACAGGCTCTGAGCAAATAAACAGAACCTGGTCTGTAGGTATGTAGCTGAGGGTCCGGCTTGTCGAGTTCTCACACTTGCCCTCTTGCTTTCAGTAAGTGTATGAGATTTCAGCCAACAAAGTATTAGACAAGGATAGATATATCAGCCATAAATTTCAGTATCCACTTTTTATTCAGATTTTTTGAGTGGAGTTTAACAAAGAGTAGGAGACAGTAATACAATGCTAAACAATGGAAGTCAAACAACTCTTCAATTTTTTTTCTTATAAACCAAGTTGAAGTAACTAGGATAAACTTAGCTCAAGTACACATGTTGATTAGACACAGAATCACCTACCACAAAAGCATTCTGACAATCAATGGTATTCATAAATCAACTTAACAATTTTCACCTAGGACAGGCATACTGCTTTTCTGGTCAGAATTTATCATTCAGTTATCATCTTAATAACAGATAGTATTGAATACAGGAAAAAGTCAGATTGTTAACAAAGAACGTTAATCAAGCATCTTACCAGGTTTTACCAATTTGTGGCAAACAAACTATTACAATAGAATACTCTTTCATCGTCTTGATAGATGTCGCCAAGTATTGGCATAAAGTTATACTGTTAAAACACATGGCATACATACAAGCAATGCATAGTCAAAAAATGTAGAAACATAGTTTCGACTTACAGTTCTTTCTGGGTTTTGATGATCAGTAAAACCTTCCACTGGGTCACAGAGTGGGAGAGGTTCTTTCCCTTTTCTGATCTGCACCTGTTTGCTTTTGTTTCTCTGGGGTGATCAGTCTTACAGCCTTGGGGGGACTGAGTTCCTCCCTTTTAGTCTGTTAAGCTACACATTCAGTTTCCGATTCCAGTTTGCTTTGTGTCATTAAAGGGGTTGATCATCCCCCACCACCTACAGTGTGAGGTAGGGTGTAGAAGATTCGATAACACTCTATCTTAGCGGTTGGCGTTGATTTTTTTAGCCTTCATGGTTATTGACAAAGTTCAGTTTAACATACTTGCATAGTGCACAGGTGGAATGCACGCATGATTGCCATGGTGGAAGGGTGAAAAGGAAAGGAAGAGAGAGAGCATGATCCCTTGTCTCAACCAGAGATGATCACCTGAGCATGAGATAAGCAAGGGGGGGGGGGGGGGGGGGGGTAGGAGGAAGAGAGAGAGAGGGGTAGAGAAATGGCCTACTTGCTCTGAAGAGACGCAGTCTTTATCTGTGTCATTGTTGCCAAAGCCAGACTGTCCACTGGGTTCAGAAGGAGCTCCCAACAGACTGCGGGAAGAGTGGGGCTGGGGGTGGGGGGGCTAGGGAGTTGTGAGGGGTGATGAGGAGAGCCTGGAAGTTGATATAGATCAGTAATCTTGATTGCCGTTTGTGAGGCAAAGAGACAGAGAAAGAGAGAGGGGGGAAGAAGGGGTTGTAGTTGATGGTGTGGCTGTCAATTGTCATGGCACAGAGAGTGGGGGAGAATATTGCAGGTATGAGCAGGTGGGAAGTGAGGGGACAGGAGGGGATAGGTTCATAATTGTTTCAGAGAACAAGTTTGATGATGCAGGCAACACGCTTAGGAATCTTTGTCCATTCGTTTCCATCATCTTGAATTTCTATCGTACTCTTTTACCGTTTTTTTTTGTTAAACTTTTTTCTTTTTAATTTCTCCTTTTTCTGTCACTTTTTTTTCAGACTTTAGGGTATTGTTATCGCGTCATGTTATCAACTATATCAGTGTCATTTTTGTCTAATTTCCACCTTCGTTTAATTTAGTTTGGTTGCATGTTTTTACTTCATCTCTTCTTCCTCCCTCATTTCCTATTACTCCATGCCCATCCTACCCCCAGGTCCTCCTCATCTGGCTATTCTGGGACTTGTAACATGGACGACAGCATTGAACAATCTACCATGGGTGCCGCTTGCAGAAAATGTAGATGAACAAATTCTACAACATTAAACTGGTGCCAGTCACATTGTTTACAGCAAATGGATTCTTTTCCTCCTCCTCCTCCTCCTCCTCCTCCTCCTCCTCCTCTTCTTCTTCTTCTTCTTCTTCTCTTCTTCTTCTTCTTCTGCTGCTGCTGCTGCTGCTCCTTGTTTTTCTTCTTCTGCTTTTTTTTTTTTTTCTTCTCTTCTTCTCTCCTCCTCTTTTTTCATCCTTAGCAAGAGTTCCGAAGTTCAACATAAATGATAATTATGTTTGTGTATGTGCGTGTGTTTCCAATCCTGCTTTTCCAGTTAGTATTCAGATTCACTCCTCAGGAATGATGTCTAATGATGACACCACCGCAGCTTTTTTGTTAAAACCTAACTGGTTGCTTGGCTAATGAATTAGTTTTCGTAATCCATCTTTTCGGCAGTTAAATGGGAATTAGTATGTTTTTAAGGAATCTTTATTTGTTTTCTGTGTGGGATGGTGTTGTATATGTCTTGTTTTTATAGTTGTTGTTGTTGCTGCTTACTGTTGTTGTTGTTGCTCTTCTTTTCTTGTCGTTGTTTTTACTGCATGTTCCACGCACGTGCGCTCGATTTAAAATCACAATCGAAGATCCCAGGAGAGAGAGAGAGAGTCGACACAGATACCGACTAAGAGGAGCAACCTGCCTGCTTCAAACGTGAATCGAACTGAGATCCCTGTGACCCAGAATGAGAAGTTGTATCCACTGGGTTTACCACACTACGACAAACGTAAAAAGGATAACCGCCAAGTCTTCATAAATCGGCCACAACGAACGTGGACGCAAGAAGTGTTTCTGTTTTCTCACTTTTCGTCCTGGGTCGATGGGCTGCGCTTGTGTACCTTGTTCACGTTTGTATGTGTGTCATTGTCTTATGCAGATAGCCGGTCGTAAACGGAGGTGAAGCTGTTGAGGAGTTAGGCCACTGTGTTCTGTTTTGGTTCAATGGCGTCGTCTAACTTTGATGTGCCAGTCAAAACGTATTCTGTCTGTTTAGGCCGGAGGGTCCAATAAAGTCATAATACACGTGTTTTCGATGTGCCAGTCTCCTTTCTGCTGGTCCCACTGATGTGGTTTGAGGAGCTCAGTGGGCTTTGAACACAATGTAAAATCTGAAAAGCGTCTGCGTTTCTGTATAGATGGAGGTGGAGATAGATAGATAGATAGATAGATAGATAGATAGAGATAGATAGACAAACAGACAGACAGACAGACGGACTGACGGACGGACCGACAGACGGATTTGTTAAATAGATAGACAGGCGGACAGACAGACGGACGGATAGATTGATAGATAGATAGACCGATAAATAATTGTGTGTGTGTGTGTGTGTGTGTGTGTGTGTGTGTGTGTGTGTGTGTGTGTGTGTGTTTTGTGCGCGCGCGCGCGCGCGCGCGCGTGCAGATGGCCAGCCGACAGAGTGGAAGCCCATGTCCAGTACTGTCTGGGTAAAAAGCTACCAGGGAGGGATATAACCCTCAACACAAAGGTGACTGGCACTCACGAGGAACAGCTGGACTCACCGTCTTGCACATCTACTACCGTCTGATGGTGAGGCAGTCTCGAGGTGACGCGTGTCTGAAGGTGACGCATTTCCGGCGATGACGCATTTCCTGAAGTGATGCATTTCCCCCCGGAGGTGACGCGACGCGATTTCCGTCATCGCAACTACTTGCCGAGAGAGAGCATCTCCCGTTATTGAACCTGTCGTTTGTCTGTGCTCACTGTGACTTTCTGTGTGTCTTGCCGAGTAGAAACTCGTGGCGGTCTATGTTGTTCCATGTTAAGTCATCTGGGGCCTATACTTGTTGTCTCGTCTGTTGAAGACTTTGGGGGTAGAAACTCATAAGCTGTCCGTGATGGTTTATCAAGTGTTTCATGTTCGCAAAAAAAAAAAAAAATAAATAAATAAAAAAGAAAAAATACAGTAAAGCATCAAATACGAAAGATAGAAATGGCTTTGGACACACACACACACACACACACACACACACACACACACACACACACACATATACCAAGGTACACACTGAAAGTACGAACAGCTTATTAGTACCAAATACGAAAGACAGAAGTGGCTATGGACACTTACAAATAGGTCTCTGTCTGACGTCACAATCACAGACGTAAAATGCACTAAGCAATACTCCCCAGGTGTGGTATGAGCGATCCCTATGGCAAGTACTGTATGCTTTCTTTTCAGTCTGTTTTCTGTTACGACTGAAGACGACACATTTTTGGAAAAGTCGCTTGTTCGTTTCATATTGTGTATGAAATAAACGTTACTCTGTGCTGTGTTTGGGGGTGCGAATTTGTATTCTAGATTGATTTTAGTAACGCCGCGGCCAATTTTCGTCTCTTTATTACTTTGTTCCTTTGTTTTTTTTTGTATGGTTGATTAGATGGTGGGTTGTGTCTTGCCTGTTTAAGACCTCCAGGTCGAGATTCGTGGCTTACTTTAAAATCTCTCTCTCTCTCTCTCTCTCTCTCTCTCTCTCTCTCTCTCTCTCTCTCTCTCTCTCTCTTTCTCTCTCTCTGTTGAGGACACTTGGTTTAAAAATTTGTACCTTTCTGCATGTACTCTTTAGTCAGTCAGTGCAATGTCTTTTTGCGTTTGTGTTGGTTGCCTGAGCCATCAAAGTCAAAATTAATGGCCGTCTTGTGCTGAATCCTCTTTGGTCAGGTGGCGCCTTGTGCGTGTATCCCTTGCCTGTTGAAGCGCTAGGGGTCGAAACTTGCGGCGAATTGTGTTATTCCCCATACTTTCATCTGGTGCCTTTCTTTTCGTGTCATGTCTGTTAGAGCATAAAATTGAAACCCGTAACTTTCTGCATTGTTTCCTGTTCGGTCATCTAGCGCCTTTTTGTGTTTGTTTTGACTGTGGAATACCCTAGGGTTGATACTCGTAGCGTGCTATGTTGTTCCCTGGTGATCGTCGTGTGTGTGTGTGTGTGTGTGTGTGTGTGTGTGTGTGTGTGTGTGTGGTGTGTGTGCTCATGACTTCATTATGTATACCTAAACTGATATTTTTGCTTCTTCTCGTCGAGCTGTCCTTGTTACTGTCCTTATGGTTGCTGTTATGTGTATTTTCATCATTGCTGTGATTGTGGCTATTGTGGTTGAAGAGAGGACGATTACATGCCTTTGTTTTCCTCCCAATAATTGTGTGCTCTATTCATTTGTCATCAATCACAAAATGATTATCCTTATGACATGAAGATGAGAATGCCATTGAATTTTAGGGAGTATATTTGTATAAACAGTGATAAAATAATGTCGAAAGTTGTACAAATGTACACCATATATCATCACACAGTTACAATTTTTGTCACACACTGTGTAATACATATGGTGGTGATTGTAACATCCTTGTGCAAACAGCACAACTAAACATACACGTTAGTTATAGTCGGCGACCAGGCACATTGTACACACACACCACACTTCATGCCCCGCCACACACACATATGCCCTGTCTACACACCGAATTACAACCTCCACCCCACCCCCACCCCAACCTCTCCAACCTCCAATACTCCAACTCGCAGAGAAAAACATGCATATCGTCAAGGGAAAGGAGGGGCGTGGATGTTTTGAAATAGATATAGGAACATGGTAGTCACTTAGTAATCACTTAGGTGCCATGTCTAGAATCATGGCCTTTACCAGAGCTACAGGTAGTGCCTCAGGTGGGAGACAAAAAGTGACTGGAGCCAGACACACTAAGTGGTAGCCTCCAGAAGAGAATTCAGTTCATTCATCTGTTCTCTGCTGTCAAAGTCATATTTCAGATTTCACTTCAGCCCCCTGATTTGTTTCGGTAAAACCTGTGCATGATCAATCTTTGACGACAAAAGAGTTCATCTCTCTGTTTACAATACTCTTATTATCTTTGTTTCTTTTCATAGTTGTTGTTGTCTTCATTGTTACCTAATATTTTCAACGCTGTTTGAAAAAAAAACTGTTACTGCCAGTGTCATTGTAGTGTTCATGATTCATGTTTGTCAGTTCTGTAGTTGTCGCTGTAGCTGGTGTTACTGTTATTGGTGTTATCATGATATTGATGTTCCCGGCATTATCAATGTTTTGATAGGTGTTTAGTGGCTCTTACTATATGGCAGTTGTACAATTATTGTAATCGGAATCTTTGCACCTTTAAGCTCAATATAAACTTTTTCATCGTTGTCAAAAGCTGTCTTACGACGATCAACATGCTAGAAAATGCGTTGTTTCTGCACTATGCTGTCAGTTTTTCGCACTTTTCAAATTCACTGTTGACAGTCTTTCTCCGTACAGCATTAATAAACGTGATCACAAACTAGTGGAGTGGTCAGTATTGTCTGTATGTATGAGTGGTCAGTATTGTCTGTATGTATGAGTGGTCAGTATTGTCTGTATGTATGAGTGATCAATATTGTCTGTATGTATGAGTGGTCAGTATTGTCTGTATGTATGAGAAAGATATGACGGGCGTAAAGCAATGTGCAGTCACCGGCTGAGAAAAGTTGACATGTATTTCTCGCTCACACTGGTACCAAGGAAATAAGCGAGCGAAACAGTCGTTGTGGTGCAGTGGTTAGCTCTGCGGATTCGCGGCTGGGAGGCGATGGGTTTGATTCCAGTCAGAACCATTAATTTTTCCGGATATTTCTGCCCTGACTGACTCTTAACCAGAGTTGAGTTTGCCATGGATTCAGCCGGAAAGACTAGGACCACACAGTCAAGTTTCATTCATTTCATGCATGCATCTTTGAGGCTGTCGCTCAAATTTCCCCCAACAACTTTGACGATGTCTGCATCTGTCGGATCGGGTTGACGCCAGAAAGACTATGTCACAAAAAGTAAGCATAGAGTGTGGCCTTGTCATGCAGTCTCAGACCAGAATGGAACCCCGTAGCATCATCTTCATTATTGTCATCGAGCTGCAGAATGAACAGGTCTCATATTCTGTGGCTCTTCTTCCCTGCCCTCATGGTGACTTCAGAACTGATTTTCTGTCTGTATCTATGTCCTTGGTGAGTTCGTGTGAAAGTCGTCGCCGGTATCGAAAACTTCGAGGAGGGGGGCGTGTGTGTGTGTGTGTGTGTAGGGGGGGGGGGGGGGGGGGGGGGGGGGGGGGCGCTGTTGTTGAATGGATGTGGTGGCGCCCTCTGGAGGAGGATGCTCACACCGTCACAAAACAATTCTTGTGTTGAAAAAGGTCAAGAATGGTCAAGAATGTATATGTTCGATCAAAACGGGAACTGCTTAACACCACCGAAGTGACTCGGCAACAGTGCAGAGCCTTCTCTGGGGGGTTGCCTCAGATCTGCTTTGCATGGGACTGCTTCATGTGGACTGCCACTTTCTGGGGCTGCAGCGGATGGAGAGAAACGGAATGAGGCAGCGTCAGTAGGGGGTTGAGGGGTAAGGTCACAGAAGTAGCACAGAAGATGGAACACACACACACACAAAAAAAAAAAAAAAAAGCAAATTCACTGGTTGCCATGGCAAGTAGAGCAAGATGCGTGAACAAGCCCAGTGTGTCATGTGCAGGTCTGCAAACGCTTCATTCTCCACCTTTACAATGAAGCTGTGGTCACGCATAACACTTACGGGTGAAACTCTCTCTCTCTCTCTCTCTCTCTCTCTCTCTCTCTCTCTCTCTCTCTCTCTCTCTCTCGCTCGCTCGCTCGCTCGCTCATAAACACACTCCGAGACAGCATAAACACACTCACACACACACACACACACACACACAC
>JADBJO010002415.1:202500-205000 GCA_016801955.1 Conus betulinus
TACAAATAATAATAATAGTAATGAAATGAATACTTATATAGCGCCTATTCTCGGCTAGAGGCCAAGCTCTAAGCGCTTTACAATCCACACTCGTTTATACAACGGGCTGCCCACCTGGGTAGTGCCGAATGAAGAGTTGCCAGCTGGCGCTTCATTCAGTCGTCTCCCGTGTCATCCAGTCAATATTGTTCAATATCTTTCACTTAATATCCTTACTTCCTTCCATTTTTCACGCAGAGTGCATGCTGCTATGTGTAACGTGTCATCCCTATCAACAGCCAAACTGGCCTTCTCTCCCGAAAGTGGTGGTGATGAGATTTTACGTGTGTGCAAGATCTTATGCGTGCGTCCACACACGGAACCTCGGTTTATAGTCTCATTCGAAGGACTGTATGGGAAATGGAGTCAGAACCAATGTTAACTCCGAGGGAAAAATCCTCCTGTATCGAAACGGCCCGGCGGACCTTCGAACCCGCAACCCCAGGATCACTAAGATTACGAGTCTGGCGCTCTACCAACTGAGCCTTTACCACTCTACCACATGTTACTAAAACTCCGGATCAGTTACCTTCTTGTGTGACGTGTGTTGTGCCATTGTCTGTGTGCTGGTACTGGTGGAATATGAAGAAATCAAAGGAATAGCAACTCCCTGACATCCTTGACCAAACAACTCATTTCATGGGCATTTATCCTGTGTGCGCAGCAAATAGTGTTCAGGAACTCAGACGCAGTTTGAAGCTTCGACATGATTTCCGTGCTCAGCAGCAAAACAACGACAAACAAACAAAAAAAAAGAAACAAAGAACTGATAAGCCAGATAGAAAGTAATAGGAATCTGTCTTTTTTTTTTCGCATGTGGCAGTATGCACTCGAATAATACTTCAAAATGTTGTCCATTTCTTTCGTTTGATTCAAAGAAAAATCATATAGCATAAATAAAATCACACATTTAAAATACAAATTAGAGACACCCATAGTCAGGGTAAGGCCGTTTCCCAATGGACCTGAATGTCGAGAGGCTTCGAACCACACGTAGGGTCGATATTTTTGGCTTGCAAACCTTCTTTGCCCACCCTGCGGTAAATGGGTACCTGATTCAGATCAGGGAAGGTTAAAGGCGGCGAAATTAAAGGAATGGATTCCGTCATCCCTCATACCGTGTTCTAGAAACAGTAAACTCTGACAGTTTATTGCCCCGTGCAGCCGATGGGCTATGGGAACTTTGTACCTCTCATTAAACACAGGATCGGATCGCTAATAAGGTCAGAAATGCTTTGGAACTAGTTCAGCATCGATGAATGTGTGTGCCTCGTTAGTTCAACATCAACATCGATGAAATGTGCCTCGTTAGTTCAACATCGATGAAGTGTGCCTCATTAGTTCAACATCGATGAAGTGTGCCTCGTTTAGTTCAACATCGATGAAGTGTGCCTCATTAGTTCAACATCGATGAAGTGTGGCCTCGTTAGTTCAACATCGATGAAGTGTGCCTCATTAGTTCAACATCGATGAAGTGTGCCTCGTTAGTTCAACATCGATGAAGTGTGCCTCATTAGTTCAACATCGATGAAGTGTGCCTAGTTAGTTCAACATCGATGAAGTGTGCCTCATTAGTTCAACATCGATGAAGTGTGCCTCATTAGTTCAACATCGATGAAGTGTGCCTCATTAGTTCAACATCGATGAAGTGTGCCTCATTAGTTCAACATCGATGAAGTGTGCCTCATTCTATCGAGCGCTGGCTGGGTCACTCAGTGCCGCGACAGCAGCCTCTTCCTCCAAATTACAGAGAAGTTGGCAGATGTTGACGAATCACGAGGCCCTATACATATGTCACATTAACGTTCATAAAAAGAGAGAGGGGGGAGGGAGGAAGGCAGGGAGAGACAGACAGACGGAGAAACGGGGGAAGCATAGAGTTTTTAAACGATGTAAATTTGATTTAGCTTCTTTCAGTGTAACATTCACGTCATCCTTTATACAAGCAAGATGAATATTGCCTCTAAAATGTAGAAGTCCGACAGAGAAATCTTTCCTCATTTTGCTGAGCACCAACAATTATGACGTCGTCTATTTGGCAGGAATGTATATTCTTTGTTGGCAGGAATGTATGTTCTTTGTTGCCAAGAATGTATATTCTTTGTTCGTGTCACCGTGTGGAACTCTGTGCTTCGGAGCGCCACATAACTAAATTTTCATTGTTTTTTTGTTTTGGTTTTTGTTTTTTTTTTTTTTCGTTAAATTGTGTGGAACTCTGTGCTTCGGAGCGCCACATTTTCATTTTTGTCCCTCTCAGTGTCTTCCTTCCCACATCGTTCATTCCATCTCCCCCCCACACACACATCCACATCCAGAATCAGCCTGCAGCATTCTCTTCGCCGGCAGCCCTCTGGGAGCAGTCAATGTCACGTGGTCGGTCATGAGACAACTCACTAGAGGAGACACGGCACTGCCGCTTGGTACTTTAACATTCAATGATGCCTGGTCCATGATACAACAT
>JADBJO010002415.1:220000-222500 GCA_016801955.1 Conus betulinus
CAAAATCAAAGTGTATGAAGTTTACTTGAATTCCTCCTCGATCAGATCCAGCCAGAACTCTTGTACCCCTTCAGCCAGAAATTGAGCTCCTTCACCCAGAAATGGAGAGCTGTTTTGATGAAATCATCGGCAGCGTGGCCTCCAAACCCTCTGATCTCAATCCCAGTGGTGAGGACTTTTCCTTGGAAGCCGGTTGCCCTCAGCCTCTGGCCAGACTGGGACCCTTCTGTCTTGTAGATGTGTGCTCCTCCATCCTGGTGTTGAGTATATCCTGAACCCACTTCCACTGTTGGCTTGCCCTGGCAGAGAGAACACGCTGGGTCATCTGATTTCCCTCATTTTCAGCCGATGTGTGTTCAAGTGCAGGAGGTTGTGTACAGATGTGACGATGAAGCTCATCCTGAGAGGGGCCACAGGCACATGTCATTCCAGCTGAGAGTTGCTGGGAGTGCACTGTACCAGCGAAATCCATCGCTGCCGTCGGCCCAGCAGGATCACTTTCTGCATTCTCTGTCATTCTCTTCTTCATGTCCTCTATTCTTTCTGTCTTTTGCTTTCCCCTCTGCCATAGACCACCATGTCGCTTGTGTGTGTGTCTATGTGTGTGTGTGTGTGTGTGTGCGTGCGTGTGTGTGTGTGTGTGTGCGTGTGTGTGTGTGTGTGTGTGTGTGTGTGTGTGTGTGTGTGTGCTGTTATATCCCTGATTTTGAGGTTTTCGTTTGCCAAGTCCTCTGCCTCCTAGACTTTCCATTTTCTGCCAGCCTTTTACTTGGCCTGGACTGATCTCACAGCCTTACCTTCCATGTGGACTTGTACAGTGAACACCTCTCTGCTTTTCCCACTTGGAATTCCTCGGCGATGGGCCCGGAGGTGGTTTCAGCTTTGCCTGGTGTCAGTGGAGCGCATTGTCAATGAGACAAGGTGGGACACCGAGTGCTTTCTCTTGTGTATTTGTTGACAGGGAGAGACAGAGTGTGAAACAGGAGGGTCAACGACAGATCAAGAAACAAGTTCAGCAGCACTATATTCAACATTGCGTGGTTAGTACGCACGCGCGCGCGCACTCAGGCACACAGACACACACTTCACACACACACACGCGCGCGCGCGCGCGCGCGCGCGCGCACACGAATACACACACGCGCGCGCGCGCGCTCACAAATACACATACTTACAACACACACACGCATGCGCGTATGCACGCGTGCACACACACACACACACACACACACACACACACACACACACACACACACACACACACACACACACACACTGCCCCTTTACCCCCACTCTCCCACTTCTCTTTACCTATCTCAAATTGAATTTGGCTGACCATCCGGACAGTCACTCTCCCCCACACCCACGTCACCACCGTAAGCCCCCATAAAGTTGTTGGCGTTTTTGTTCGCTGTTATATCCATTTTCTTTTTAGAACATGAAAAAAAAAAATACTACAGTCTAGATTTGTCATCATTTCTTGGTGAAAAAAATTAACCCATTTCGAACGCTTGGTCTGATTTCGGTCGCTATGGACCATCAAAGGAAGGATGAGGTTATCGTTAGCACTATCGCCCCTTCTTCTGTATTTCAGCGTTCCCTTGATCTCTCGGCCTTGACTTTTCTTCGGCCGCACAGTTAAGATGGATGTACAGTGTCCTTCCGACTTTTCCGGATGTCATGCTGACCCCGTGATGGTTAATACCGCATCGGTGAAGCGGTTTATTCTCAACTGAGCGAGCTTGAAAAAGTATCAATATTTATATGATATTTGAGATAGATATATATATATATATATATATATATATATATATATATATAAGATACAAAGTTGCTGTAGGTGAAGGGATATGTGTGTGAAGGGGGGTATTTTACACAATATTTACCTTGTGAATCTCTCTCTCTCTCTCTCTCTCTCTCTCTCTCTCTCTCTCTCTCTCTCTCTCTCTCTCTCTCTCTCTCTCTCTCATCTCTCTTCCTCTCTCTTCTCTTCTCTCTCTCTCTCTCTCTCTCTCTCTCTCTCTCTCTCTCTCTCTCTCTCTTTCCCTGCTGCCTCCCTCCCTCCGACCTTGTTCTCTCTCTCTCTCTCTCTCTCTCTCTCTCTCTCTCTCTCTCTCTCTCTCTCTCTCTCTCTCATACATATCCCTGTCAGAGCATGTCCTGTGATCTATGTTTTGTTGTTGTTGTTGTTGTTGTTTTCTGAAATGTAGATCAGATTTAAACCTACCTCAAGCCACAGGAAACAGTGGTATCTGCTCTTTTCTGGATCACATTCCGCGGAATTAATGGGAGAAGGAGGGAGGGAGGGAGGGAGGAGATGCTTGCACTGCATTTCTCACCGCATTAGAAAAAAGTGTTCGTTTTCATTCAATATGTGTATGTGTTTGTCTCTATTTGCGTGCGCTTGGCGTGTGTGTGTGTGTGTGTGTGTGTGGTGTGTGTGGTGTGGTGTGGTGTGTGTGTGTGTGTGTGTGTGTGTGTGTGTGTGTGTGTGTGTCTG
>JADBJO010002415.1:227500-237500 GCA_016801955.1 Conus betulinus
GTTGCAAACAAACAGTACACATTATTTCCTGTGTGTATCAAATCAAAAGTTACCAAAAACAAATAAAATCGTAATATATCCGTATGTCCTCGCACACACGAGTAATACAGTAACGTTAAAAAAAAAAAAAAACAGAAATTGTAAGACTGACTCGACAATCCACTCAATCAAATGTTGACATTGTATCTTACTGATCTCTTCTACATGCGATGGATGATATTATTCATTCATATATCTCTTATAATGCATATCTTACATCTGACTATCCTTCATCTGTCTGATTTTCAATGCTTCCGCGGTGAATTTCACAACCGCTTTAATTACAAGTGCATCATCTGATAACACAACGGCGAGTTCTTGTCTTTTAGCTATATCAAACTCTTTTTTTTTTTTTTTTTTTTTTTTTTAGTATGCTGCTTGTCTCATCATCTAAAATATGAATGCAACAATATTTCATCAGAATATTAGAGATCTGTATCCAAGTTTTCAAGAGCTACAATTCCTTTGTCATATTTACAGCCAGTATTAGTTGTTCTCTAGACAACACAAATAGATAGTCTGTGGAAGACTTTACTCTGTTAGGTTTTAGTGTACTTTTTTTTTTTTTTTTCATTCAAAACTTTTTTAATTGACCAAACATACAATGACAACTAACATACATAAATCAATACACTGATCCATAGTTACACATATTTAACACATACAAATGTACATGCATTTTTTTTTTTTACACGGGCACACTTGCCAAATAAATTCTAATAACTGGCATTAATCCTGTGTACCCACGTTGTGGCCGAGATTAAATAGGAAAGACCCCGATATCAAAAGGCATAAAGATAGAAAACACAGAATTCAAAATAAATCAGTTTGCATCAGATATGACGGAAATTAATATGAAATACAAATTCGCAGAAGTCCAAAACCTGTTCAAAATATGGTCAAAAAGAATAATAACACCATTAGGTAGAGTAGCTGTGCTCAAATCTTTAGTGCTATCAAAACTGTGTGTACTTATGGATCCTCTTACCGAATCCTCCTGATTCCCAGATCGCTTCATTACAGAAAATGTGTTTCAAATTGTTTGGAATAAGAAAAAAAAAAACGATAAAATTAAAAGAAAATACTCAATACATAAACATAAAGGAGGGATAGGTATACCCGACCTGAAAATATATATCAGCTCCTTAAAAATCGCCTGGATACGGAAGGTGTACATGCACGACCACAAGTGGAAAATAATATTACATTCATTATGTCCCGAAATAGGTATCATTGACGCATATGGCCCTGACAGATTTGTTGAAAGTAATGTTATAAACAGATTTTGGAAAGGCGTCTTTCAGTCGTATCAAAGATTCTGCAAACAGGTAGAATTAACTGAGAGTACAGATTTAGCCGCTGAACCTATTTTTTGTAATGAAAAGAAAAGTTCAAAGGAGAAAAACCGTTCTTTTACAAGAAATGGATGCAGAACAATATATTTCTAGTTAAACATTTACTCGATGAGGATGGTAACTTTCTAAGTTGCCATGAACTGTCGGAGAAAATGGGCTTTCATATCAATTTTTTAACTCATTTAAGTTGCGTGCATTCGATCAAAGCTTATACAAAGAAACGAAGATTGAAATTAGATAGTAAATTGGTGGTAATGATAAAACTTTAGCACTTCAAAAAATTTGTAGTATTAATAAAGGATCACGTGCTTATTACGATATTATGGTGGAAGCCAATGAGGTTCTTAACATTAGTGCATTTATCAAGTGGGAACAATGTCTTAATATACCAATTGATTGGGTAGAGGTACTGAAAAGGATTAAGAAAATTAAAGAAACAAAACTGAAATGGTTCCAAATTAAGATATGCCACAGAATTCTGGTAACAAACAGTGTGCTGAAAAGTATGCAAATTATTGATAGCGACAAATGTAATTTCTGCATTAGAGAGAAAAGACTCAATTAATCACTATCTGTGGGAATGTGAGTTTTTACCGTATTTTCTGGAAAGACCTGGAAAGGGTTCTGCAAGTTAACTGTTCACACTGTGTAAGATTATCCCTTAACGTGGAGATTATATTATTTGGTACGGATGAGAAAACAAAAAACCGACGATATGCTAGACCTGATAATTTTAATGGGAAAATATTTCTTGTATAAATGTAGAATTAACAAAACAAAACCTAATATAAACATATTTTTGAAGGAGCTGGACTATAGACATAAGATGGAGAAATATATGTCCTTAATGGAGATGAATTATGCAACGTACTTAACAAAATGGTCACCTTATACCAAAAGAGCGAGCCACTCACTCCACCCACCCACCCTTCTCCCCACACCTTCCTCCAGCCTTCTCCCCATCCTCCCTGTCCTGCCCTCTCTCCTGGGAACAGGCACGGACTGTGTCCAACCTCTGACTCCCCACTCACCCACCCCCCCTCCCTCTCCCTTCCTCCCCACCCTTCCTCCAGCCTTCTCCCCATCCTCCCTGCCTTGCCCTCTCTTCCCTTCAGTTGGATTGTTAATTGTTGGTCAGTATGCAGTACAGCGAAGATGGAGATCCTAAGTGTGGTCTGCAAAACACACGTATAAGACGCTGTAAACAGTTTTCTGAATGACTCTACAAACACCACGTATAAGACGCTGTAAACAGTTTTCTGAATGACTCTACAAACACCACGTATAAGACGCTGTAAACAGTTTTCTGAATGACTCTACAAACAAACACCACGTATAAGACGCTGTAAACAGTTTTCTGAATGACTCTACAAACACCACGTATAAGACGCTGTAAAACAGTTTTCTGAATGACTCTACAAACACCACGTATAAGACGCCGTAAACAGTTATCTGAATGACTCTACAAACACCACGTATAAGACGCAGTAAAACAGTTTTCTGAATGTAAACACCAGTATGAGACGCTGTAAACAGTTTTCTGAATGACTCTACAAAAACACCACGTATAAGACGCGTAAACAGTTTTCTGAATGACTCTACAAACACCACGTATAAGACGCCGTAAACGTGAATGACTCTACAAAACCACGTTTGAGACGCCGTGTAAACAGTTTTCTGAATGACTCTACAAAACCACAGACCACGTAAACAGTTTTCTGAATGACTCTACAAACACCACGTATGAGACGTTTTCTGAATGACTCTACAAACACCACGTAAACAGTTTTCTGAATGACTCTACTAAACACCACGTATGAGACGCCGTAAACAGTTTTCTGAATGACTCTACAAACACCACGTATGAGACGCTGTAAACAGTTTTCTGAATGACTCTACAAACACCACGTATGAGACGCTGTAAACAGTTTTCTGAATGACTCTACAAAACCACACGCTGTAAACAGTTTTCTGAATGACTCTACAAACACCACGTATGAGACGTAAACAGTTTTCTGAATGACTCTACAAAACACCACGTATGAGAGTAAACAGTTTTCTGAATGACTCTACAAACACCACGTATGAGACGCTGTAAACAGTTTTCTGAATGACTCTACAAACACCACGTATGAGACGCTGTAAACAGTTTTCTGAATGACTCTACAAACACCACGTATGAGACGCTGTAAACAGTTTTTTTCTGAATGACTCTACGAACACCACGTATAAGACACTCTAAACCCAGTTTTCTGAATGACTTCAGATTTACATAGAACGCGAGTGGAAGATTCAGAATGAATGATTTTATGAGGTGGTGTAGAACTCCGATGATGTGCTCTCTTTAAGTTAGAACACGCTGAAGATTCAGGAGAAGAAATGAGCATGAGTGTATCACTTTCAATCTTTCTCATTCATTTGATTTCAGTTTCAGATCAAGCAGACAGACATGCACGCACGAACGTACGCACGCACAGTGAGAGGGGGGGGGGGGGAGAGACAGACAGACAGACACAGAGAGAGAATGACAATGACAATGAAAGTTGTTAATTAGTAGAAAGGCAGCATCCCTAAATGAGAGGTGTGTGCATTGTAAGCTGTTAACCTACATTACCAGAAAGATAACGAGGCACACAGAATACTTTTTATGATATTGCGTACTTTCTTATCTGAAAGGCCTTATGTAAGTATATTGATAAATCTGTTATGACACTATTATAATGCAACAACATAAAAAGGCTCAACTTGAAAGCTTGAAGGCTTCTGTAGAGTTTTGCTGCTAAGAACTCTTTTCTGATATTAGATATTACAGGACAACATAAAACAAAGCGCAATTCATATTACACGACAAGATAAAACAAAGCGCAATTCATGTTCTACATTTCATTACAGGATGGATATAGCAACTGAGAGATAATGATTTCTAGGAC
Source organism: Conus betulinus (assembly GCA_016801955.1). Taxonomy (NCBI): domain Eukaryota; kingdom Metazoa; phylum Mollusca; class Gastropoda; order Neogastropoda; family Conidae; genus Conus; species Conus betulinus. The sequence continues at coordinate 231,825 of JADBJO010002415.1, forward strand.
GAAAATAATGCACTGCTAAATATGATTCCCAAAGCAAAACTTGGTCATCATAAATTTTGATGACCACCCGTATCAATTAATAAATAAGTTTGTACACAATGTGAATTATGACAAAATGAGCGATACATACCAAATCTGTCGCTGAATATGGTGTTTTCATGTTCCCGTCATCTACAGTCTATAAGTCTTTGTTCAAAAAACATTCAGAAGGCTTCCTACTACTTCCACGCATTTGATTTAAACCAACAAACCCAAAACCATATTTAAGCAGATAAATACAAACATTCGACACCTACACGTTCGATCCTCTCTGGTCTACATTGCTCCACATGACGTAGGCTTTCCGGGGTAACATGTGTGCACCTATACCTTCCAACTTTAACCAGCAACGAACACAATTCACAACGCATTATTATAGACAGACACCATCAACCATGTCGTTCATGGGGTGCCCATTTATCTCAGTTCAGCCATAATCTCACCCGAATTTGGTTCAGGCGATGACTAAGCAGCAGAAGGCAGGGAGGTTCGTTTTAGTGCTGTCGCCAATCATGCCATCTGCAGCAGAGAGAGAGAGAGAGAGAGAGAGAGACGGATACGGATACGGATATTTTATTCATAAATAGGCCATTGCCCCTCGTGAAGGTGTGCATTTGGAAATCAATCGATATTTTACACGTTCAAAACTGATTCAATGCTTTACATTAAGAAACAAGAACTGATCGTAACTTAAATGCTTTGTATAGGTAAATGGACAGATTTCTAGTTGTTCGTTCATTATTGGAAGCTGGAAGTAAACTTAATCTGAAAAGACTTGGAAATCTTTAGTATTTCAAAAATATATAACGTTCTCTTATTTCGTTTAGTAAAGGACAGCACAGAACAAAATGCATTTCATTTTCTTTCTCGTCTTTACACAATGGACAAATCAAATCAACAGGGTATATTGTTTGTATCGACATCTATGCACAGCAATATCTGAAATACCCAGTCTGAATCTTGTTGTAATAATCTTGATATGTCTGTCTAGATTTAACGATAAATACATTCTGTTTATTGCTATTGTGCAAAAAGTCTTATATACACTAAATCTGTCACTATTCTTGACATGAAAATCCCATTCTTGCCATTTGCAAAGTACAAGTCTTTTTAAAGTCAGCGAGAAATTGTTCCACTCCCTCAACACCTTGGTTTAACCACACATAACCAAAACCAAACATGTATCACTTACAACGAATGTCAGACGCCCAATTTGTCTTATCACGAGAGTCTAACTCAAATAATGTTCTGTATGCTTTTTGCGGTAATCTTGACTCATCCATTCTTGTCAGCTTTAACCAGTAGTGCATGCACCTAACGGCAGAATTTATGTAAACAGGGTATCTATTTGTCTCACGATACACAAGGTCATTCGGTTTTTGTAACTGAACTCCTAGAAACTTTTTAAGAGCAAATAGATGTACTATTTCACACAGGTGTGCAGCATTACTTAGCCCCCCCACAATTCAGCACCATACTGAACAATGGGTTGTATCTGCGCATCAAATAGTTTTAAATATACAGCAAGAGAATTGCATTTTAACGTACGTAATTTTTGCAATATAAATAACAACGCTTGCTTTGCTCTGCAGGCAAGGTTCTTACAAGAAACAGTAATCTTAACCCGTGTTGAAAAATAGATGTCTAAATATTTTAAACATTAACAACAGGCATAAGGATTCCATTGTAAGTCCAATGTTCACAAACTGCTAAGTACCCACCTTCTCTAAATACAACTATATTACTTTTATTCATATTCACATTCAGATGGAGTGCTGTTGCTGCCCTATGTAGACTATTTAGTTGCGTCTGTAGCCCAACTATTGTTTCCGACAGAAGAGCTATGTCATCTACCAAAAGTAATATAAATAGTTCAAAATAATCATGCATAAATGTTGCCCCACGCCTCCCATTTCTAACCACTTCTATTGCTAATTCGTTTATAATAAAGAGAACAGCACCGGACTTGTAACATCCCCTTGTTTTACCCACCGGGTACAGTTTCTGTAGTCTGTCAAATTTTGCTCCAGAGCGAATTCTAGCTCTGACTGTAGTGTACATGATATGAATACACCAAAAGAGTTTTCCTTTGATACCATTTTTTTTTTTAGAGAGAGAGAGAGAGAGAGAGAGAGAGAGAGAGAGAGAGAGAGAGAGAACACGGTGGAAGGGAGGTAGGTAGTCAGGGAGGGAAAGAGAGAGCCAGACGGACATTCAGACAGATCGATGGAGGGATGGACAGAAAAGCAGACAGACAAGTAAGCAGGAAAAGAGAGGGGGAACAGACAGACAGGCAGATAGAGTACGGACAGAGGAAGGCAGAGAGACAGACAAGACAGACAGACAGGCAGGCAGACAGACAGGCAGACAGAAAGACAGACAGACAGACAGACACACAGACAGACAGACAGGACAGACAGCAGCAGGCAGCAGAGCAAAGAAACAAGTGGGCTTTTAGAATTAAAAGCAGAAAGAGAAAATCACGCTGCCCAGGGATCTGTATACATTCTTCGCACGGAAACCAAGTTTGTTGTCGTTGAACAAATCGATCCTGAAGAAAGAAACCAGTAAACTGATGAATCCAGGCTGAGGTGCCTGCCAGTCTCCTCTCATACTGAAAGGCATCAGCTAGGGTGGGCTGCTTGTGCTGCTTCCAGAATACATGGCGCTATCCCTGATACCTTGGGAGATTGTGTGTGTTAGTGCGTGCGTGTGTGTGTGTGTGTGTGTGTGTGTGTGTGTCTGTGTGTCTGTCTGTGTCTGTCTGTCTGTCTGTCTGTCTGTCTGTCTGTCTGTCTGTCTGTCTGTGTCTGTGTGTGTGTCTGTGTGTGTGTCTGTGTGTGTGTCTGTGTGTGTGTCTCTGTGCTCTAAACATCATTCGTCAAGCTCCTCTCAATGGCCGCGGGTTTTGCCTCTCGGTACACGTGCCTAAGATGCCTATCTCTTTAGAGAACCAGGATAACTTAGCAGCAAGCACCTCCCTGTTGCATAACTTCAGGTGACAGAGAACAGCGGGGAACACGGCATTTATGCCACATTAGAAACCTGACTCTCCATCCAGAGAGAGCATTTCAACATATGAATCCACAAATCAAAAGGTATTAAAGTATAATCGAGTCCACAATCAAAGGATATCAAACATAACTGAATCCAAAAGTCCGAAGGTATTAAAACGTAACTTCGTTCACCAATCAAATTCTATTACAACATAACCGGAATTACCAACTCAAAAGGTGCTTTAAAAAAATACGTAACTTGAATCCAGAAATCATAAAGTACTAAAATACATTTGCATTAGCTAATCAAATGTATGTACATGGCAATGTTTCTTATAGCCCAGTCGACCTCAAAGGGCCATATCAGGGCTGATATATGTACATATATACATATTCATATTGATATAGATAGGTGTAAGTGTATGTATATATGCATACATATTTACATACATACATATATACATACATGCATACAAGCACACATAAAAGCATACATACATACATAGTGTGTGGGTGTGGGGGTGGATGTGTGTGTAGGTGGGTGTGTTGATGTGTGTGTGTGTGTGTGTGTGTGTGTGTGTGTGTGTGTGTGTGTGTGTGTGTGTGTGTGTGTGTGTGTGCGCACGCGTGTGTGTGTGTGTGTGTGTGTATATGTGTGTGTGTGTGTCTGTCTGTCTGTGTGTGTCTGTCTGTGTCTGTCTGTCTGTCTGTCTGTCTGTCTGTGAGTGTAAGCGTGTGTGTATGTGAGTGTCGTGTGTTTATGTATGTGTGTGTCTGTCTGTGTGTCTGTCTGTCTGACTCTCTGTCTGTACTTGTGTCTGTGTGTGTCTGTGTGCGTGCGCCTGTCGGTCTGCCTGTCTCTGCATTTATGTGCATATGTGTATTATTCATTCATGATCGGAAAATCACTTGAAAGTTCTGCATGCAAAGCTGTCAAGACAGAAAAAGAAAGAGAATTTTTTTTAATTTTTAATCCCATGTAAACTTTTTGTTTAAGATATTTTCATACAATTTGCTATTTTCGGAAAGGCTGAAGCCTATCTTCATGTTTCAGTTTGCAAACTGTCGTGAATATGTTTGTATTTTTGAAACCCCATTCTATTAAATTCCCTTGCCTCTTATGCAAACTTACCAACACATGTAAAATACAAAATTTGTTAAACATACAAAAAGACCCCTCCTCAAACATGTAAAATCCTATTCAATTGGCAAACCAGATTCCCATGAGAATCAAATAAGATTGTCGTTTGCCAGCTGATGTGTCTTCAATGAACTAACCCATTGCTTCTGTGCATGTGTTCGTAGGCCAGGAATTGGACAGTGTTTTGCCGCTAAAAGCTTCTTAATGCTAAAGACAAACCGTCCTGCTTCCATGGGCATAGAATCTTTGGTCTGGACTTGCTGAGAAACGAAAACAAATTCACATTACCTTGGGCTTGTATTCTTGGGCAGTGACCACGTCACCGGTCTGCCCAGAGCTCGGAGAAGAAAAAAAGTGCTTTGCAAGTCGGCCATTGCCGCCTAAATGTGTAAACCATAATAACTCCGTAGTTAGAAATCAGTCAATGACCTGAACACGTACTTCCTCTCCCAATTCTCCATTCAGCCACGCGTCACAGTGCTACTCACATTCACGGTTCCCTTCGCACACACGTGAGTCTGAATAGGCACAGAGTCTGTTGCTTTTTCAATGTTTTGCCTTTCCCCGGCCACCTTAAGGGATCAGCATGGGGGTGGGGGTGGGGGGAGTTCTTGTGCTGTTGGTGTACTACGCGACGGCGCTCATTCCCCTCCATTTCAAGAAATCAGAACTGGTCCTCCCTTAATATATACGAAGCCTTAATGCTTGATTACAAGCTGTTTGCAGACTAAAACAGAAATTTATTACCGTGGTTAGTTGGTTGGTTGGAGTGTTCGGCAACTGTGGACAGGAAACTGATTCTGTGTTCTTAGTTATTAATTCGTGAATCCATCAGTTTTAAATCCTGCGAAGTGTGGTCTTAAAAGCTAGCAGATGAGATGTAGCATATGTGGACTACGCAGTGACACCTTTTTGATGACACTGGAGCTGAAATTGAGGAACGTTTTATGGGAAAAAGAGATCGATGACGTAGGATGACAAAACGTTTTTTTAACCAAAATGTTTATGTCATGACAAAGACGTCAAAAGACAGAAAGAAAATGATATAAAGATGACTGTGTCATTGTTTCTGTACTCCTATAAAACTATTCATGAAATGTTTTTTATGACATATTGTACGTTCCATTACAGCTGGAACTTAAGCACAACATTTTTTCATCGACCTTTTTTTTTTTTTTTTTTTTTTTTTTTCGGTTAGCTTGTAAACTGCAGGCTGTTGAATCACAGATGAATTTATCATTGATTGTGTCCAAGACTTTCCTGGGATGGATTAACCTTTTTTTTTTTTTTTTGCTAAACGCATCTTAGTACTAAACAAAAGAACTTCCCTGCTTTCAGGGGTATTGAATCTCTAACATTGTCTGGAACGTACTTGCTGATGAATGTCACGCACCGCATTTGCAAACACTCACACACACATGGTATGTTTGCTCCATACGCGCGCATCTACTCCATTCATTCAAAGGAAGACTGAGGAAGCAAGAATTCACTTTTTTAAAA
>JADBJO010002415.1:247500-285000 GCA_016801955.1 Conus betulinus
GTGTGTGTGTGTGTGTGTGTGTGTGTGTGTGTGGTGTGTGGTCCAGCGGGGGAAGGAGAACTTCAGTTTCAAATCAACTTATGATTTCTAGGTGCATTACCCGGGGTTCTATGTTGTTAACGATATGAACTTGTCGATGATGGGAACTGGTCAGCGTACATGCCCGGCTGAGATTAATTATTCAAAAATCCTATTGTAATTTGACACAAAATCTAACTAAAAACTATGTCCAAAGACCCTCTGTCTTAATAATTCTGTGGATGATGATTAATTTCAGATGGAATGATAGACAGAGACATGCACAGGCAAACAAAAGAGTGGCACTAACCCCTGGTGACGCGCGCCTTCTTTCAGGGGAAAACAAGGTAAATGATGGGAAGAAACAGACCATCTCGTGTTGTGACAGAACCGATCACATAAACAATGTGATTGAAGACCTTCGGGAGAACAGGACGGGCGGTGGGATAGGGAGAGGGTGGGCGCGAGGGGGAAGGGGGGTGGGCGGAAGACAGAGACAAAGAAACAAAGACAGAACAAAAAATCCATCCATTACTGATGTACAGAATTGGATAAGATTCCCAGCATTATGAATGAACAAAAGACCGAAAAAAAAAAAAAACTGTGTCAATGACGTGAGATGCACAATTCCATAAGAATTCCGAGCATTATAAATGAACAAACAACTGAAACAAGAAGAAGAAGTCCAACTGTTGCAGAATGTAGCTTTATTACATGTGGATCGTAACCGTACATTCTCCATCGGATTCGATTGGATCATGTGGATTACAAATGCATTCTTTCTTTGTCTCATTCTGTGACGTCATTGCCATATATCAAGTTTGCTGAATAAGATCTGACCATGAATGCATAATTGAAAGCTCTTTTTTTCATTCCAGATATGGAATACATCTCTCTCTCTCTCTCTCTCTCTCTCTCTCTCTCTCTCTCTCTCTCTCTCTCTCTCTCTCTCTCTCTCTCTCATCAGTCTGGTTCCGTTTTTAATTCATGCACACATAAAATGAGAGCGAGCAAAGCAGCGTGAGACAGACAAACAGAGATACAGACAGATAGGCAGATAGATCGTCCGACCGACAGACAGACAGACAGCCAGAGAGACAGACAGCAGCAGACAGACAGAGACAGACAGACAGACAGACAGACAGACAGACAGACAGACAGACAGAGATAGGACAGATAGCATAGATAGTCCCACCGACAGACAGACAGACAGCCAGAGAGAGACAGACAGGCAGACAGACAGAGACAGACAGACAGACAGACAGACAGACAGACAAACAGAGAGGCATAGGAGAGATGGAGAGATGAAGAAATATGGGTTGAGAGGATGAGAGAGCAAAAATCCACCGCTGTCCAAGAAGCCAGTACTATTCTTCATACAGAAAATTAGTTTGGGTTTTTGCTAGAAGAAAAAAAAAATCACTCTGATTAAGAAAGAAACCACCATAGAATTAAAACTAGGGTGAGGTGCCTGTGGGTCTCCTCTCTCGGTGAATACAGGTCCGAGTCCACGGTTACAGTTCAGGCCCCAAAACGCTATATTCCCTATTACACTCAAGCTGCATCTGGCTCTTGTCAGATGATCGGTCAGTACCAAAAACATATTCATCGCACAGTCCAGCCCTTGACCAAACTGTGTCTGACTCGGAGACAGATGTAGTAGTGTCCGCTTCTTTTACTATGCAAGCGTGATCCACATGACCCTTCATTTTTCTGACTTTTCACTCCCAAATCCCAGTGCCCTTCCAGTGGCGTAAGAATACAAGACGTCTCACAAGCCATGCATAATTCTGCTGTCCTTGCTGACATATATGCTGGCATATGGCATGAACTATTTTACTGACCCAAAATTCCAGGATAAAACCGTCTTGTTCATATTCAGATTTTTTTTTTTTGTCACAGAGCGAGGGCGATTTTCGTCTATTCAGACTGTGTTGTTACTACTTGACCTTTGCTATAACCCCGAACTTTGACCTGTACGAAGGGGCTCAGCGAGGATTGTGCCACCTGCATCCTGAATCGCTCACGCTGTCGTCCAGGGAGGGGAGGGAAGGGAGGTTGGCGGAAGGCGGTGGGGGGGCGGGGGGGGGGGGGGGGGGGGGGAGGTGCCGAGGGCTTTGGACACCGTTCTTCCAGCTCCTGTCAATGAGCATGACATCAGCCCTCTAGTACTTTGGCGCAGAGACAAACTCTTTCCTACTGAAAAGGCTCAAGTCACAGCTTTCAACAGCTAACAGCAGATTTCAATGTGTTCGCATCAGAAGCTTGAGTGTCCGACGGGAGAAAGCGTTGAAATGTACCCGAGTCCGCAGATTAAAACATGACAAAACGTAAATGAATCCGCAAATTTATGTTAAAAAAATACAGAATAAAAAACATCAAACGTAACTGATTCCTTATTTCAGAAAAGCTTCGTTATTCTCTATTTTTCTTTTTCCTGGTTTTTTTTTTTTTTTTTCCTTTTTTTTTTCTTTTTTTTTTTTTTTATTTTTATTTTCTGTGAAACATCGCAATCAGCACACAGATGTGGGCATGGTGCCAAGACTTCGCTGCCACACTGTGCCGTAAGATTGTGACAGACTGTGTAGATTCTTGACCCAGACACAGGGTAGGCGGTATGAATGATGTGGATGAGATCATGGCTGAAAGAGTAGGTAAAGTTACTTCCCCTGACATTCCAGATTAAGATGGTCATAAAACGGAATTAAATTTTGATGGACCTCACCCGTTCGGAGACCGATAGTAGTTGCAGTGAGACAGCGAGCAGAATGTTTGCCTTTTTTCACACACGTGTTATCGAATCTCGACTACCACGTCACGCTGGCGTCGGTCTCGCATCAACTTGTCACGAAGAGTTTCAAGATAATGGGACGTCAATCACGCCACTCACATGAGTCCCGGCAGTGTCGTCCTGGTGCTTCCTGGCAGACAGAAGAAGAAAGACGTGGGAGTTCACCATCAGGGGAGTGCACAGGGCCTGTCCTTCGGGAGCTCCTAGAGGGCCACAGACAATGACAACAGATGGTAAGGACTCAGTCTGAGAAACATCACTGGGCATCAACAATTCCTCTCTCAACAATTCTCTCTCTCTCTTTCTCTCTCTCTCTCTCTCTCTCTCTCTCTCTCTCTCTCTCTCTCTCTCTTTCTCTCTCTTCTCTCTCTCTCTCTCTCTCTCGACCTCTCTCTCTCTCTCGACCTCTCTCTCTCTCTCGACCTCTCTCTCTCTCGATCTCTCTCTCTCTCTCTCTCTCTCTCTCTCTCTCTCTCTCTCTCTCTCTCTCTCTCTCTCTCTCTCTCTCTCTCTCGACCTCTCTCGACCTCTCCCTCTCATCAGTCCGGTTCCATCTTTAATTCAATCACACATAAAATGAAAGCGAGCGAGCCAGCGTGAGACAGACAGATAGACAGACAGACAGACATATAGGCAGACAGACCGATCGACTGACCGACCGACAGACAGACAGAGAGAGACAGACAGACAGACAAAGATAGACAGAGAGAGAGATACAGACAGACACAGAGCGAGAGACAGACAGACAGAGAGTTGTTGAGACCAATCGAAAAACCACTTTTTCTCCCCGACGCTGAATAGACTAACGACATGCTTATCGCCCAAGAATGCCAACCCCGAATTAAGTGTAAATGTGTTCACCAGAAATTCCATGCTGATCCATTTAGAGACTGTATACTTTCAGAAGCAGTGAGGTTTGTGTTTTTAGTATTAAGGGATACTTAGCAGGCAGATTGCTGTCTCTACCTGAGACCTAGGAAAAACCAGGAAAGGAATCAATGATAAGCACATTTTGTGACTTAACTCTGGCACCGGATGATTGAGCCCTAATTTTCATTGCGAAAGGCTAGTTGGCCAAGTGAATCGGTTTTAATGTGTGTGCAGGATTGTAGCTTTTAGTAAGGAATCATTTAATTTGTGTGTCTGATAATGCCATGAGGGAAAAGAAAACGTAGGATAGAATGGAACTTCAAAAACAGTGATGCATCCTATCAACAGTTTACAAGCTGAGGTGAGAAACAAAACTTACAAACCAGGTTTGTTTCACGTGTTAACTGCGTTGATACATACAGTTCGATAGGAAGAATGTTGAAAAGAGAATACAGGTGATAGTGCATTCATTTTTTTTTCTTCTGTCTTGACATTTTCTGTATTATAACTTTCAATTGTTTACCATGTTATACGCGAATTACCATGAATCTAAACTGAAAAAAAAATCTGTAACAATTCGCCATCAATCACTTTTCACCTGACACTTAGTAAAACTAAATTATTGTAAGAACCTGTAATGAACGGGGCAGCGAGTAACGGTCGGGGATACGGATATACATGGCGACGCGGAGACATTATATGGTGATGTATAAACATCATGATACATATACACTGCGATATATAGACAAGATGATGTATATACACGGCGACGCACGGACATGATGATACATACACACGATGCCGCAGAGGCATAATGATACAATAAGCACTGACGTAGATATGATGATACATACACACGGTGATGTATAGACATGATGATACGTATACACGGTGATGTGTAAACATGATTTATACGAACGGTGACACAGAGACATGGTGACACATGTACACTGTGACGCACAGACATGCTGATACATATACAGGTGATGTCTAGACATGTTGATACACATATACAGTGACATATGGACATGGTCACACACACACACACACACACACACACACACACACACACACACACACACACACACACATATATACATATATATATATATATATATATGTGTGTGTGTGTGTGTGTGTGTGTGTGTGTGTGTGTGTGTGTGTGTGTGTGTGTGTGTAACTGGCTTTTGTATCTTGTGAAACGCTATTGAAACGCACAGGTTAAAGATGTAAGTTGTCATTTTGCCTGAAAAATGTAAAGCACTCAAACAGTAAAGTGTTCAAAAATACGTGGGAAGAACGACGTGGGCAAAAAGCTCACTGGTCAAAGAATAAGAATCAACCAGTGAAGAGAGAAGGTTTCTATAAAGAACAAAGAGGACGGGGTAAAAAAAAAAAAAAAAAAAAAAAGGAAAGAAAGAAAGAGAGAGGGAGAGAGGGGAGGGGACAGAGAGAGAGAGAGAGAGAGAGAGAGAGAGACCTGGGGTACACACACACACACACACACACACACACACACACACACACACACACACACACACACACACACACACACACACACACACACAAAACAGGCAGAATGAGACCGAACATTGTCCAAGCTAACGGTGGAAGTTCTGTCAGAACAGCACGACTAAAGCCACAACAGAGAAGAAGCAACCAGACTCGTCATTCAGAGACTCGCGTCTTCAAGTTCGATGACATGGTCAGCGGTGTCATATGCGGCAGCTGGGTCCAGGAGATTCATGACAGAGACATCACCATTATCGAACAGGAAAATTTGAATAAATTTTTTCTTCAGTACTTAAGACAAGAAAACGTGCTTACATAAGACAGAAAATCATGTGAGTTCAGATAAGTAAGAACTTGCCGTTATCTGTTTTTGTTTGTTTTTTTTGTTGTTCGGGTTTGTTTTTTGTGGGGAGTTTTTTGTTGTTTTTTTTTTGTTTGTTTGTTTGTTTGTTTTGTTTTTTTTTTTTTTTTTTTTTGGGGGGGGGGTGTTTTTTTTTTGTCCTAAAATATTACATTGGTTTGGAATGGAAGACGACAGACTGAGCGGATGTCAATCATGACAGATGTTCATTTGAGCAGTGATGGAAAAGAGACAATTGTACGACTCTGATTTACAGCATCGTGGATTTTGGTTTGTTTGTTTGTTTGTTTGTCGTTTCGTCTTGCTTTTGAAGATCGGGCTGAACGATGGGAATGCCCGTTTCCGCATCAGTCACAGCGACTGCTTTTCATTTCCATTTTAGGAGGGCGTGAAGGACAGGTAAGTCCTTTCGGCAGAGGGAAGCTCTTTCTGACATGCAAAATGTAAAGAAAGAAAACAAACAAACAAAAAGGCTTTGGATTGGATTTTGTCATTTACTGCCTCCCGTTGGTTTGCGTGGATGTCTCCCAGTCCCACCCACCCCACACCCACACCCACACCCACACCCACCCACACCCGTGTCCTTCTCCGTCCTCAGATTCCTCTGCAAAAAAAAAAAAAAAAAGAAAAGAAAAGAAAAAGAAAAAAAAGAAAAAAGAAAGAAAAAAAGAAGAAAAAAAAAGAAAAAAATCTTTAGTTTTTTTCCCCTTCTGAAAAAAATAGAATTCAGGACCTACTCTACCCGTATGTTTGTCTGTCTCTCTGTCTGTCTGTCACTTGTCTGTTGGGTTATGTCTGTGTCTGTCTGTCTGTCTGTCTGTCTGTCTGTCTGTCTGTCGGTCTGTCTGTCTGTCTGTCTGTCTGTCTGTCTGTCTGTCGGTCTGTGTCGGTCTGTCTGTCTGTCTGTCTGTCTGTCTGTCTGTCTCTGTCTCTCTCTCTCTCTCTCTCTCTCTCTCTCTCTCTCTCTCTCTCTCTCTCTCTCTCTCTCTCTCTCTCTCTCTCTCTCTCTCTCTCTCTCTCTCTCTCTCTCTCTCTCTCTCTCTCTCTCTCTCTATCTTACACACACACATACATGCCCGTGCGCGCACACACACACACACACGCACGCTCAAACACACACAAACACACGCGCGCGCGCGAGCAAACACACACACACACACACACACACACACACACACACACACACACACACACACACACACACACACACACACACACACACACACACACACACACACACACACACACACACACACATGCGCACGCGCGCGCGCGCGCGCAGACAAACAGAGCTAGAGAGACACACATAGTGAGAGACAGAGAGAGACAGAGAAAGCAAGAGAGACAGACAGACAGACAGACAGACAGACAGACAGACAGACAGAGAGCATAATTTTAGTTCAATCTGTGAATGTGTGAATGGTAGGAAACAAGACGATTCTATTCTGCTGTTTCGTTTTGTTTTGTTTTTTTTTTTGTTTTTTGTTTGGTTTTTTTTTTTGACACACTCTGAAAGACAATGGGAAAATTTCCTGGTAAACAAATAAGCTGTTTTACGTCTTATTCCTCTCTGTAAGGACCAAATCACACATGAGCAGAATCTGTCATTATTGAATTATGATTGCTGACTTACCACTGCACTGCTGATAGGTATTCTTATCACCGTCTTTTTACTGAGGCACGGCCAAAAAACGTTTGGAAGAACTGGTATATTTTTCATCAACTTGCCCTCGGGACAACTTAAATTACCCGGGAATTTTTAGCCCTGCTGGAATACTCTAATTGACACTTGAATGTCATATACCTATACTTTTGAAAGAGTGACCTATACCTATACTTTCGAAACAGTGATACCTAAACTAAGTAACTGGTCACAAGAAACAATTGCCAAGTATAATTATAAACTTGCTAATTCAATTTTTTTTCAGACTCATCAAGAAGATTTCACGTAGACTCACAAGATTTTAACGCTGAAGCTGTTGATGAATTGTATTGTTTGAGTCAGCATGTCGCTGCTGTTCACTGCCTATCTAACTTTCCAAAAATCCCAACCGGGTATCTGCAATGCTAGCATTCTTTCAGAGTGTTGGGATTTGCACGATGTGAGCCATAAACACTTTACAGCAGACTCCATGAAAACCCTGTTCAGAGATGTCCCACCTGACATGATCCATGAATTTCTGAAAGAGATGAACATTTTTCATCTGATCTAAGATTTTGCGAAAGAAAGATTTTTTAACAAAGATTCTGGTGCGTTTTCGGGTCTATTTTAAAGAGATGTGTGAATGTTTTTGGGGTTTTTTTCAATAACTTGTGAGTTGACTTCAACGTGGTGACAGCCCTGATATGGCCCTTTGCGGTCGGTTGGGCTATAAGCAACATCTACCTACCAACCACTTTACCATGGTAGCTGGTAAATAGTTTAGTCTGCCCATGTTGATTGGCTAAGCAGGCTCACAAAAAAGCTGCTTTGGGATTATCCATGTGGATGGCATGAGCCTTTCTCAGGTTCTTTCCAAACCATGGTCAGTGGGACAGCGAAGCCTATGGTAGCACAGTGTTGTCTTGTGCCTTTTCTGTGAATTGTTGAATGCATATGTACTTGGTTGGTTGGCAGAATGGTCTTTGGTTGACTGGTTGCCTGGTCGTTGTTGTAGATGGTGGTTTCTTTTTAACTAGTGGATCTGGATCTGGACATGGACAGTGGATTCCTCGAAAAAATGCAGCTTGAATAGGTCAAATAAAAAAAAAAAAAAGTTTTTTTTCGACTACCCCATGATTTAGCACACTATGTTACTTTAAACACCGGAAGAACAGGTCCAGTCTCCACCTACTCCCGACATTCCCTCGTTTGAGCCCTTTACTTATCTTTACTTCATCTTCCCTTGCCTAGTAGTCGTCGTGCAGAAATTTTAACCAATCACGTGGCGGGAGAAACGTCGCTGCGATCTTTGAAGAGAGGCGTGATGGTGGACGTTGATTGGAAGACAACGAAAACACAGGGAGCGGCTTGGCTGTGTGTTAATGGAGACCAGGTGTGGATTTTTTTTTCTCCAGATCCTGGACAGTGCGTTTTTTTTTTTTTTTTTTTTTTTTTTGTTGTTGTTTTTTTGTTTGTTTTTGTTTTTTTTTTTTTTTTTTTTTTTTGTTTTGTTTTGTTTCGGTTTTTTGTTTGTTTGTTTGGGGATTTTTTTTTTTTTGGTTTTTTTTTTGCTTTTTGTTGTTTTGTTTTGTTTTTTGACAATCGTTGCAGGCGATTATGGTGGTTGTGGTGGTGGTGTCTAGTTCCTTGGTTGAATGGCTGGTTGGTCGGTCGGGGGGCTTAGTGATTATTTGGTTGATTGACTAAACCAAATCGTCATGCCCTTCGTCTACCAGCCAACCACAAAGGCCGTTGTTTGGTTGTTCAGATAGTAGGTTAGACGCTGCCTTGTTTAGCAGAGAGAGAGAGAGAGAGGAGACGGATAGACAGACAGACAGACGGGCGGTCGGACGGACAGACATATAGACAGACAGACAGACTGAGATAAAGATGACTACAGGGATAGTCCTTGAAAAAATGTTCTGGATAATTGCTTTATTTCATCAATCATAGAGTCAAAATAAGTTTGTTTGTGTGGAGTGAAACAAAAACATTCTCCTCTTACCTTTTCATAAAAATGCAGCTGACGGCATCCAAAATCTGGTAATCTAACTAATACGAATATAGTCTGACGCCAACTCTTATTAAATTCTGAAGTTGTGTCTTTCCGCATTGAACCGCTGGAATGTATATTGCAGATTTGTGCGGGGATGGAAAAAAATGTCAAATTTGAAAAAATTTTTTTGCTGTATGTTTGGTGTACGTTTCTTAAAAGTCAATCCACCGTACGACATAAATCAACGTTACAAGAACCATAACAATCGTTGTTGCTGTTTTTTTTCTTGGGGGGGGGGGGGGGGGGGGTTAATGTTTCATTTGTTGAATAAACATGAGAGAAACAAGAGCTTCAATAGAGTCTGTTCCATAGCTTTTATGTTGACGTCATTGTTTTTTCTGCAATGGTGGTTGGGAAAATAATGGTTTTAAACATAACTGGAAAAGATTTCCTTTTGTGTCGAGCATTTACACTTACAGACAACATTGTCTGTTTCTAACGAAAATGAAGTGGATTTTAAACACACAAGAAGGTGAACGAAACTAAACGATCTGACATTTGTATCAGTTCATTTCCGTCATCTTTTTATACTTGTTTATGTATCATTGTGCTGGGTTATGTCATTCAGCAGATTATGTCAACTTCTTCTTCTTTCTTCTTCTCTTCTTCTTCTTCTTCTTCTTCTTTCTTCTTCTAGATATAGATCGCTAGTGTCAACGAATTCTGTACACTTCTTCTTCTTCTTCTCTTCTTCTTCTTCTTCTTCTTCTTCTACTACTACTACTATTACTACTACTACTACTACTTCTTCTTCTTCTTCTGCTTCTTCTTCTTCTTCTTCTTCTTAAATATAGGCCGTCAACGTCAACATTTTGACGAATTCGGAAGCTCGTAGTAGTGTTGTTGTTGATGTTGTTGTTGCTGCTGCTGCTGCTGCTATTGTTATTGTTCGTTGTCGTTGTCGTTGTCGTTGTCGTTTGTGTTGTTGTTGTTGTTCTTGTCTTCTTCTTCTCCTCCTCCTCCTCTCCTCCTCCTCCTCCTCCTTCTCCTCCTCCTCTCTCTTCCTTCTCCTCCTCTTCTTCTTCTTCTTCTTCTTCTTCTTTTCCTTCTTCTTCTCCATCTTCTCTTCTCCTTCTTCTTCTTCTTCTTCTTCTTCTTCTTCTTCTTCTTCTTCTCTTCATCTTATCTCTCTCTTCTTCCTCTTCTTCTTCTTCTTCTTCTTCTTCTTCTTCTGGAATAGGCTGTCAGCATCAACGTCAACGTATTGACGAATTCTGTAAGCTTCTTGTTCTCCTTCTTCAGATGTGTTAAAATAAGTCACTGTAAGTGAAAAAAAAAAAGACAAATACAAAAAAAAAAAAAAAAAAGATGAAAAAAGAGTGTGACTACCTGCGGAAATACACATAGCCAGTCACTTAATCTATTTGATGGCTGGGGATATTGTCTTAGTTGGTGGATTCGTTAGCTGAACTGACACGGTATTGCGTTGATGACTGCTCAAGTGACTCTTACCCCCTCCCCTCCTCCATCATCCCGCGCGCACTCACACACACACACACACACACACACACACCACACACACACACACACACACACACACACCACACACACACACACACACACACACACATCAAACCTGACTGCTTCTCCCCTTTTCCATCCCACGTCTCTCCCCACCCCATCCTTCCCTCTTTCACTTCACTACCCACTTCGGGGGAACTGCTACTGGACTCAGACAGAGAGAGAGAGAGAGAGAGAGAGAGAGAGAGAGAGAAGAACAGGGAGAGAGGGAAGGAGGGAGGTGGAGGAAAAACAGGGGTGCGAAGGGGAGGTGGGGGTGAAGGGCCCACATGGTCGAGAAAGTTAGACATTGTCTGGCTTTGGTTTGTTGTTGTTGTTGTTGTTGTTGTGGTGTTGTTTTTCTGCATTAGTTGGCTCCTCTGTTGGGCTGTCGAACAGGGTTCTGACCTCGTCCATAATTTGATCTGCGCTGGCGTGCTGCAGCTTTACAGGCTGTACAAGTTCCCGACTCTCTATGACTGCGTATCATCAAGCCCTACCCCCATTCCTTCATGCATCTTTGTCTGTTTGTAGTCTGTCTGTCTCCCTCTCTCTCTCTCTATCTCTGTCTCTGTCTGTCTGTCTGTCTGTCTCTCCCTCTCTCTCTCTCGCTCTCTCTCTCTTTCTTTCTCTGTGTGTCTGTCTCTGGCTGTCGACTCTCTCTATCTATCTCTGACTGTCTGTCTGTCCGTCTCTCTCTCTCACGTCTCTCTGCTCAATTCTCTCTATCTCTCTCTCTCTCTCTCTCTCTCTAACGACCTCTCTCTCTCTCTGCCTCTCTCTCTCTCTCTCTATCTCTCTCTCCTATCTCTCACGTCCTCTCTCTCTCCTCTCGCTCTCTCTCTCGCTCTCTCCGTGTTTGTGGTATAATCATGTTTTTGATGCACACGTTGTGTCATTAGTGCTGACTCGTGGAATAGAAACGGCAAGTATGAAACAGGCTAACCAGACTAAGCCAATACTTTTACCGTTGCAAAATAAAGACGCTCTCTCTCTCTCCTCTCTCTCTCTTATCTCTCTCTCTCTCTCTCTCCTATATCTCTCTCTCTCTCTCTCCTCTCTCTCTCTTAGGCAAAGAAAGTGAGGTTCTTCTGTGGGCGGACATACATAGGCGGATCGTTGTGCTTTTCCTCTTCCATCTGTTTCCGTCTCACCACCACCACTCCTTGCAGCCCATTGAATCTTCTCCGCCTCTTTCTCTTTCGTCATTCTTCATGTCTCCTCTGACAAACTGCTCCACCCGTCTTCTCCTCCTCTTTCTCCTCATTCCGTGCTTCTCTTCGTCTCTTCATCGTTCATTTCTTCTTCTCCTCTTCCTGTTCATCCAGTTGCTCCTCTTTCTCGTCCTCATCCTCCTCTTCATTTCTTATCCTTTTTCTTTCTTTCTTTCTTTCTTTTCTTTTTTTCTTTTTTTCTTTCTTCGTTTTGCTCTTTTATTTTTTTTTTTTTTAGTTTAAATTCCACCCTCTTCTCTCCCTCTACATTTGTTCGTCCCCCTCTTTTACTTCTTCCCATTCTTATTCTTTCTCTTCGACTCCCCCACCTCCACCTTCACCACCTCACCCTAATTTTATCTCTGCTTTTTTTTTTTTTATTGGTCTTATCTTTTACTCCTGTTCTTGTTCCCCTTCTTCTATCTCCTGTCAGTCTTACTCTTCTTCTTATACTTCTCTTCCTTCTTGTATAACTTCCCCCTTCTCTTGTTCTTCTGCTTCTTCATGTTGTTCTTCTTTTTTTCTATTTCTTGCTGTCATCTGATCCAAGTTTTATGGGTTTTGTTTTTCATTTACTTTTTGTTTTGCGTTTCATGTTACTTTTCAGTTTTGTTTTGTTTTGTTTGGTTTGGTTTTTTTTTTTGTTTTGTTTTGTTTTGTTTTATTCCTGGCCATATGGAGTTATCTTTCCTTTCGCCTGAATGGCTGGGGTTATCTTTCCTGTCGCCTGTCAAATCAAGGCAGAGTGATCGCCCCGATGAGGAAAATGAGAAAAATCCAGAGTTTGACTAGGCGAAGGTGTTACTGTGAATTGAAGGACTCTCTCTCTCTCTCTCTCTCTCTCTCTCTCTCTCTCTCTCTCTCTCTCTCTCTCTCTCTCAAAAGACACATACGTTTGCATTTAATCGCTATTTGAATGTAAATAAGCGGATTCGCTGTAAATGGTATTGGGAGATATTGGCCGATACCCAATGTATGTTTTAGCGGTCGAGAGATGTATTCGATCTTGGCTAAGTGCTTGTTATCTGGCAGAAGGAAAGACTTCTAGGAGAGCCTTTAATATGTGAAATCATCTGCAGGAATTGGGGGGTAAACTGACGTTTTACGTGGGACACTCTCTATTTATAAACGGTTTTGGGACATGTTTGGCTGCAACAGAATATTGGCAATTTGAACCATTTCATTTATGCTTATAGACAAAGACTCGCTGATCAGTTTGTACAAACCTGGCATGATAAGCTGAAACTGTCAAACCATTTTGAATTTGGATTACGAGTTATCGTGGTGTCTAAGAGAAGCATTTGCGAAGATGTATAGAAAGGATGTTTATCAAGACATTTATTAAGCCCGGCTGACAAAGGAAGCATGGAAGATGAATCGCATGTGTTGTTTGAATGTAAGGTGTATGAAGCATCTACAGAACAGGTAGATGCTGTTAACAAAGCTGACGGAAGTGTGTTGTGTGGAATGTGGTGTCACGATGAAATGTCAGTGAGACAAGTCTCATGTTCTATCCTCCTTTTTCAGAAGAAGATCATAGCTGATGCAAGAGGAGGAACTGAAGTGTGTGTGTATGTTCAAGCTGTAGAATAATGTCGAATGGCCAAAACCAAACCACCAGCGACTGATGAAATAATGGATAGGTGTTAATAAACATTGATTAATAATGTTGATGATTACAGTTGATCAAAGACAACTGAAGATTGATTGGGAATCACGACAGATTAATTGGGTATCGTGATAGTTAATGACATATTGAGCAGAGTTTTTATCGATGATTGGTCACAGAGAGAAGATGAAAGTGACCTATAATGGACAATGACTAATAACGACTGATCAATAACATTTGAGTGGTACGGTTGGGGGTGGGAAACGGATGAGAATAAAAACGATTGAAGACGATTGTCGAACTCTGATGACTAAAGATAAATGATGCGAGATTCTTCATGTTGATCAATCGCTAGATGAGTAGTCATTGATGATGGTTGATTATAAGCGACGAAATGACAGTGTTCAATTATTGTGTTGTTCCTAAAGGCTGTAACGTAACCAGTGGTGCTTGTTCCTGTTGATACTTGAAACTTGATTATTGATCATTCGTTATAGTGACAAGTTTCAACAACCGATTCGGCGATGTCTGGTGATGAGGTACGGTGATGGATAGATGCAGATCTACAAAAGTAGGTAATCTGCAGAGAGCACGGTGAATTTTCAACGATTTACTGCTCACCTGTCTGAACTCTAATGTCAATATGCAAAGGCACTGCGATATGTGTGCGAGTTGTATTGATTTTGATTTATCCCCTTGAAATGAAAATGTTCGTGTGCTTTACTAAAAAAATGTCATTGTCAGAGTCATTGAGCAGTGTCACTGTCAGTGTCAGTGCCTTTTTATTCAAGAATATGTCATTATCAGAGTTACTGGCAGTGTCAGTACCAGTGTCAGTGTTTTTTTTTTTCAGTGATATGTCATGAACAGCGTCATTGGTAGTGCCAGTGTTAGTGTCTTTTTGTTCAATAACCTGTCATTGTCAGAGTCAATGGCAGTGGCAGTGTCTTTTTGTTCAATAACATGTCATTGTCAGAGTCATTGGCAAATGTCAGTGTCAGTGTCTTTTATTCAGTAACAAGTCATTGTCAGTCATTGGCAGGCAGTGTCAGTGTCACTCTCTCTCTCTCTCTCTATCTCTCTCTCTATATATATATATATAGAGAGAGAGAGAGAGAGAGAGGACTGACAGACAGACAGACAGACAGATGGATTAACAGACAGACAGATAAATAGAGCGATTGATAGATCGTTCGATCGATCGATCGATCAATAGATAGATAGATAGATAGATATACTGACAGACAGATAGAATGACAGACATAATGACGTGTGTGCTTTCTCTCTCTCTCTCTCTCTCTCTCTCTCTCTCTCTCTCTCTCTCTCTCTCTCTCTCTGTGCGTAGGTGTGTGTGTGTGTGTGTGTGTGTGTGTGTGTGTGTGTGTGTGTGTGTAGTGTGTGTGTGTGTGTGTGTGTGTGTGTGTGTGTGTGTGTGTGTGAACACAGCGCAGGCTTCCAAGGTGGTGCAGAAATGCCCCAGCTGGTTGGGTTAGCAGTTGAAGATCGTACTTCTCTGGGTCCCAGTCGCACCTTCGTGTGTGTCTTTTCTTTCTCCTCATCTTCTGTGTGTGTGTGGTGTGTGTGTGTGTGTGTGTGTGTGTGTGTGTGTGTGTGTGTGTGTGTGTGTGTGTGTGTGTGTGTGTGTGTGTGTCTGTCTGTCTGTCTGTCTGTCTGTCTATGTGTCAGTGTGCACGCGCGCGCGCGCGCGCGCGCGTGCGCGTGTGGTGTGTGGTGTATGTGTGTGTGTGTGTGTGTGTGTGTGTGTGTGGTGTGTGTGTGTGTGTGTGTGTGTGTGTGTGCGTGCGTGCGTGTGGAGAGGGGGGACAAATTAGTAGTGGGGGAAAAACAAAAGCAGGCTAACCATTCCTTTGTCATTACAATAATAATTTAGCAGACACACAGAAAGACAGAGACAGACGGAGACAAGGATACAGACATACAGACAGATAGACAGAAGGAGGCAAGGGGAGGGGGATCATTAAGAGAATAGGACCGTCTGGGTCCGCAATTTTCGGAGTAGCTTTCCCCTTTTTTGGGGCCGTAAAAACGGATTCGGAATTTGTTCAGATTGCCTCCCATGATTCAATCTGCGAAGGCATAATGCCGCTTTATGCACAGCAGTCGTTAAAGTTCTCCATGCCCGTCCGTCTGTCTGTCTGTCTGTCTCTCTTCCTCTCTCTCTCTCTCTCTCTCTCTCCTCTCTCTCTCTCTCTCTCTCTCTCTCTCTCTCTCTCTCTCTCTGCATCTCTCTCTCTCTCTGCCTCTCTCTCTCTCTCTCTCTCTCTCTCTCTCTCTCTCTCTCTCTTTCATGTGAATTGCTAAATTCATGTGTATATCTGGTTTCGTTCCTTTTTGAGGTTCATGTATGTCTACAGAATTCAGTATGCCACTGAAATTGTTTATGTCACTCCTTCATGCCACCCAGTCAGCAAGCTTACATAGATCGACTGGAACAAAGTCACACAAAATACGGAAGTCAGATATGTAATCTCAGTTTTAAGCATGTTCTTAGTCTGTGTGTAGCTGGTTTATTCACAATTAGTCTAAAAACAAAAGATAATTTCACAATCGGCCTAGATTTGCATTCAGAATGTTCTTAGTCTGCGTTTAGCTCGCTTCTTTCACAATAAGTATAAAACAAGAAAATCTTACAGTCAGCCTAGATATACATTCAGCATGTTCGTAGTAGTCTGTGTTTAGCTCGTTTATTCCACAATCTGCTCAAAACAAGATAATCTCAATCTTAAAGTCGGCCTAGATATGCACACAAAATTGTAACACTATAGTGAATTTTCACACACGCCATATACACAGGCACACGTACGTACACACAAATATGCACACAGACATGCGCACATACGTGCATGCAGGAGCATGCTCACACAGAAGCCCACCGGTCACACATACACACACAGGCGTGCGCGCGCACGCACGCACGCATGCACGCCCCCCCCCCCCCCCCCCCCCCCCCCCCCCCCCCCCCCCCCCCCCCTAAACACACACACACTCACAATCTTCCTTCCATAGAACAACCTTTGTTGCCTGTAATGGCGGGGGTTGTGGCGGTGGTAATAATGGTAACGGTGGTTGTGTGGTGGTAGAGGTGCCGTGATGATGATGGTGTTGATTGTGATGATTTATACAAGCATGTTGACAAGCGGGAGCACGCCCTACCAGACTTGAAACAGACAGACATCATCACTGACAACAAAACTGGTCTTTATGTTGTTGTTCTTGTGGCTATGACTCTGGATGTGTTTGAGAGTTTTTTTCTTCGACCTTTTATATTCATGTGCTTCTTCCTGCTCGTTTGGTTACTTCTATCACCGCTCACAGGACGATTTATCGTTCTTTACCCTCGACTGACCGCAGTTATCTTGCCTGTCGCTAGGCAAATGAAGACGGAGAGAATGACTCACAGGAGGGATAAACCAGTGAACATTTAGACGAGGAAATGATCAGACGACCTGCTAATACCTGCTCTGGCGATAGGCTGGGGATCAAACAGCATCACTCACTGATGGAGGTTTCTGTCATTGGTCCCGAAGCAGACCATCGTAGCCGTGGGAGGGGAGGAGGGAGGGGGGGTGTTTGAAGAGGTGTGGGGGGGGGGGAGAGTTGCCATGACGAACACTGCACCAGCTGTCTCCATCTCTGGCGATTGTGGGCAAGTGCCGGAGTTGTGGTGAATCTCCTCCCTGCCCACTCGGTCGTCTGTCTCCTCCTCTTTCTCCACCTGCCATCTCCCATCCCCCTGCACTTTCCTCTGTCCACTATCAGTGAATGTGGAATGACAATGAACAGTGGGGAAATACCGCTTGATACCGCCCCCGTCCCATATCCATAGCACTGGGGCGTTCTTTTCCTAACTGCGGACATCAAGTCTTCATAGTGATTTACATACACCACCCCTGACGCTGGCGCAGCTTCGAAGGGCAGGTCATGTGGCGCATATGCCAGACCAACGACTACCCAAGAGGCTCTTCTAGGGTGAGCTGTAACTAGGGAGTGCGTTCCCATGGCGCTCTCAGAAGAACGCTTCAAAGACATTCTCAAATCCTCCTTGAAAGCGTTTTTCATCAACCCTGACACACGGGAAACAAACTGCTGTGGATCGAGGTAGATGGCGCTACTCTCTCTACAAAGGCGCCAGTTTGTGTGAAGAAAGGAGGACAGCAGCAGTGCAACAAAAGAGAGACAGGCAAGAAAAGCCCGTGCTTGCAATTAAGAGCAGGTCGCCCACATACCCAGCCCAAGCTGTCACTGCACATTTCGTGCACGCATCGGCTTGATCAGCTACTTACGTATCCACAAATTATCCCAACCCCCTCAACCCCTAGATGTCTGAAGTCTCGATGACTCGACGGGCGAACAACGGAGAAAATACCTAGTTCTCTTCTTAAGTATATCATCCCCACCGCCGCATCGATCTTGATCTGCAACTCTGCTGCCCAAGACCATGGTTCGTTCTCATGCCTGCAGAAACAGGGATAGCGTAGGGACATGCAAAAATTTCATTGTGGGTCTGAGAGCGATGTTATTAGTGTTTCATCACACTGGTTTGGATTCAGCTAATGCAACTGCTGTTCGTATGGTTCCACAGATAACGCCTGCCTTGTCTTCTGCAGCGCAGTCATGAGAAATTCAACCACGTTTTTCTTTCTCTGGAGGGCAGGTCTGGGGGTGAACTAAGGGTACCGGAAGACTGGTCTGTTCCATGCCTCTTTCTGTCTCAGTGTCCCCTCCCTCCACCTTCTCATTCCCCTTTTCGACCCCCCCCCCCCCCCCCCTTTCCCTTCGTCTTCCTTTCCTCCCCCTCGCCGTCAATGCCCTCCCTTTCACCCCGATCCCCCAACAAAATAAGGCGCTGGCCGGGTTTCTGGCAGTGTTCATACCGTTGGATTCCTGCTCCTTCTGCTTCTCCTTTGATTGGAAGGTTCATTTGCTTGTTGACAGACCGCCCTCTTCACCCCCCCCCCCCCCCCCTTCTTACTCCCATGCCCCTCTCTCCCCCCCTCCCCCCTCCCCCCCCCCCCCCCCCCCCCCCCCCCTTCTTTTCCCCCCTGCCCCAGTCCTTATTGATCCGCCAGCGCAGATATGAAGTCGGTGTCTGTGGAATCTCCTCCTCCCCCCTCTCCATTCCCCCCCCTCCCCCCCCCTCCCCCCGTCTTATCCTCTCCACAACAACCTACCCTCACCCCCGCCTCCCTAGACGCTCATCTCTTCCCGGTCATCCTTGATTTGACTGTTCCATCATGGTGGAGTTGAAAAATTATCTTACAACTCCTCTTCTCTCCATGCAAACTGTTTCTACCCCCAGTCTCAACCCCACCCCACCTGTCACAATAAGGAAAAATAAGTAATCAGACTATTCTGTTTCATCTAAGCACGCGCGCACACACACACACACACACACACACACACACACACACACACACACACACACACACACACACACACACACACTCACACGCACGCACCCACGCACGCACGCACGCACGCACACACACACACACACACACACACACACACACACACACACACACACAGAGAGCATTATCATGTGTACATGAGTGTTCAAACATTGAAAGAAAAAAAAAAAAAAAGGGACCTGCTTATAGAAGTGTCAATGTTATCCAGTCAGCACGTTTCTGCGATTTCCATGGGGTAGCCACTTCACAGGAAAACGTGTTCTCTGACATTGTCACATTCCATCGGTTGATCACACAATGAAATGCCCAGACAGAGTAAGCAGTGAAAGTGAACCATTTTTCCTGTCTGTCGGGTTTTTTTCTTCATTTTTATTCATTCCCCATACAGTCCTTCGAATGAGACTATAAACCGAGGTTCCGTGTGTGAACGCACGCACAACATCTTACACACACGTAAAATCCCATCACCAACTTCGGAAGAGAAGGCCAGTTTGGTCGTTGATATGGATGACAAGTTACACAGAGCATGCGCCTTCCCCGAAGGTGGAGTATTACTGCCTTAATGGCGGGATAAAAAAAAAAAAAAAAAAAAACGGTCATACACACAAAACTCCACTCCCTTTGTTGGGTAGATATCTACAAAGGGAGTGTCCGCAGGAGTATCAGCCTGCGTACGCAGAAAGAAAGAAAGAAAGAATTACTGTTATTATCATCATTATTATTATCATTATTGTTGTTGTTAATGTTCTTGTTATCATCATCATCATCATTATTATTGTTGTTATTATTATTATTGTTATCATTATTATTATCGTTATCATTGTTGCTGCTGCTGCTGTTGCTGCTGCTTCTGCTCTGCTGCTGCTGCTGCTACTGTTGCGCTGCTGCTCCCGCTGCTGCTGCTCCCCGCTGCTGCTGCTGCTGCTGCTGTCACGAGTAGCATTCGGAATATTTCATGTGGCTTAACAAGTAAACGCCCTCGACGTTAATATTTAACATATACAGTCTACATAACTGAGCCCATAGCAAGCTCAGCTCTGTGTAGAAGTCGGGTCGCGCGCCCGAAAAATCCCAGACATAACAGTAGCCTTGATGAGAAATGTCCCCCCCCCCACACACACACACACACACACATCCTCCTTCCCCTCTTGACTATCACTACCTCGCCTGCTGGTTCTGCTACTACATGGTGTCATCTGCCTTTGGACCGAGAGGCGCACATCGGATGACAGACGTGAGTTACGTAACGGCCTAAGGGGCTCATTTAGTACTCTCGACACAGCTCATCTGACTTCTCCCTTCCTTCCTCTTCTCACACTCAGCTTTAAACATACTATGTATTTTCTCTCATGTAATTGTCTGTCTGTCTGTCTGTCTGTCTGTCTGTCTGTCTGTCTCTCTCTCTCTCTCTCTCTCTCTCTCTCTCTCTCTCTCTCTCTCTATGCGCGTGTTACTGCACCTTCTCTGTCGGTATGTCAGAGTGTCTGTCTGCCTATCTCTGCCTGTCTGTTCTAAGTGCCTCTGTGTCTGTCTATTTACCTACCTGTCTGCTTGTCTGTCTGCTTTGGCTGGCTCTCTCTCTCTCTCTCTCTCTCTCTCTCTCTCTCTCTCTCTCTCTCAAGATGTGGGGGATGGATTAGCCCTAGTGATTTGAACACTAGACGAAACACGTCTTTATCTCAAGCAGTTTCAACACACCATCGTCTGAGTCCTTCACGTGTCTCCCATTCCTATGGGCCAGCACTCCCTGCACAGAAACCGTAAACAGTCAAGGTAGCAACATGGTAGGAATCGAGACACACGTGAAGGACTCATACAATGGGGTTGGAACTGCTATTTGGGAGGAACCATTGGCGCAAAGATATGGGTCACAGGTGGGGTGGGAAGGCCTGAAATGTGACGTCAGCCAACGGTCATGTATTTGAAGATTGTCAATGATGTCATCGGAGCAAAACAAGTGAAATGATTGGTTGTTATTTTTATCAGTTTTTCAGTTTAACATCAAATGCTGACTCAAACTTATGCTAGGACTCAAAATGCTTACCTTGATTACATAGTGATTTAGAGCAAAATTTTAATTATGGCGTATGGCCACTCTGGTTTTTTTTTTTCACTTGTTCGTCCTTCGATTTCGAAGATGACCATGACTTCAATCTCAGATGGAAGATCGTTGAGTGTGGGTCCACAGGTGGCTGGTGAGGCCGGTCTGGGCCGGAAGGAACGCCCACATGTGGGGACACATGTGGGTGGGTGCTGCAGTGGAGATGGAGGTAGCTCTGGCCTTGCGCGCGGCTCGCTTTCTCTCAGCTTCTGCTGTGCGTCTCTTCTCTGATGTACATGCACCCTTTGTGAAGCTGCTTCGCCAGGCTGGGCGGTCCAGGACAAGCGACTCCCAGGTGTTAAGGTTGATGTTCAGGCCTTTGAGGGACACTTTGAGGCAGTCCTTGAAACGTTTATTCTGCCCCCCAACTTTGCGCTTGCACTGACTCGGTTCTCCGTACAGCAGTTGTTTCGGCAGTCGACTGGTATTCTGACGATGTGGCCAGCCCTCTGGCTCGGGATTTCTGAAGGAGAGTGTAGATGCTGGGGATGCTGGCCCTTTCCCAGACCTTAGTGTCTGGGACTTTGTCCTACCATTTGATGTATAGGAGTCTGCGGAGACAGCTGAGGTGAAAATGGTTGAACTGTTTGGCGTGTCTGCTGTAGACAGGCCAGGTCTCACTGGCAAAGAGGAGAGTGGTTAGTACCACTGTATGGTAGACCTTCAGCTTGGTGGTAAGGCATAGTCCTCTCCGCTCCCAAACATTTTCACGGAGTCTCCCAAACACAGAGCTGGCTTTGGCAATCCTGTTCCTGACCTTGCGTCAATGTTCACAGCTCGTGAGAGCGTGCTGCCCAGATAGGTGAAGTTGTCGAATGCCTGTAAGTTCTGTCCCTTTACCGTGATGTGTGGTTCCTGGTAGGGTTTACCTGGCGCAGGCTGATACATCACTTCGGTCTTTTTGGTGCTGATGGTGAGACCGAAGTTGTCGCAGGCTCGTGAGAGGCAGTCCATTTCGTGCTGCATCATCTGCTCTGTGCTGGCATTGAGGGTGCAGTCATCAGCAAACAAGAAGTCCCTGATGACAGTTTTCTTTCACCTTTGTAACAGCCTGCAGTCGCCTGTGGTTGAACAGCCCACCGTCAGTTCTGTATCTGACGTGTATACCACCCTGGCAGTCACGGAAGGTATCATCAGTCAGCATGGCGGAGACGACCATGCTGAAGAGTGTAGGGACGACAACGCAGCCTTGCTTTACGCCGTTGGTCACTGGAAAGGCTTCTGACTCGTTTCCATCATCCAGACTTTTCACCATCATGTCGTCGTGGAACTGTCGGACGATTGTAATGAACCTGCTGGGACAGCCAAATTTTTCCATGATCTTCCACAAGCCATCACTGCTGACCGTATCGAAGGCCTTGGTCAGATCGACAAAGGTCACAAACAGATTGCTCTGCTGCTCTTGGCATTTTTCCTGGAGCTGTCCTGCAGCAAATATCATGTCTGCAGTTCCTCGTTCTGCACGAAAGTCACACTGACTTTCTGGGAAGAGACCCTGCACAAGGTGTAGTAGAAGGTGGTTGAGCAGGACACGAGCCAAGATCTTCCCAGCTATGGACAAGAGAGAGATGCCTCGGTGATTGTCGCAGGACTGGCGGTTGTCTTTTCTCTTGTAGATGTGGAGGATGTTTGCATCTTTCAACTGTTGTGGGACCCTCTCTTCATTCCACATGGACTGGAAGAGCTGCGTCAGCTTCTGTGTCAAGGCTAGGCCTCCTGATCTGTAAACTTCAGCAGGGATTGCATCAGGGAGAGAACCACCAGCAACCGCCACCAGCTCTCCGCTGTCCTAACTATAGGGACTGCTGTGGAAAATTAGCCTCAGCCGCACTGGGAGCGGGGTAAAAGAGGGGCCACGCAGCCCACATCAAGCAGCAGATTCATTGCTTTTTTTTTTTTTAAGTAAGGACACTGACCACCTGCCAAAGTTCTGGGCTTTATTGTCAGAGAATAAAAACTGCAGAAAACGTTCCATTACTATTTTTATAGGGACGGAGGAGGGGTATGTCAAGTGGGAACGTAAAGGAAATAGAAGAGAAGAAGTGAGAGAGTTCTTTTTCCATTGATGACGAGAAGGAAAGCGCAGACTTCCGTCGCAGTCAAGCCGACATTGGATCCGTCTTTTGATCCGGATTTGCACCACAGATTCACACTTAGATTTAACGGGTCAGTTGCTGAGCCACATTTTCATCTTTCCATCAAGTTTCGCTAACAATCAGTTCCGCAGTGGCGGACAACGAAACAAACAAACGAACCAACAAGCAAACAAACAGACTCGGTTGAAAACATAACCTCTGCAGAGACAAAGAGACGGAAGAAGCGAGGAGTGGTCGATGTTAAAGGAGTCAAATGGAAGGCAGGGTGAGGAGAGAAATAGGGGAAACGGGTTGTGGGTGTGTGGGTGTGAGCTGGAAGCCATGAAACGAGAGACAGGACTGGGACCAAACAAGGGGGAGATGTAGAGAGAGGTAGAGATGGTGGCAAGTGGGACAAAAGACGGTTAAAAAATTAGCATGGAAAAGATCAATGACATCAACTGCAAGAGTTTTTTTTTTTTTTTTTTTTTACATCACAGAATTGACTTTATCAACATCTCTTTCCATCGATATTTTCTTGACTAGAAAAAAAAAAAGCCCAAACATTGTCCCCCTGATTCACATGTTTAAACCTTATCTTTAAGACTGGGGACTCTTTTCAACCATATCGTTGTTACAGAGTTTAGAGAATATTGAGTGAAGCTGACATCATGATCATCGTCATTATCGTCATAATCATCATCATCGTCATCATCACAATCATCATCATCGTCTTCAACATTATCATATTCATTCATCCCATTATCATTCTCTCTCTCTCTCTCTCTCTCTCTCTCTCTCTCTCTCTTAACCAGAATTCAAGGGAAAAATCCTTTCTCCTGGCCCAAATTCTCATTAGTAACCCCTCTGTGTGTGTGTGTGTGTGTTCTCAAGGCTGCCAATCGACATTCCTTGTCACACCTCACTTCAAAGATCGCAGCGACGTTTTTCCCGCGAGCTGATTGGCTGAGGTTCCTGTGCAGGGACTTGCTGGGTGTGGGAAGAGAGAGATAAGTGAAGGGCTCACACAATGCGGTGTTGGGACCACTTGGAGATCAGATGTTCTCGTCTAGTGTTCCAATCAGCCGGATGTGTTAAGCCAGTTTTCACGTCTTGTCGGTCAGAATGGGAAAAACTGTTTTTGAGCTAACCTGTTTACCCTGCATTTCATTTCATGTCTTTTCATTTCATTTCAGAGGAGTCCAACAGCTATTTTGTGCTGCCCTATTCACTTAACAAAAGAATACCACAACTTTGAACCAGTGTACCTGTCCCATTAAAAAAAAAAAAAAAACGCTCTCTCTCTCTCTCTCTCTCTCTCTCTCTCTCTCTCTCTGCACGTTACAGTATAAAAGAAAATCGTATGCCTCTCTCTCTCTCTCTCTCTCTCTCTCTCTCTCTCTCTCTCTCTCTCTGCACCTATCCAATACAAAAAAATCGTGCTCTCTCTCTCTCTCTCTCTCTCTCTCTCTCTCTCTCTCTGTGTGTGTGTGTGTGTGTGTGCATGTGTTCAATATAAAAATCGTAAATGCTCGCTCTCGCTCGCTCTCTCTCTCTCTCTCTCTCTCTCTCTCTCTCTCTCTCTCTCTGCTGTGGCCCCTTCGATTTACCTCTTTTACTTTCCTATTACATGTAAACCTGTGATATACTTTTTTGAAGTTCCTGCTCTCTTTTGTTTCCATATGTCAAAACAGATGTGTAGTCGTCGTCTTCAACACATACGTTCGGAATGGTCAATGTTACTGTCAATATTTACATTGTTTTCATGGGGCTGATTTCCTCTCTATAGGATATGGTCTCAATGTTGGTATACATTGGACTATTATTCTTAATTCAAAACAGTCAACTTTCGTTTTAAATGTATACATTTTGCTTTTACATGCCCTGGTTAATCTTTGCATTGAACGCAGGTGTGGTGTGTGTGTGTGTGGTGTGTGTGTGTGTGTGTGTGTGTGTGTGTGTGTGAGGCTACATTTAGTTTGAGTGTGCACATCCACCCAAGATGGTATAGTAATGATAGACAAACATAACCCGCAGGGGATACGTCTGAACCTGTATCATTATTGCCAGAACGACTACATGTACAAACGGATATCCATGAAGCGACTTTATATCTGTTAGGCGCCAGCGGAATTTGAAGTCAGTGTCCAGCTGTCCAAGTGGTAAAGTGCTGGGTTAGTGGTCACATATTAATAAGTGATTTTGATCAAATACAACTTATAACGCATAAAATATAACATTTCTGCTAAAGAAAACCGTGTACGAAAGTCGGAAATATCCGACATGAAGACAAAGTTGTGTAAGACTTTTACATTTTTGTTCCCACTGTTTTGGTTCACTTTCTACTTCTACAACAGTTATAGCAGATCGCATAATTTGAAAGAGGAGAGAAAAGGTTTCGTTTTCGACAAAAGTCAGTTCAATTTTCATGTCACCAACAGTCATAAAAGTTCATGTTTACTCGCTAGCATTTTCACTGCCGTGTCTAGCGTTTTAATTAAACAATTTCAAACCTACAACCGGACCAAACAAAACCGCTGGATGGTGACTTAGTTGGCTGATTCGATAGCTGAAACAATAGAGCGATAGCGTAGCTGATTTTTTTCAGGGAGGTAACTCTTCTCTCATTTCCCCCCACACTTCCTTCCCTTTCCTCCTACCCGCATCTGGGGAACTGAAACGAGATTCAAACACCGCAGAGAGATGGGAAGCGGAACAGGGGTAGAAGGGAATGTGGGTGACGGGTCAGATAATTCAGAAAGTTAGTTTTCTTCCCGTTTTGAGTTGTAAGCCAGCATTCTGACCTACTTCGAACTGTCTTCCATAATCTGATCCGCGCTAGCATACATAGTGCAGCTTGCTTGGACTGCCCAACAGCCCTCTCTCTCTCTCTCTCTCTCTCTCTCTCTCTCTCTCTTGTGTGTGTGGCGGCCGAGTAACATTCTTGATAAGACAGCCATGTGTGGGCGGATTTTCGTGCTTTTCCTGTACTACCTGTTTCCATATCATCAACCACCCCTTCCGTCCCATTCCACCCTCCTCCCTGTCCTCCTCCCTCTCTTGACTATTCCTCCGTATTTTTTTTTCTCACTGCTCAAGTTCTCTTGTCCTCTCTTTCCTCATCTTCTACCTCTCTTCTTCCTTTCACGTTCATTTCTCCTCCTCCTCTTCTTGTCCTTCCTTTCCTCCATCTCGTCCTTATCATTTTCTCATAGTTCTTATCCATCATTTTCTTCATTCATGTCTTCCCTCCCTTCTTTTTGCCCTTCTTTGCTCTTCTTCTTCTTCTTCTTTCTTCTTTTTCTTCTTCTTCTTCTTCTCCTCCTTCTTCTACTTCGTCTTCTTCCTTCTTCTTCTTCTTCTTCTTCTCCTCCTCCTCCTCCTCTTCCTCCTTCTTCTTCTTCTTCTTCTTCTTCTTCTTCTTCTTC
The DNA here is from genome assembly GCA_016801955.1 of Conus betulinus. Taxonomy (NCBI): domain Eukaryota; kingdom Metazoa; phylum Mollusca; class Gastropoda; order Neogastropoda; family Conidae; genus Conus; species Conus betulinus. The sequence continues at coordinate 274,110 of JADBJO010002415.1, forward strand.
TTCTTCTTCTCTTCTCCTCCTCCTCCTCCTCCTCTACTTTTGCTCGTTTCCTTCATTTTTCCCCTCCCTTCCTATTCTACTCGCATTCCTCCTCTGCTTACTCCCCCACCCCACCTTACCTCACTCTTGTTTTACCTCTCTTCATTCTCACTTTACTACTCCTCCTTTTACCGACCTTGTACTACTCCCTTCCTTCGCTTCCTCGTACTCCCTCCTTTCCCTCCTTTCCCTCTTTATATACTCATGTAACTCTCCTTCTTTCTTCTTCTTTCTCCTCTCTTCTTCTTCTTCTTCTTCTTCTTGTTTATGACTCGTATCTAATACAGGTTTTCTGCCTTTAATTAGTTAGTTTGTTAGTTAGTTAGTTGCTTACTTACTTACTTACTTACTTACTTACTTACTTACTTACTTACTTACTTACTTACTTACTTACTTACAGTCAATCTTTTTTTTTTTCAAATCATAAATGTATTCATTCGTTTCTGTATTCATCTATTGTTTGTGTGGTTTGTTTTCGGTATTTTTCTCTTTCATCCCTGGCCAGATGGAGTTATCTTTTCTTTCGCCCGAATGGTTGGGAGTTATCTTTCCAGCCGTTTGTCAAATCAAGACAAGAGTGGGAAAAGGTGAAAAAAAAAATACAGAATTAGACTATTCAACGATCTGACATGCCGTTGATGTAAACTCTCTCTCTCTCTCTCTCTCTCTCTCTCTCTCTCTCTCTCTCTCTCTCTCAATATTTAGGAACATTTATGAATTTATTTAAACCAAATATAGTATTAAATGTGCTTGCAACGATCTAGCAAGTAAAGCAAAGCATGTTGTTTTGTGTATACAACGTAAATTGTGAAATTTGGGAAATCAGTCATTAGAAGTATTTGTAAAACTATTTGACTCCCAAATCCATCCCATTGTGCAATATGGTGTTGAAATCTGGGGTCTGGATAAAGCTGCAGTCAATTTTGAGAAGGTCCATTTATTTGCCCTAGAGAGGTTTCTTAGGGTGTCATTGCTAACTTCCAATGATTTGGTTTATGGGGAAACTAATAGATAGCCAATATACGGATGATATATTCATACACACACGTACGCACACACACACGCGTGCGCGCGCGCGCACACACACGCACCACACACACACACACACACACACACACACACACACACACACACACACACACACACGGGCGCGCAAGCAGATGCGCGTTTTGCGCTGAGAGAGAGAGAGAGAGAGAGAGAGAGAGAGAGAGAGAGAGAGAGAGACAAACAGACAGACAGACAGACAGAGACAGACAGACAGACAGACAGACAACAGACAGCACGTGAGTTTTGTTAGTCTCTAACTTGTGTTGATGGTGATGCGACAGCGACAAAGAAGAACCTACGTCTGCGGCGGCGGCTGTTGATGATGACAATGACAGTGATGATGACGACGGCTTTGAAGTGGCTGAGGAGAAAAACGATGATGACGATAATGACGATGAAACGCAGGAGTCTCAGTCACACGTTTATCCAGTGTTGCGATCTGCCAGACATTTGAGGTCTGTAAGAAAAAAAGACTCCCGCCCGACAAATTACTTTGCATATATTCTTATACATAAGATGCCCTGAATTTACATGATTCGATTTCAACTCTGCAAGACGGTTTAACTTTTTTTGTTCCTTCAGTACCGTACGTGCATATACCTTCTTCCCAGCGTTCTCTCTCTGGCCATTCCCACAAACCACCATCACCACCTCTCTCTCTCTCTCTCATCTCTCTCTCTCTCTCTCTCTCTCTCTCTCTCTTCTCTCTCTCTCTCTCTGCATGCATGTGTGTGTGTGTGTGTGTGTGTGTGTGTGTGTGTGTGTGTGTGTGTGTGTGTGTGTGTGTGTGGTTGTGCGTGTGCGTGTTAGGTGTGTGCGTGCGTGCGTGCGTGTGTGTGTGTGTGTGTGTGCGTGCGTGGTGTGCGTGTGTGTTTTACGTGTGTGTGTGTGTGTGTGTGTGTGTGTGTGTGTGTGTGTGTGTGTGTGTGTGTGTGTGTGTGTTTACGTGTGTGTGTGTGTGTGTGTGTGTGTGTGTGTGTGTGTGTGTGTGTGTTTTCGTGTATAACTCGATCTCTTTCTGTCTCTGTCTGTCTGTTTCCCTATCTGTCTGTCTGTCTGTCAGTCTCTCTCTCTCTCTCTCTGTCTCTCTCTCCTCTCTCTCTCTCTCTCTCTCTCTCTCTCTCTCTCTCTCTCTCTCTCTCTCTCTCTCTCTCTCTCTCTCTCTCTCTGCTCTCCTCTGTGGGTCTGCTTTCACTCTTTTTTTGTAGTGTCGGTGAAAATTTTGATGAAGGATTCTTTTTTCGTCTGTACTCCAGTAAGAATATTCAACTTAATAATGTCAATGCTAACATAAAGTTTGTAATTGTTATGCTGCTTTAACTATTTTTTCATGTCACACAAAGACAAAATCGTGAATCCTGAATCTTATAGTATATCAACTAATCGACAAAATGGTGAATCTTGATCTGGTAATCTAAAATAAACTAATCGATCATTTAATCAGTCCAACATTCGGTCAGTTAACTGATTCTCTTCATCCGTCATTTTCTCTCTCATTTGAGTTTGTCAGTTTGTACTGCTTCTTTGCTTACTAATTTGCTTTTTGCAGTGTGGAGAAATTAGGGTACAGCATTTGCCAGAGGGTGGAAAGAATGATTACCGCACAGCGGGTAGGCTCCCACTGCTGATCGGCTGCACAGGTTAGCACCGTACTGCTTTGGGAATCTCAGTGTTCTTCCAGTTCCTCCAATTTCTGGGGTTATTATCATGCATTGAGCTCAACGATCTTCACGCAGACCATTATCATCGCACGGGGTGTACGTAATATGTATATGTGCCATACCATCATCACTGGCCTATGAGGAAAAAGCCCACTGTACCTAAACGACCGATTCGAAACCGCAATCCCAGGATCACTAGAATTACGAGTCCGACATCCGACCAGCTGAGTTTATTCCAGCCCCCAGTGTTACCGACATGGATTTACTTTAGACGCCTAAAAGACAAAAAAAAAAAAAAAAAAAAAAAGAAAATCGCATATTGTCAAGGGAATAGCTCACAGTAGCTAAACATATGACGCGGTCTAACCCGATGGCTTGTTTAGAAACTACTGCATGATCACCCATGCTTGGTTTGCTGGGTTTAGAAAAGACCACATAAATAGGCGTGTTGAAATACAGTTTTTCTATTCAATCGTTAGTTGTCTAGGGCAGCACAAAAGTGTCTATTGGACACCTCCGAAATGCAGGTCAGCTCAGAAAGTTTTGTGACTCAGCCACACAAGAAGTGGGAACTGGTCTGGTTATAGGGGGCTTACCGTGTTGATTTGGACACCGAACGTGCACGCCTTATCTCCCACTGATGCCAACACCCCATTGTCTGAGCCCCCTCGCTTATCTCCCTTTTCCCATGTCCAGCAGTCCTCGCGCGGAAACCTTAACCAATCAGGTGGCGGGAGAAACGTCTCTGCGATCTTTGAAGTGAGGCGTGATGGTGGGTGTTGACTGGCGACAAGAAGAACAGAGAGGGCGGCTGCTGATGTTAATTGGGGCCAGGGGAGGGTATTTGCCCTTTGATTCCTGGACAGCGCTTGCTTCTGCTTGACGATTGTTGCCAAGGATAGTGGAGATGTAAAGTGTTTAGTACTTTGGCTGCTTGGTTGGTTGGTTGTGCTATATCAAGTCATGAGAGGGGATAGAGGGAGAGGGATAGACAGACACAGAGAGAGAGAGAGAGAGAGAGAGAGAAGAGAGAGACAAAGTGGAGATAGGGGCATATCAGTCATACAGAAGCCAGGAAAGGGCTGTCAAGATGAACGTAAGTCCACACAAGAGGGGAAAAGTGAAATCAGGGATAAAACAGATGGAGCAGAGAGGAAAGGGAGACCGGAGATGAGGGGGGTGAGGAGAAGGTGGGGGTTAGGGAGGGGCAGGCGTGAGGGACGGAAGGGGGGGAGGAGAAGGAGGAGGATGGAAAGCGAGCGAGCGGCACATTCCAACCCAACAAAACTTACAAACAAGCTAACTGAACAATAACGACTGGGGAAGAGATCAAATTTATATTGGGCAGAAGGACGACGGCAGGGGGGGGGGGGGAAAGGGAGAGATGGGGGAAAGAGTTCTGCAGGGTGTTGCGAGGAAGGAGGGAGGATGAAAACATGAAGAGTGACGGTTGGTGAAGGAGCAAACAACCATCCACCAAAAGATAGGGGAAAGGAGCTTGAAATCACTGACAGAAACAAAAGCTGTCTTTTTGTTTGTCGATGGGTGAAATCAGGGATAAACAGATGGAGCAGAGAGGAAAGGGAGACCGGAGATGAGGGGGGTGAGGAGATGGGGGTATGGTATGCCGGACAGGAAGGAGGAGGATGGTAAGCGAGCGGCATTCCAAACCCAACAAACTTTACAACAAAGCTAACTGAACAATAACGACTGGGGAAGAGATAAAATTTATTTGGCAGAAGGACGACGGCAGGGGTGGGGGGCGGATGAGGGAAAGAGTTCTGCCAACAGGGCAAAAACCAACCATCCCACCAAAAGATAGGGGAAGGAGCTTGAATCCACTGACAAACAAAGCTGTCTTTTTGTTTGTCGATGGGGAAGGAGGAGGGCGGGAGGGAGAAATGGGAAGGGTGAGATGGGGCGTAACCCACACCACCCACGCCCCTAAGGAGACAAGAATGATTTCATATTCTCCGGTGACAGTGCTTCAGATTAGAAAGGCAGGCGAGAATGTGGATTCGTGTAGCTCGTGTCATTTGTGGAACGACACAAACAGCAGCAGCAACACTGATGAATGAAAATCAGCTCGAGGAAACTAGAGCATCGCTCTCAATTCCAAATGGAAGCTTTTGCATGTTACTGTGCCATCCACCTTCCTGCAGGCATGGCAATCCTAGGTTTTGACGGTAGGACTGCGGATACATTTCAAAGCAAAGGAGGTGATATGCAGCAGATAAGGATCAGGCATCTTCTACACTGACCATGTCACCAACAACTCACTCAGGCAGCGTGCCACTCACAGTGAAGCTACAGTGAGGAAAAAAGACGAAGTGGAAGGCCTATGGACATGTGACGAGATCAAGATGAATCCTCAAGATCATGCTCCCGGTGGTTTTTCAATTGAAGGTCTATCCACATTCAGTGACAATAGACGAGAGGAGAAAGGGCAGACGTAGAAAGAGGTGAACAGACATCATCGCCGGGGGGGGGGGGGGGGGGGGGGGGTAGCAGAAAGAGCTTTCTGCTGGGGCCCCTGCTTAAGACAATGTGAGGTGAAGACAGTTGATTCAGCATCCATCGGTGGGTGGGAGGGAGGGTAAGGGGGGAGGAGGAAGGGGAGTGGACAACCAGATCCTGGTGGATTCTGGGACATGTGGCCACGCGCCACAAATCAGGATTTTACACTAAAACACTATGTAAATCCATGTAAGCGTTTTGAGACCTACCATGAATTTGAGCCAGCATTTAATGTTATACTGATAATTGATCAAAACAACAACTCCATGCTGATTATTTCCCTCGTTTTCGGGGATCTTCACCCATGAAATCACAAACAATCTTCAAATACGTTACCTTCCCCTCAGCTGACACACACGTCAGGCTTTTGCATTCATCCGTCATCCTATCTTCGCGCCAGCTCCAAGCGCCCAAGATAATCCCATTCCTTTGATTTTGATCTGTCTGCTTGGAACCACCTGGCTTGTACCTTGATGGCCATATGAAAGAAAAATGAGAAGAGTCAACTTTCAGACACAATAAAAAGTCTCTAAACAATCTAATTGCGCTAGACTATAACTACTTGACTGCTTAAGCAAGGCCTTGGCGCATTTTTTTTTTGTGTGTGTGTGTGTGTGTGTGTGTGTGTGTGTGTGTGTGTGTGTGTGTGTGTGTGTGTGGTGGTGTGTGTGCTGCGCCTGCGGCTATGACCGTCATCTGCTGCTACATACCCACGCTATTGCAAAAACAAGCATGAGTAAGCTGTCAGAACATTGCCTGGGCTGAATATTCATTAGTTTGTCCCTCCTCTGGCAACCACTCCGTATTCAATTAGCGAGCGACTGGAAAGATATCTGGAGTCAGTTGAGCATAAAGAGAGATAACTCGCCCGGTTAAGGAAGGAAACACTTGAAAAACTAAAGAAGGGAGCAGGAACAAGCAGTCAAGACTACAATAAAATGATTTTTTTTAATAAGTAAAAGAACTAAACGAAAGTGGGAGCAAACAGAGCTAAAGATACAGCAACAACGACCCAAAGACTGTTAGGAATCAATGAAGATCTTTATCTGCATCAGGTTAGCTGGGACACGCTCACACTTGTCTGAATGGCCGGTTCACCCCCCACCAACATCACCACCATCATCACCACACCACCACCGCCATCACTACCTCCACGACTACCACCACTGCCACCACCACTATCTCCATTACCACCGCCATCACTATCGTAAAAAAAAACTACGAACAACGATGGTATCCATATTAAGAGTACAGATGATGTCAGCAGAAAATGTGACTACCGTGCCATAATTAAAAAAAAAATGAGGAATTATATAACGTTTTATAATAAGGGAATAATGCGCTAGTGCTATCCTTCTTGGTGCCTTTTTGTCTGTTGATTTCTTTCCCTGTCTTTCCTCCCTTTAATTCAGGTTTTTACTTTAAGTCATGAAAGTAACTTACTAGAACCCCAGAGGTTCTGCACTGGTGATGATCCTTGAGAAATCGAGGTACTACATAGCAAAAAAAAAATCATAAATAGAAGAAAGAGGACCATGAGGAGTGGAAGGAGGAGGACCAGGACGAGGAGGAGGTGGAGGAGGAGGAGGAGAAAGACGGGGAGGGGGGAAAGTAGAGGAAACAAGCGAAGAGGAAAAGAGGTGAAGAAGTTTGAAAGAGGAAGGGGACGGATGGGGCAGAAGGCGTGAAACGGGAGAGAGGAGGGGAGATGCAAGGGAGGCGTTAGTTGGGAGGGAGGAGGAAGGGAGGAGTTGGGACAGATGAAGAAAAAAGAAAGAGGAGAACAAAAGCTTGCTTCTACTCTTGGGAGAGAGAGAGAGAGAGAGAGAGAGAGAGAGAGAGAGAGAGAGAGAGAGAGAGAGAGAGAGAGAGAGAGAGAGAGAGAGAGAGAGGGGAGGTCTGTTTGTGTAGTGGCAAGAGAAGGGGTTCAGAAATGAATCTGCATCCACACATGTTGGAACGTTGAAATTAGGAAAGACCAGGTCATGGAGAGAGGAAGTGGGGAAGGATCCAGGGGGGAAGGAAGGTGGGGAGGTGGGGTGACTGGACGTGTGTGGAAGTGTGTGTGTGTGTGTGTGTGTGTGTGTGTGTGTGTGTGTGTGTGTGTGTGTGTGTGTGTGTGTGTACAAATTCCAAACACACCAGCCTAATAACAGCACTGATTGGGGAGGGGAAGAAAGCGAAGCTGGGCAAGCATTGGAGGTGGCGATAGACAGGTGATGAGAGGAGGGGTAGTGGTGGTGGTAGGTTGTCAACAAGCGAATAAGCCTTCAATCAAAAGGTCAGACGTAGGAACTGAAACTGAGTGGCACAAAACCGCCAGAGACAGTGTGTGTGTGTGTGTGTGTGTGTGTGTGTGTGTGTGTGTGTGTGTGTGTGTGTGTGTGTGTGTGCGTGCGTGCGTGCGTGCGTGCGTGCGTGTGTGTGTGTGTGTGTGTGTGTGTGTGTGTGTGTGTGTGTGTGTGTGTGTGTTGATGGGGAAGGAGGACAATGGTGGGGAGGAGGAAGAGGCGTGGAGATGGGGGTGGGCAAGGAACGGATCCGGAGCTCTGCGCCTCTTGGCCACACCAAGGTCTGCCCTCAGACAAAAAAAAATAGGGTTGTCTAGTTTCTGGTGACGGTGCTTCAGACAACGAGGCGGGTAAGAACAGAACGTCGTCTGTCGAACGGCACAAACAGCATCGACACTGGTTGCATGAAAACCAGTCCGCTGCAGAAAGACAAACCGTCGCTTCTCAGATACAGGAGGATGCTTTTGCTACGCAGTTGTGTCATCTATCTTCCTGCAGGCTTACGCAGTTGTGTCATCTATCTTTCTGCAGGCTTACGCAGTTGTGTCATCTATCTTCCTGCAGGCTTACGCAGTTATGTTCATCTATCTTCCTGCAGGCTTACGCAGTTATGTCATCTGTCTTCCTTCAGGCTTACGCAGTTATGTTATCTGTCTTCCTGCAGGCTTACGCATGTTATCTACGTAGGCTTACGCAATTATGTCATCTATCTTCCTGCCTGCAGGCTTGAGAATCGTGGAATTTTGACGGTAGAACTGCAGAAGAGCTTCTTCAGCAGAGTCCTTGGCATCTCCTACACTGATCTTGTGACAAACAACACAATCTGCAGCAGTATCATGAGCAAGCTTGACTGTCACTATGATGACCTGGTTGTGACCACAACAAGGAAAGGAAAACGGAATGGCACTGACCTGGGACAAGACAGAGTGGATTCTCCAGATCATGCTCTTGGTGTTCTGTTCAAATGTTCGTCTATCCACAGTAACTGAGATATTACACTCAGAACAGCACAGAGAGAGAGAGAGAGAGAGAGAGAGAGAGAGAGACAGACACACACACACACACACACACACACACACACACACACACACACACACACACACACACACACACACACACACACAGATTTGACCGGACCACCAGCTGGCCTGGCGAGAGCGGTGAGCGTCGTCGATTTGACCTCCCTGGCGAAGCGATTGTGCGTCGTCGACTCCCGGCCGGGATTTTTTCGGCCCCGACCGGCTCCTAAGTTGAATTTGTTATGGGCTCGGCTGGAAAGACTGGGACCACACCGTTGAGTTTCATCCACTTAAATGGATGTGTCTCTGAGTGTTGCTCGAATTTCCTGACCAACACTGCAGGTGTTTGTATTTCTCAGACCGGGATACATCGCGAAGGTAAGCGTAGAGAACAGTTCTGTCAAGCTGTCTCAGACCTGAATGGAAATGTGTCGCGTCATCATCATCTTCATCCTTATCGATCAGCAAAACAAATAAATAAATAAATAAATGAATAAATAAACAAGCAAACAAAAAATAAAATAATTTCCAATGCTCTGGTCTGTCATGCCCAGCTATCATGGTGACCTCAGTTTCGATGGCCTTTCCATGTCTATAGTTTGGGATTGATTCTGTCGAGGTCACCAGTATCGACAAATTCATGGGAACTGTCGTTGGACGGACGTGTTTGCGTCCCTGGAAGGAGAGCTCACTCACGCCGACTCTGTGACTATTGTCATTACTGTGTTGGAGTGGGGTGAAAGGCTAAGTTGGTAGTGTCCTGCCCATGTTGGGTCACAGTAGACACCACTGGAACCACATCCGAACTTACTCAACAGCAGGCAGAGTCTCCTCTGGTGGGTGTTCTCAGAACAGTCAGGACGGTTGACACTGACTGCGCGCTGTAGACTACTCCGTGGGCGGGACAGACCAGGCTGTGGCTGGGGACGTAGATTCGGAAGGAGCGGCATGGGTGCAGTGCTTCTGAGACGGCACCAAAAAAATGTGCGCGCACACACACACACACACACACACACACACACACACACACACACACACACATACACACACACACACACACATGCGCGCGCGCACGCACGCATGCACACGCACACACACACACACACACACACACGCGCGCGCACACACACACACACACACACACACACACACACACACACACACACACACACACACACCGTAGCTCTGGGGAGCTCTCACACTCGTGCTGATTGACCCCAATCCATTTAGAAACCAGGCATCAGCAAGCTGCCCTACCACCGCGTTGTCTTGATCTTCATTGCTTTGCCCCTCCTCTGACAATCATTCCATCTTCATTTGGCGAGTGACTGAGCAGATCATTCTGGTCAGTTGAGCGCAGGGAAAGATAACTCGTCTGGCAGCGGGGAAAACAACTAAACAAGCACATAAACAAAATAAAGGAACAAAGAAAGCTTGGAGCAAACAGGGTCAGAGACATAACTAGAAGAACAATAACGCCAACATCAAGACTGTGATCAATAATGTCGGTAACAAGTCTGTTTGTTAAGGGCTTGTTCTACACCACCACCAACACCACCGCTACCACCACCACCTCCACCACTGCTGCGACCACCAACGACACCACAACTACAATCACCACCACCATCACCACGACCACCATCATCTCCACCACCACTAGTATCTTCACCACCGCCATCACAACAACTATAACAAAGCCATGCTATATGACAATTGTTAATGTATGGCTAATGTTTGGAAAAAAAAAAAAGAAATATGAAAAAGGTGGCTTCAAAAAATAAAAATGTTGTAAACTATATACTGCAGTGAACTGCGCGTTAGTGTTAATATTATTTCCAGCTTTCGTCGTTCTGTTAATTTTGCAGCAGCAACAGCAGCAGCAGCAGCAGTAGTAGCGGCAATAGTAGTAGTCCAGAAGATTTGTTAGTATATCAGTATCTGACAGACATTTTGCTGAACAGGATGGGTATTCCATGCTGTTCAAATTCTGTCAGCATGCGAGTTTTTTTTTTTTTCCTCGTAATGAATATCGGTGTGTTCCATACGGATGTTCTTATCAGAGTTTTTTGTGTTTATCATAATCTGTAAGTTGAAAAATCTTGTTTATTTTGTGTCATTTAGACCACTGAAAACACTGTAAGTCTCCATTAGATCACCTATTAATCTTCCGCCTGATAATCAGTGTAGGTTAAGATACTACAAGTCTTTCATCATAATTCATGTCAATACATTCTTTCAGCGGTCCGGTAGCTCGTCTTTAAACCCTTTTAAGTAAACCTTATCAATGACTGTTCAGTTTTAATTCCAACCGTAACTG
>JADBJO010002415.1:295000-316593 GCA_016801955.1 Conus betulinus
CGTCTATGTGATACTTGAGTAGTAAATTCTGACATGCCAGCCCGTGACATGTTTAATTATTCACATAGAATATGAAAATGTCTCATAAAAATGACTGGTCAAGGAGACAATGTCTCATTGGCATTTTAAATCCATCCCTGAGATGGGATGAAATATACTAGCATTGCTTCATAATCAACCACTGTTCAGCCCCTGTCTCACTCTTCCCTAAACGACCTACATAACTATCTTTGCTTTAGTTGCCTAGATGTACAAAGAGTGCATTGATATTCATCACCGCCTGTTGTTTGGTCACACTGGACATGCACCCATCCTTCACATGAGTTGCACTGTCGCCAATAGTATTTCTTCAGCAGTGCCTTTATCCTCTTTGCACAGACATACAGCACAAACATTTGGTGTGATTTGACTAAGTTTCAGTTTTTATTTCCTCAGTTTTTGCTTTGAATTAGGTTTGCTAAGTCTAAGTCTACTTCTGCCTGGTTTTTCTTTTCGTTGCATAGAATTTTTCTCTGTGCTTCAAAGTGTTTGTTTCCAGTAACTGGTTCTTTTACTTCAAACTTTATGTCAGGCTTGTCACATGTTCTTAATGCTTCAAAACCTTTGGCAATTGATAATGCTGATGAGACATTTGTAATAATACTTTTCACAGCATCAATGTTTTTTGTGTGCTTTGTAAAATCTATCAGATTATTCAGTGCTTGCAGTGCCTGTGTGTGCAACCGATTCAAATCTAAAGAACTTGGTGGATCTTTCTTGCATACATACTGTGCAAAATCAGTATCATTCCCAGTGAAATTTTCATCATGTGCATTCCTCTCATTGTCAGGCAAAATGTCTTCATCAGCCTGATCAGGTTCCTCCTTTGAATTGTCACATGTTCTGCTGTTTGCCCTGGCCATTTGAACTGCATGTATATGTTTACAGGGTATCGTTCGAGTTAAAAAATCCACACATGTGCATGAAAACATGTGAGGGCAAACACCACAATCTGTGCAGGTCTGTTTACACTTGCATTCTGGACAGGTTTTCATTTGGGATTACATAATAATACTGCACATCATTGCGCTCTGCAGAAAATACAATCCATTCAATACCATGTTTTTCAATATCTTTTATGGTCAAAGCACTCTTATGTCTGATAAGAATTTCACGGAGCCTGTGTGTCATCTTCCCCATATGGCATTTATGCAGCTGTTCACAAGCTTTGTCTCTTGCAAGCTGGAGGAGAACGAAGAGGAGAGGAGACTATCAACACGTTTGTTCTGCTTTCTTTGAAAATAGATATCTTTCAACACACGATGGAATGATTCCACATACATGTTGGTGTTTCGCAAAAACACCCTTACGAAAACATGCTGCCCAATACAAAACTCTGTTTTCTCTGACGTATTCACTTTGGAAATAATTATGGAAATTTGGAAAGTTCTGGTTACAAATATTCTTCAAATTCTGTCATTTTTTTCCGGAAAAATTCCCTCCTCTACCTCACTTCTCAACATGCACACAACATGTAATACAGTTGAGCCTGCTCCTCCGTATCTGGCACTGACTCTCTCAGTTTCTTTCTCCAAGCTTTATCCACATGCCAGGTACAATATAATCTTCTCTTAGGCACTGGAAATACTGCACACCAGGCATTATAGAATGAAGATGCTAAGTCACTCATAAAAGTGTTTGTCTGATAATCCTCACCATTATTTGCTGCTTTAACAGCATGTAGAAAAACTTCAAGTATAGAAGTGTCTTCCTTGTTAGAAATTGCCCATGCTACAGGAATCCCCTCACCGAAATCATCAGCTACAAGTATGGTTGTCAAGAGGAATTGGTATTGTGTTGTGGAGTGAGTGGAGTCAATGAATATCATGTCACGAGAAAAATGTTTCATCATGTCTCTTTGGAATGCTGTTTGAATGCAAAGTAAAAAATCATCCTTCAGCAGATTATTACTGGGATCTGACTGCCCTTGCATTTTAAAATAAATAATGGATTATCACTGTTCTCTTTTAACGCTTCAACCCAAAGCTGAACGCTGCATGCATGCATCATTTGAATCCTTCTGAGAGTGAGAAATTTTGTATTCACGTTTTATGTTCTGTATATCTTTCCTTGTAAGTAGGGTGTCCCTGTCAATTGTACTAAACTGATCTCTAATTTCTCTAAGCAGCTTTGTATCTTCTACACCAGCGGATACCTTTGCAGCAACAAATGAGCGCATTTCAAGTGACAGTTTTAAATGACATAATTCTGTCTCGTGACCAGTGTGGTCTAAACAAAAGACAGCGGTAACTTTTCCAGTATGAATGTATGTTGTGACCGTCATGTGGCAAGTACATTTTCCTTTAATTTTTTGATGTTCCCTGAGTTTTTTATGTGTCTCTTGCGTTGGTCTGCTGGCACACTCTTTGCTACATTTATTTCAGACCGATTACAGTAATAAAACTCTGTAACATTTTCAGTCCCTTTCTCAGGCCCACGTTGCTTGACAAAACGAGTATTAGTAGTTTTCTCTGTATCTGACCGCCAAACTTCAAATTCTTGTTTGCACTGGAATGTTTTTTGACTGAATATTGAAATTTTTCCCATGTGCTGCATTGTAGTGATAAATCAACTGCTTCAAATTATACGCTACAAAGTCACACTGATGACAGTTACAATGTCCTGTAGTGTGGGGTACTTCCATACCAGGGTGGGATTTTTTTATATGACGTACAAGGGCATCACGCCTGGAGAGATGAGCATCACAGTAGGGACATTCTCTGCTTGGTCTCTTTACCTTTCGGAAGGAAGATGGATCAGTGTCGGATCCACCAGGTGGATTCTTTGGTGGTTTTGTGATGGACGGGGGAATAGGCTCATTTGGTGGACAACCAGAGGGAGCTGGCTCATTTGGTGGAGCACCAGAGCGAGCTGGCTCATTTGGTGGAGCACCAGAGGGAGCTGGCTCATTGGTGGTGGAGCACCAGAGGGAGCTGGCTCATTTGGTGGAGCACCAGAGGGAGCTGCTCATTTGGTGGAGCACCAGAGGGAGCTGTCTTTGGTGGAGCACCAGAGGGAGCTGTCTTTGGTGGAGCACCAGACCAGGAGATGTCTTTGGTGGAGCACCAGAGGGAGCTGTGGCTTTGGTGGAGCACCAGAGGGAGATGTCTTTGGTGGAGCACCAGAGGGAGATGTCTTTGGTGGAGCACCAGAGGGAGATGTCTTTGGTGGAGCACCAGAGGGAGATGTCTTTGGTGGAGCACCAGAGGGAGATGTCTTTGGTGGAGCACCAGAGGGAGATGGCTTTGGTGTGGATGAAGTGTTTGAAGGGGCTGCTCCCCATGCAGGTTTCTTCTCCTGTGGTGGAGAGCCAGGAGGTGCTGCCTTCCGTTTCTGACCAGGTTGTGCTGTTGCTGGCAGAATGTAGTGCAAGTTCACAGAGCCCGACACAAACCATGCCATGATCACCCTCCGCAAATATCTTTCATATCGTGTGGGATTATGCAGGAACATCCTCTGCTGCTGACGGGGACCAGTAACAAATTAAACAATCTTTCATCTTGTGCAGCAATGACAGCTGCAATGACTGCTATCACTCCGCAGACATTGCCACATGTCTGCAGAGGATAGTTCAAGCACAGATGAGTGCATTGGTGAGGACCATTCTGTGCAGCAGTGTCGTGGGCCAAGGCAACCAGCATACTGAGAACACTACATCCAAAAAATTGTAAAAATGGTTGGACGCAGGTGCAAAAGTTCTGCGGGCATTCCCAAACCCAGGCTGTCACAATAGATGGTTGTTGGGTTCCCCCTCGCTGCGATATCCACCACTGCAAGGGCCCAGTGACAGCCTGATCTTGACGCCGATGACACAAAGGTCCCCCGAGTGTCATTGCCGACATTTAAGATGAAGATTATTTTTTTTTTACATCACAGAGATTCCTTTTCTGCTGAAGCCCTTTGAGGTCGTTGACGGTGGCTGTGTTCAGGCAAAGAGCGACCGATGTCCTGGATGTTCGGTTAACTTGATCAAGCACCCAGACGATATGGCTTGACAGAAGCCAGCCCCCAGAGAACCCCGGAACACAGCACTGCCAACTCACTTGGTGTTGAAGCTGAAACCCACAATAAATATGCTGTATTTGTAGGTTATTGCATTGCAGTAGACACAAAGTTGCTCTAGTGCCGTAAAATTATGTTTACCAATAAATCAGGCACTCATTTCAATCAACATAATTCAAACACAGACCTCGATTATATTCATACAGCTGCACTATACCACTATATCAAAGAAAACAGTATCCAATCTCTTTCTATTCTAAAGTATGCAAAAGGCATACCCCTTCAGCACATCACTTTTATACTAATACATGACAATACCATATTTCAGTTATCAAAATTGGTGCTGAATTCGGAAGGTGTAAAGGAAGCATCCAGTGTACAGCCAGGAACAGGAAACATGGGTTTTCTTCATTATCTTCTATGATATTTTGGGTAACATAAATGGTCATTGTCCATATTGTTTTTACTAAACCAAATGTTTTCTCACATCATCACATAACCCGTAAACTTACCATACTCAGGAAGCATTACATTTGCGTCATTTCAAAAATGATGTCACGAAACTGTGACATCAGATGGCACAGTGTGGCCCATTGGTCCTTCCCCATGGGCGGACACTCAAATGAAGCATTGAACCACCCTCAGTTCTTTAGCATATTGGTCAGGCAATTGATCCTTTCTCGATGCATGAGCATGTTCCGATTCATCTGCAAAGAGAACACATGGTTGATATACAAGTTTACAATTCATTAATCAGTCCACAAATGTAAAATCAGTCCTTGCACATTATTATAGTAATAAATAATAATAAACCAATGCTACCAGGGATCCGACATTGGGAGGTGGCTGAGTGGTTGCCGGGGTGCACTGGGGGGGGGGGGGGGGGGGGGGGGGGGGGGGGGGGGGGGGGGGGGGGGGGGGCAGGGGGGAGGGGGGCATTCCTGAATAGCATTTAACTCAAGGGAAACACACACACACACACACACACACACACACACACACGCACACACACACACACACAAGTAAAATCAAGTAAATATTACACTGCTCATTCTTGGCATTCAACTTTAAAATGTTCAATTTCTAATATAAACTGCACACATTTCAAACTAGTTTGACACACACACACACACACACACACACACACACACACACAGTACACACATACATACCAACACTGAACATATCAAGAAACAGGAAAAATGAATGGAAAGAAAATATATAAGCCACTTACTTTTTGTAGCGTGATCCATGCTCCTCGGCAAGTAGGCTATGTTGACGAAGCAGAAAAACAGATCAAAACTGTTAGAGATGAGTAATATCAACTTGCGTTTCGCAGACTCGTGTTTCGCGCAAAAAGATAAACCGAAAATAGAAGAGCAGACGACAAAACAAGAAGATGGCAGACTTTCGTCATCCATGTTTTGACCAATCAGCGGCAGACAAAAAAACCAAGATGGCGGACCTAACGGGATGTGTACACTGCTGTGTGCGTA
The DNA here is from genome assembly GCA_016801955.1 of Conus betulinus. Taxonomy (NCBI): domain Eukaryota; kingdom Metazoa; phylum Mollusca; class Gastropoda; order Neogastropoda; family Conidae; genus Conus; species Conus betulinus. Next base: position 300,538 of record JADBJO010002415.1, read on the forward strand.
GCTCCATGTTGAGTCTGATCAACGGGATAGACCTACTTTTAGCGCTTGTTCCGATGTTGGCAACCAGACGAAAAGTGACCTGACGAAAGACAACAGTACAACGACCAAATCAAACACAGCTTCTCAGACAGAACTTCTAAAAACGAAAGAGAGTCTGATGAACGAAGTGAATGCGTCGATTCTAGATTTTAAAAAGACGGTCTCAAAACAAATCAACGAGCTGCATGAAATAGTCCAGAGCGCGAACATGGCTGCGCGGTCGGCGGCGGACAGTACAACAAAAACGTCGTCGAGGCCCAACATGTGGCATCTGCTGTGGGCGTAGCAGATACCACTCGTCTCGGGACCGTGTCACGGATGAGCAGCGGTGGGAGGCCGACATACTCGGACATTGTCAAGAGCAGGGCTAAAAGGTCTGCAACGAAGGGATCTACGGCATCTGATGACGTTAAAAACGATGACGCGAATAAAATGACGCTAGGGGGATGGATGAGGGAAAAGAACATTCAGAAAAAGACAAAATTAATCCCCTACGTGCTACAACAAAGCAAAGAAAGAAATAAAGATCACCAGCAAAAACACGAACTTTCTTCACATTCATTGCAGTCTAGAGGTTCTATAGATTTACCCGAAGTTGTTGTATTGCACGACTCGGTGCTAAACGGTATATCCGCTCAAAGACTGGGTGCAGCTTATGGATTGTATATCAAGAAAAAGAAAACGACCACAATTGATCAATGCAAGAAGGCTTTACTGTCTGTCTGACTCTATCGACAGTGCAGACGTATTTGTGCTTCATGTTGGGGTAAATGATCTCAAAAGACACATCTGATCCAAAAGAAAAGGCATCTACTTTCATCAACTTCGTGAAAGAATTACAAAAGCGTTATCCTCAAACTCGAATTGTTGTTAGCAAGGTCGTCCCAACTAGGATAAAAAAAGCTAAACATCAAAAGAGAAATCTTTAATGACGAAATACATTGTAACCTTTCCGGTCAAAATAACGTGTCGTTCGTGTCCCACGAAAACATCACCAACAACATTCAGTACATGTGGGATTAATCCATCCCTCAGAAAGGGGTCTCAGCGTGTTTCGAGGCAACTTTGGTCGTCATCTTCATTACATGTACTGGAGAAAGCAAAGACAACCCGGTCATCGCTACAGCTCTCGTCGCCCCAGGGATAATCCACCCCGTCCACATCACCAGGGCAGGAGGAACTCTTTCTTACTGCGCATGGAACATCGGGGACGAGATACCTGTACAATTACCGAGCCCAGTTAAAGTCTTCTGTCTACGTATTTCTGTTGGACTGCTATAAGGCTGCCATTTTCATAGTCGCGCATGATTGTTTATAGTACATTAGTCACTGTCCTGTTGATAGATTTTAGGTATTGCCACACTGAATTTCAGTTTTTGGTGTTTGCAAAGTGTCTATTTTCATTTTATAATAGGCTATTACTGTGCTTTGCTTTATTGCAGTTTTCTTCTGTTGTAAGTCCAGTCGGCTCGTTTTTTATGACTTCTGCATAATTTAGACTGTTTTGTTTTTGACTATTGCAGTTTGATTCGTTAATGTTGATTTTTGCTAAGGATTGTCTTATGTAGTAATTCCGCTAATATTTAACACAAACACAGGCGCACACACGCAAGCAAGCGCGCGCACACACACGCGAGCGCACACACACACACACACACACACACACACACACACACACGCATGCATGCTACACACTCATACACATATACAAGTAAACACTCACTTCCTGTCTAATATCACTTTAAAGTGAAAAGACGTTAAATCGAAGAAGAAGAACAACAACACACACACACACACGCGCGCGCGCGCACGTTCTTTTTCATATACAAGCTGCCCGGTATCCGACATCTCTGCCCATACATGATGCAATGGCTGGAAGATTACACCTATTATGACATATTTTCTTTAATTTCATGGGCCAAGTTATTACCACTGAATACTTATTGTTCGCTTTTTCCTCCTTCACAAACTCATTTCATTGGACACAACAAGTTTTTCATAGTGATGCGTTCTGGTTTTCTGTTCAATTTCAAGTTGTTTTTGAATAATGCATGTATTTTTTTCAACCTTACGCATATTACTAATTCTCTCTCACGAAGCCTTTGATAGTGGGTCGAATTTTGTTTATTCTTCATCCGTATGTCTAGCCCCCAAAAATAATATGTTCAAACACGTCATCAGCATTTACATATTCATCGTCTCCAAATAGAGCCAAGTTAATATAAACTTCAATCGGTTACAATGTTTACATTTTCTTTTGATCTTTTTCTATTCCCACCCCCTAGAAATGTTTTGCAAACTGATATCATCACAGGTAATGTTGAGTTCAATCATAGATCACGTAGAATTCCAATGTTTAGAAATAATGCAATATGTAACCAGAATATTATGATAGATTGTTACTTGGAATCCTTCCAGTTTGGAGACATTTGTAATTTTGGGTGACTGGTTAGATTGTGTACTGTCTCGTCTTTCAAATGCGTGAGTATGGAATTTGTTGGCCAGTTTGTGTATCCTCTATGTCGTCTTTGAGACATTTGCAATTGGAATTCACTAGTCAGTCAGTGTACTGTCTCATCTATAGATAATTATGACCGGTTCCTCAGTTTATGCACTGTCTATTGTTTTACAGCTTTGTATAACTAGGATATAGTGGTCAGTGTCTGTACTGTATTTCGCGTCTGAAAGGAAATTGTGCCTAGGGGTTATTGCTCAGGCTGTCTACTGTCTATCTCATCTTTAAAATACTTGTCACTGGGATGTAGTGGTCAGTTTGTGTACTGGCTGTTCCTGTAAATAATCATGTGTGTGCAGTGCCATAAACACCAACGTGATGGGTAATGTGCGTTCTGAAGTGGTGTGTTGAAGGTGTGGGAGATTAGTTTTGGAATAAATGTTTCAAATCAATCATTACGAGACTGCGTGGTGGTGCTTGGTCTGCAGTTGAGACGCGGGAAAAGTCACTTCTTTGCGAAGAATTGTGCCAACTGTGGGTGTACAAACAAGACAACTCTTTGTCATGCCTTGTTGTTGTCTAATCTTATCTTGACAGTATGGTGAGGTGACTCACCTGTCCACTGTTTCCGCACGGAATGGGGCGTGGTGGGGTGGCACGGCCGATAGGTGCAGAAATCTTCATCACCGCCATCATAACAGTCCTCTCGAGAATCGCACACCAGAGTGAACGGCACAACTTGCTTCTCCCGCTCACAGAGAAAGTACATCGGAAATAAAGTGGGGGGCGCTTCGCACCATGACGAAAGAGACGTGTCCCACGCAGGGTCCATGACGTCATCTGTGGCCAGGCAGCGACTTTCGACGTCACAAGCCAGAAATTTGAAGCTCCAGTGCTGGTGAGGGCAGCGAATTAAAGCTGAGGAAAGTTGGTGTGGGAAGGTGGTTCCATTCCCCAAGTCTGGCAGCGAAACGAGTGGGGGAACTTCAGATTGTTCTGATTTCTTTGACAGCTCACATATGGTAATGTACAGTTTCGTCTTTCGCTACATTCAGTAAGGTCAACATAGTCACCAACGGTCATGTTTCACAGTACCACACAATGGGAAGAAGCGACTTGTGTCTGTTCAAGAGCAAAACTCCTGATATTTGTATGGCTTACAAGAAAATATATATGGACAATACGAATTATTCGCTCTTACATTTGTAATTCTCCGCACTGTCTCTCTGTATTTCCACCTGTTTCAAACGCGCTCTCACACACACACACACAACACACACACACACACACACACACACACACACACACACACACGCGCGCGCGCGCGCGCGCGCGCGCAAACGCACACACAGAGAACAAAGTTATCCCGACAAACTAAGCAGGTTTTCGAAAGGTAGAAGTGCTATTGAACACTTGGTCAAACTTACCACTCAAATATCAGTTTTCCAGGAGACAATGTTTACTAGCAAACTTTTTGATATCAATAAAGTCTATGATCAAGTATGGCACTCTCGTTTGTTTTATAAACTTAAAGAGATTGGGATTATCAGGAAACATGCATGATTTTATTAAAGACTTCTTAGAAAATAGATATATTAGAATAAAGGTAGGGAACTCCTATTCTACAAGAAGAAAATCACACATGGGCATTCCTCAGGGGTCTGTTATTACGCCTTTACTTTTTACTATTCTGATGTACGATTTACCCACAAAACTTAATAAAGGTATAGAGCTAGTCCAATATGCAGATGACATATGCATATGGATGAAAGTGACATTTAAAAAATGTGCATCTGTCAGATCACAAAATATATTAAAAAGCTATAAAAAAAAATTACCTTTTCTGTTTACATGACTGAAAACGGTTGCAAATATCAACTGAAAAAAACACACATGATGTTATTTAATACTGGATCTGATCCAGTTAATATGCCTTTATTTCAAGTCAACGGCATACCCATCAAATAAACAAAAATAGTGAAATTCCTTGGAGTAAATTTAACATCAAAGTTGTCATGGAATTTTCATATAGAGCGAATTCAAACAAAAGCTCGAAAAAACTTTAAATCTGTTAAAGATTATTTGCAAGCATGCTTGGACTCAGGACACAGTTACTCTTTTGCACCTTTCTACTGCACTGGTTAGATCAAAATTAACGTATATGAGGTGTTTTTCCAGTGCACCCAAATACTCAAAAATACTTTAAAGTATTGATTCCAAAGCATATAAGATAGCCATGGGACTACCAGTCCATGCATCTTGTACAAAAGCATACAGTGCTGCTGGGATATTACCACTGGAAGAGTATAGGAATCTTGCATGCACCAAATTTGTTATAAGAAGTTCTGCTATATACAACAATATAGGCCCTGAAATAAATATTAAATTGGACACTGATTTTCCCCAAAAGGGCTAAAAATATATCATCTCAAACGACTCTAAGAACATATACTTTCTCGATTTTAGAATCCACAGATATCAAACTAACATCTATTGCAAAAAGATCTTTTGTGTCTCCTATCCCTCCCTGGAAACTAATACAGGGACATTTTGATATTGAGCATACAGATTTAACAAAGACTGAAAATACTAATTTGCTGTTATCCAATATCAAATGCATTTGCATGATCACTATTCCAACCATTTAAAGATATACACTGATGGATCATAAATCAATGAACATACGGGTGCAGCTTACATTATCCCAGGCCTTAACAAAGGAAAGTCTTATTATCTCGGAAAAAACAAATCTATATCCACTGTTGAGTTTAACTGCTATAATTATGGCTTTTAAAGTTTGTTGTTGATTGCCCTCAAAATTTATTTAAAGTTGTTTTATGTGTAGATTCCAAGTCAGTTCTTACTGCAGTGAAGAATTTTAGATTAAATGCTCGAACTGAGATGATCATTGAAATAATTAATTTAGTACATTTCCTCTCAGTCAGAGACACTGAAATAACACTTCTTTGGGTGCCCTCTGTGGGTTATATTATAATGAAAAGGTTGATGTTCTAGCAAACAGTGGAGCAAAACGATCATCAGATTCGCATTTTTTGAACTTCTCTATGTCAGTGCAGCAGTGCTACACTTTAGCAGAAAAAGTACAATTTTATATAATTTTCATTTGATAGAAAAGAAACTGGGTGTTTTGGTTTACACGATGAAATGAAAAATATTCATGAAAAGTGAAGTAAGTACGATCAAAACATTTATCGTTAACGACAGATAAGTTCCTTGATCTGTAGATGGAAACTGGATTGTTTTAAAACAAAGTATGTCAAAAATATTCATTGTATATGTGGTCATAGCATATCAACTGATCACATTCTTCTGTGTAAGGTAATGAAAAAATTCATTCAAAATACGTCTGTACAGGCTATTCAAAATGTTTTCCTGTCAGCAAGTGAAACATGCCTTTTCCTTTTGCACTTAGCTAAAGTCCATATGGGAAATAATACTTAATAGATAAGTCAGTATTGAGAAAAGAAGAGTTTTTTGTTGTTGTGTGTTTGTTTGTTTTTCATATTTGATTAAGTGGACTTTCCATTTTTTGTGTTATAGCTGTAGATAAGTTAAATGTTTTGACTCGTTGTGTTAACCTTTTTTTTTACCCCCCCACCGACGCCCCCCCCCCCCCCCCCCCCCCCCCCCCCCCCCCCCCCCACACACACACACACACACACACCTTTTTTTTGGTCTATATCACGTAATGTGGAAAGACGACGTAAAATAAAACAACAACAAAAACAGCAGCAACAACAACAACAACAACAACAACAACACACACATTCAGACACACACACATTCTGACACACACACACACACACACACACACACACACACACACACACACACACACGCACATTCAGACACACACATTCTCACACACACACACACACACCACACACACACACACACACACACACACACACAACACGACCGGTATATGACAGGAACAGCGAAGGCCATAGTCCCATCATGGTATTGTAAGGTGCCGTGGTACCTGTGTTATAAACAACATGAGTTAGTTATTTCATTGGTTTGTATAACTCTGTCAGCGACATCATGCAAACGAACATCAAACTTCCAGTCCTAGCAATCTGCCGATCGATTTCAGGGTACGGAGGAACAAACTCATGCAAAAAGCACTCAAACCAGTTTGATGCAATCGATATGTGAAGGTCTCACTTCAAAGTTTAGGGCCCTTTTTTGATTGATTGTTTGTTTCTTTGTTTTTTTGTTTGGTGTGTACGCGCGTGTGTTTGCGTGTGTGCGTGGTGTGTGCGTGCGTACGTGATTGTGTGTGTGTGTGTGTGTGTGTGTGTGTGTGTGTGTGTGTGTGTGTGTGTGTGTGTGTGTGTGTGTGTGTGTGAGTGAGTAATATATTGGATGATAACTGGTATTCTTTTTATAGTCCAAAGTTAGCAAAGTGCTCACAGACAAGCAAATACCATATTCACTGAGTTCAATTTTTTACAATTGCAAAGTAATAAAAGATTGCTAAATGATATGCCAGTACCAAATACCAAAGTCAACATGTTACAATTTTCGACCATTCCTAAGTGATATGTAAATACTCTCTGGTACGAAATTTCCCAATTCTGTCTGAAAAAATGATTTCAAACAACATATTTCAGGCAAAAGTGCACGTTACTGGAAAACAAGGGCGACATTTCAAAAGATATCAGAGATGTGTATTCAAATGCACCTTGTGTGATAGAGTCGAATGAATCCTCCATGACCTTTCAATTATATGTTAGTGTTGGGTAGGGAGAAAATGTGCCGCATGTATCATCTGCATTGTTTTTAGACCACATGATTTTTTTATCAGAAAAAAAAAAATGTATACAGTGACATCAGCCAAAGAAAAACTAAAAGTTGAAGCAATATCATAAAAACTGTTGAAGGAATAGCAAGAATATTTCTACGTATGTACGCTAACGACGTAATTTCTCAAAAACTCGAAAATTGCATACGCTGCTAGTGAAGTTCTTAATAACTAGATTGTATCCATTCGTTGCTAATGAAGGACTCACTAACTCGATTGTACCCATATGCTGCTGGTGAAGGATTTTTATAACTAGATTATCACCATACGCTGGTAATAAAATACTTACTAACTAGGTTGTACCCCATACGCTGCTTATGAAGGATTTTTATAACTAGATTGTCACCATACGTTGCTAACAGAAGACTTAATAACTAAGTCGTAAATTTGATTTGCGTGTCTGTACTCTGTGTTTCTCTTCCTGTCCTGGTCTTTCCGACTTAGTTCAGAAAAGGGTTCCAGGTTTGCACTGCCGTCAGAGAGGCAACACTGAACAGTTTCAGTTTCAATACTTTGAGTTGACATCCAGTCAGCAACATCTTGGCCACTGCATTCCTGCGACTTAAGGCATTCACACATTCCCTCTCTAAAATTGTTCTGTGATTTTTTTTTAATTTAGAAGGTAAGAGGGAGGGGGAGGGCGACGCGCGTGTGGGAGGCAGGGGGGGGGGGGGGGTCATCATATGTTCAAAAATGATGAAAGAATCAAAACGAAGACTCAGTGACTGTGTTAGTTATGATCAATTTTAAATGGGATTTATTGCCGTCATTTCTCAAAGTAAAAGGAAAAAGGTCATTTCACTTATGAAGGGGGAAAGAAAAGGAAACTTGTCACATTATTGATAAGATCTTTGGATGAAAAAATCGGCCGACTTTTGTGGAGAATAAATTTGTTCATGCTATGTAAGCTTGCATTGTAACATACTCCATGAGTACGTTTTTGCCCGACTGACTCTACTCCTGGGCTATGTTCATTACAGCTCATGTAGAAAAGAATGGGATCACACAGTCGAAAAATTCATCCCCATACGGAATGTGTCTCTGAGAGTATGGCTAACATTTTCTGCAGGTGTCAATATTTTCTCAGGCCTGGCTGACGTCGGGACACATTATGAAAATATTACAGCCCTGTCATGCGGTCTCAGACTGCAAAGGTACTCAAGAGCATCATATCTATCATCTTCATCCTCATCGACCAGCATCGAAAAAGTGTGAAAAGTTCTGTGGCTCTTCATGCCCAGCGCTCGTGGTGACCTCAGTTTCGATCTTCCGTCCATGCTTGTGTTCTTGGTGAGTCAATGTCGAGACGGGCAAAATTGGTAAGCTCTCTGGGACTATGACTGGAAGACGTGGTGGCGAAGTTGGTAAGCGCACTGGGACTATGGTTGGATGGACTATGCTGGATGACGTGGTGGCGAAATTGGTAAGCTCACTGGGACTGTGGTTGGATGGACTACGGTTGGATGACGTGGTGGCACCTTCCGATGGGGGCATGCTCATCTATGTCGGCTGCGCCACTTAGCGATTATGATCTTCAAACCGGGCTTAGCAGGTAGTGTGCTGCGTTTGTTGGATCAGAACAGGCGCCACTGAACACCACCGAAGCAGCAGTAGCAGTGCAGGATGCCCTTTGGTGGGTTGCCTCTTGACAGCTCCCTATTGACTGTTTCCTGTGAATGGGGTGCTTGGGCTGAAGTACGACAGCACTGGGCATGGCTACGGATGGGGAGTCAGAATGTTTGGCGGGAGGGAAGACGGGGGAGTAGGGGAGATAATAACAATGAAGTTGCTCTACGTTTAGTCAATTCCACAAAAGACTGCCCAAAACAAAAAAAAGGAGACAGGCTCTTGTGGTTTCGTTTTTTGACCAAAAATAAGAATTATTGAATTAGCAAAGCGATATTACTTATAACTGTTCATAACCATTTCTTTAATCTTCTTAAAACATTCATATACATTCATTAATTTATTGAATATTAATACCTTAATATTGAATATTAGTCTTCTAGACCTTTTGCTGCTGAATTTCATTGTTTGCAGATGTGCTTACAAACAATGAATTTTCTCCCAAGGCGACAGAAATATCTTGCTGGAACGTTTACAACAAGGTAAGCTCAAACGCATTAGGGTGTTAGCCCACTGTTCATCAATTCTTATGAGATAGAGATGGCAGCCTTAAGGATAGAGATGGCAACCTTACGGGATAGAGATGGCAGCCTTACGGGATAGAGATGGCAGCCTTACGGGATAGAGATGGCAGCCTTATGAGATAGAGATGGCAACCTTATGGATAGAGATGGCTGCAGACTATAAAAGACTTTATGTTCAATAAAAAGTGTGTGCATCCCATGATCTCTCAGGAGAGGTTGATGTATGGAATGTACCATTCTATTACTTGACAAAATCTTTCTAATGATGCATCTTAATTATTCAAGCTATAACCTTTGACTTACTTAGGTAAATAATTGCATGCTAGATGCTGTGTATTAAGTAACGTACAGTATTGGAGCACTGAACGGAACAGTGCTCAATCCCACATAGAAATCAAAACTTGCGGCTGCGACCCCACACCATTTCCTTCAGTGCCTCCATTTTCTCCCTGGAAGTGAACATCGCCAAGTGACCCCCCATCCTTCTGCAGACTTCCCTGGCCTCGGTGTGAGCGAGTGGAGCGGTTGGTCTGACCAGTACGTAGCAGTGGTCGTCCACCTTGAAGCCGTAGGGGCCACAGGTCTGGTGCCAACAGTGTTCTTCATCTTCTGCCCCCAGAGCACTGTACTCTAAGGTTACAGGCCAGGTGGGGCTGGAAGTGGGGCCAATAAGGCACTGAGCAGTTCCACTGACCATCTTCCAGCCTTTCTGGTATCGACTGAATCTGCGGTAGCAACACACACACACACACACACACACACACACACACACACACACACACACACACACACACACACACACCCACCACCACACCACCAACAAAATGGATGGAAAAAAAGAGAAAAAATAGCGGTTGCACACACACACACACACACACACACACACACACACACACACACACACACACACACACACATGCGCACGACGCACGCACGTACGCACGCACACATGCACGCACGCATACACTCACGCACACACACACACACACGCACACACACACACACACACACACACACACACACACACACACACACACACACACACACACACACAATGTATTGATGCATCGATCCACGGAGACTAAAAGTTCACCCAGATAACAGGTTCACAGTATTCAGTAATAACAGAAGACTCACGATTCAACACTCAACACCTATCGCAAAACAAGAAAACGTTCCTCTTAAACACTTTCACAGTCAGTGTGTTTACGTCACTCTTGCTCTCTCCTTTTCTCAATTACTCATCGATCATGAAATCAAAAGTTCTCGAAGAATACGGCAGTGCAGCCAATCTACAGTCATGGAGAATTCTAGAAGATTCAAGAATTATGACATAGCACTGTCAATTAGAATACGTGGAACTGTCTGGAAGAATTGAGAACCAACATGTTTATGAGTCAAAATGCTCTCTGAAAGTTTCTTGCCTTTTCTGCCTTGTTCTAATACTTTTAAAAAGACCTCCTGAATCATTGCTCGATTTGTTCACGTGTCCTTTGGTTTCAGAAAGAAAACGGCACAAGAAAGTGAAGACTTACAAACCAACCAACTCAAGACATGTAAATCTGATTCAACGGATGATGGTGGTAATTGTGAAGGTAATAAGAAGTAAAGTCGAACCATTTGTAACGATGTCTTCACCCTTCTCGAAAATTGTACACCAACACCACTCTTTCTGTTTCTACCTTACAACCCAGTACGACAAGCAAGAAACAATTTCAAGAGAAAAATAGCCACACACACACACACGAGCTGTCACACACACATAATAATACATGCGTCAGATGAAATCACATGGGGAGAGTGGTATTTTCTCAAACGATTTCTCTCAGGTTTTGAAACGCCGGCGCCGCTCCACAAGCATAAAGGGCACAGAGGTTGATGCAGAACTGGCAAAAAAACATGAACTGTAATAACAATAATAGAACCTGTACCCTGGTGCCTCAAAATTCAAATTTCAAATACAAAAAGCAGCAAACATCAAAATACGTACCGGGTTTAATACATAACTTTAAAAGGGACAGATTTGTGTGTAAGAGGGAGGGGGCATAGGAATAATTGATCTTTCTCCAGTGAGTGCTGTACTAGTTTTCTTGTTCCTCTGAAAGGTAGGTCAATAGTACCAACAAGCCATTTCGAGCGATTCCTGGCTACTGCTGCTCAGAGGCAAGTCCATACTAGCTTAAATGTAACTCATAGAAGTCAGGCAGATCTTTAGCATATATGGAAAGCGTCAACCCTCCCTCCTCTCCTACAAAAAAACAAACACAAAAAACACGAAAAAAGGGGGGGGGGGGGGGGGGGGGGGAGATAAAAAACAAGAGCACTCGGGTGAAAGAGGAAAATAGAATTTTAAACACAAATGGACACTAATATTTGTTTAAAAATCATGATGGGAAAATGTTAAAAAGACACAGTGTGGAAATAAACAACTAGGAATGAGAACCCACAAGGATTACGATTACGCTTTTATCGCACATTTCGAAAGACAGGACGCCATTCCACAAGCTCAAGGGGCTAACAGGTAAAATCGGAATATATGGAAAAATGATAGCAATAATGAGAAAAACCTGGAACCCAAATGACTTCCATTCATGACAAGAAGTGCAGTAAACTTTTAAAACCCGTCTTGTTAAATACTGAACTTGAAGAGACATATTTCTGTTTGAGGGGAAGAGGGCGTGCGTGGGAAACAATCCTTCTCCAGTGAGAGCTCTGTCGGTTTTATTGCGCCACCAAAGGGGAGATCAGCGGGACTAGCAACCGACAGCAGTTTCGCTAGGTGGACATGTTGATCAAACAGATGGTCACATCATTCTTTGACCTCAGAAATGCCTTTGGCACTGACTGGTGCATCAAACTGCCACAGACCTGGTCGAAAATGGGAGTTCCCTCAAAGATCTTCCAGCGAATGAGACCAGTTCCCTTTCCTGGATAAACAAAGGGTTGCTGGAGGGACGCCATTGCCGTCCAACACACACGCACACACGCACACACCACACACACACACACACACACACACACTCACGCACGCACGCACGCACACACACACACACACACACACACACACACACACACACACACACAGCACACGCGCGCACGCACGCACACAAGCACACAGGTTTTCTCTCTACACCTACCCCCCCCTGCATGGTCTTGCCAAGTACACACTTAGAATTACGGGCAAAATGCCCACGTGTTTGTTGTGTAGTGCTCTCTCTCTCCTCTCTCTCTCTCTCTCTCTCCTCTCTCTCTCCTCTCTCTGTGCGTGCGTGGTGCGTGCGTGCGTGCGTGCGTGTGTTGCGTGTGTTGTGTGTGTGTGTGTGTGTGTGTGTGTGTGTGTGTGTGTGTGTGTGCGTGCGCGCGCGCGCGTGTAAGTTCACACACAAAAGAAAGTGTCAAAGCACTGGTAGACCGAGGAAAAAGGCAGACATAATTATTTACATACGCATGGGCGGACACTCGGCTCAGATTTCTCCCTACTAGGATGCATAGAAACTGACCTTGTGGAAAGTGAAGAGAATTCTAAATCCGCCAAACATGAAATAAACTGCACAATCCATCGATAAAGGGTCCATGAGACTGACGGATCGTGGTCTAAGCCTTACGGACTTGAACTGAAAGTACAATTCTTCGGTGTGGTTGTAAACTTCCGGCAAGGAAACACAATCGTTGTATTGCAGTGTCCACAGCAATCGTTGGGCATCTTGGTAGTGACTGTACAGACTGAGTTGGGGATGAATAATCGGTTTCCACGTGCAGGTCACTGAGCATGATCACGTGAGCTGTAGGCATGGTCAGTGTGGCCGCCATGACAGGGGGACCCAAGGGATGGTGAATCATGGACTCCGAATTGAACCCTGGGGACTGCACGAACCCTGTGGAAATTATCGTCAGTTGCTGACGTTTACTGATCAAACGACTTATATATATAATTTATGTGGCTGCTCATTAATTGTTTATTCAGTCATCTTTCCATGGCTCCACTGCTTTATGCGTCATACTATCTTCATTAGTGTATTTCACAAACAGGACATGCTGCTACTGAGAACATGTTAATTTGGATTCCAAATTTTGGCGAATGCTGTGCTTGAGAGTTCTTGTTTTTCTTACTGTTTTTGTATCTAGCTACATCTATCAGTGTATTTGTTTAAGTACACATAAAAAAGGTAACAGGCTGACAAAATGTCAGAAAAATGAGTCAAACCATGTTTATAACCAAGGGTGCATGGCAATGGCGTTCTAACCGATTTTTGTGACATTTAGTCATGATACTTAGTTTCAACTCACTCCTAATCTGATTCTCATTTTGGAAATGTTTAGGACAAAAAAAAAGTTTAACAAGTTTAAGAAGAACAAAACACTGAAATCATCAAAAAACGACATCAACAGTAATAACAACGTGATAATTTGGAAAATGATGATTATGGATGATGATACTGATGATGATGATAATAATGATGATGATATTGACGATGATAATGACGACGATGAACAATGATGATTATGGTATTGATGATGGTAATGATGATGATGATGATGAAGATGTCGATGATGATAATGCTGTTGCTGGCTGCTGCTGCTGATGATGATGATTATGATGATGATAATGATAATTTTTTTTTCAAAGGCAAACACTTTTATTTACTTGTAAAGTATTGTACAAACAGAAAAAGTGAGCAGAGAGCAGTCCTACAAACACAAAAAGGACAGTAGATCTTACCTTCCATGAACAATTTACAAAACAGGGTTGTGGCACTAATGTTACAAAATGAACAGCAAATCCTATCTAACACCATAGCATGGTACAAACCAAGCACAGCATTGTGTCTACCACTGTCGGTGTCACACATTCAACTTCTTATTGTTTTGGAGTGTTGTCCCTTTTTTTTTTTATCAGAATATCCATAGAATCAGAGAGAGAGAGAGAGAGAGAGAGAAGAGAGAGAGAGAGATGAGAAGCCAGGAGAAGAGAGAGAGAGATTCCTCAAAATTTTCCGTACCGAAGCATAGGAATCGACACCAACGGTACACATAATTATTTATCCAAAGAAATGACGGTTGAATTCTGGCTGCCACTCTCTTGCTCGAAACCTTTGTATAATGATCGCTCTTCAAGTTTATCTAAAATGAAAAAAAATCCTAGGGTTTGTTCAAGACTACACACATACATAAACGTACTCATAGAAGCACGCGCACACAAATCTCAATTCTCAATCAAAAAGCTTATAATTATGCCATTTGTTATCAAAAATCAACGTAGTTCATATTCATTTTCGCAATGCATTTTTCTACTTGATATTTTGATTTTTCAAATATTTCCTGAAGACAGGAAGCAGAGAGAAAACCTTTTCAGCTCTGGGTTGATACACAAAGAACTTTGCAGACATGATAATACATTTCGAATATGATGTCAGTTTTTAATCGAGAGTCAGTGCCAAACAGGACAAGTTTCTTTGATAATATCATTTTCAGCAGCATTGGTCTTTTAAGAAATGGATGAAGATCACTCCCAAAACGTGTTGTCACGTCGCATGGAAAAATAAATGGACTATGGTTTCCTGTCAGACTTTATTTTGTTTTTTTTTTTCAACGTACTCATTTCATTTTTTCGCAGAACAATATTAGTAGCCAGGATCCTGCAAATTAATCTCATTTGAAACCATTTCGTTTAATTTGTGTTTTATTTTTGTGTGCGCGAAAATATATATTTTTTTCCAGTTCAATTCTTCACCTGTTTCATTGTTCCATGTCGCACAGCACCTTGA
This sequence comes from Conus betulinus, assembly GCA_016801955.1. Lineage (NCBI taxonomy): Eukaryota > Metazoa > Mollusca > Gastropoda > Neogastropoda > Conidae > Conus > Conus betulinus. The sequence goes on from JADBJO010002415.1 coordinate 315,775, forward strand.
TTGTGAGTTACTTTCATTTAAGATATTATAATAAAGTCGAGCTCCTTTCTCTAACGCTCCAAATGATACTGCGAGCTTTTTTTTTTTTTTTTTAAGTATTCTTAGGTATATTGTTAGCTGAATCTGATATTATTCGCTTGAATATTATTGTCTGACAGATTGTACACAATCTAGGTATAGCATAAATTTGTTTGAACAGCATGCTTGCGCTTGAATTCTTCAATTTCATGAATGACCCTGCTTGATCTATCAAATCCTCAATACGATATACACCTTTGTCTATCCATTCCTTGAAACATATAGTTTTCCCGTCTAGTTTAATGTTTTTTTTAAATTGTAAAAATGTTTTCAATCAAGAATTCGCGCTAGGATCCTCGATACTTACTTTATTACCAAAAACCAATCATATGCTTGGAAAGTGTTTAAAAAAGGCATTAGTCTTTTTTGTAACTGTTAAAGCAAAGCCATAGCTTGTTCAAGGACCTTTTACCAAAGGATACGTTATTTTATCACAGATTTCCATTCAAATTTACTAACTTTAACGTTCTTTCAGATCCATGTAGTTTCAATGCCATTGTTTATGTGTTTAATTGACGGTATTCCTAATCCTCTGTTTCTTACATCTTTTAACTTTTGATTTTCGGGCTTATCTAATCTTGGTTTGTGTATCCGATATCACTCCGAATTGAAAGTATTGCCTGAAGGTTAGCCATTAAAGCGTTGGGGGGTCAGGTAGAAAGATCAAAGAGTACAATTTTGAGAGAATCAAGACTTAAAATGGCACACTCTGCAAGGTGTAATAAATTTTATTCAGGCGTG
>JADBJO010002416.1:0-135000 GCA_016801955.1 Conus betulinus
ACTGCAGTCTGTGCTCAGTTCACACTTCACTCACCACTGGTTTGAAAGTGTAGGCAAAACGGCTATCAGCACAAAAACTTTTTTTCCACGTAAGTATGGATGAAAAATCAATATGATCATAACTTGTAGTAAACACAATGTGTAGTAAACACATAAAAACGATGTATTCTTTCCACACACACAGCTGTGTGGCCATGGTCCAGACTTCAAACAGAGTGCTGCTGTCACATATTTGAAAAATAAATGCAAAAAACCTTCATCAACATTTGGTATATACAACTCGCCATCGTCACTCGGATCCTCTCTGATTCGGCAAGTTCGGAAAACAGTTGCACAGCTCTTCATCTTATCTTTTTTCCATTATTCTTTCAATTATTTCTTGAAATGAGATGTTTCTGTTCGCTACCATTTGCTGATGTTTGGGTGCTGACACCATGACGAACACGGGCGGCTAGAGTTATTGCTGGCTATCCCATAATATGAGCAAAAAGTAGAATTAAAGGCGAGATAGACACTAAGGGAGAATACCATCCAATAGAGGAAACCCTCATTTTTTCTGTAGATACCAAGATTGTTTCCCTTAGACCACACAGCTGCATGTGCAAATTTGGGTAAATTATCGACATGTCAGAGCCAAGCACCACCAGGTGATCGACAAGGTGGCAATGAGTTAATCCATTGGAATATCCCTGGTTTACTAACCCTCTTCTGTATGCACTTAGCTGGATTGTACTGTACCCCAGACATACATATTTTTCATATAAAAACAACAATTGTGGGTTGTAAATTCACTACCAGCCGCCGTCCCGGTGTCCTCGGACTCAGGCTCCAAGACACACCAGGAGATGGACTCCCGCTTGTTCAGCGATCTTTTTATGTCCTCCCCATTCTGGCTACTACTCGCAGGATCACGAAGAGATGGGAGTAAATCGGGGGTTGGGATGGGAAATCTCCGTGATGGCCCTTTTTGGAGGAGTTCCTGGACCTCCAAGCGAAGAGCCTCCGCTTGGCCCCGGGAGGAGGGTTCCCTGGGGGAGAGAGGGGTAAGAACGCATTAAGGGAGGGCATTCGTGGGCCCAAGGTAGGCAAAAGCCTTCCTGTAAAACCACCACTATCCAGGACTGAGGCCCATATGTCTCCACTGGTGGGTATGCCAGGAGAGGCGTTCTCAAAAGAGGGGGGGGGGGGGGGGGGGGGGGGGGGGGGGGGGGGGGGGGGGGTGGGGGGGGGGGGGGGGGGGAGGGGGGGGGGGGGTGGGGGGGGGGGGGGGGGTCACTCGAACCCCCAGATGCTTCACCTTCACGCTTGGCTCCTGTGGGCCGGCCCAGTTGCGCACATCTGCCCCTACCTCCCATCGGACAGATCCCAGTCAGCTCTCTGCTAGCTTCATTCGGGGCTACAGGTCGCTATCTGCACCACCATTCGCCAGCTCGGCCGCCCTTCTTTTGAGAACGACTTCCTTCTCAGAGAAGTATCTAGGGGGGAGGCCCTTAGGGAAGCTCAGTCCCCTAGGGTGCATTCCCCTTTGGGACCTCTATATTGTGCTAGACGCCCTCAGAAAACCCCCTTTCGAGCCCATAGCCACCCTGCCCTTTGACCTTCTCTCCTTCAAGACCACCTTTCTCCTCGCCCTGGCCTCAGCCAGAAGATGAAGTGAGATTCATGCCCTCAGCGGGGATCCCAGAGATATCGCCTTCCACAGGGACGGCTCCTGTCTCTCTGAAGTTCCTTCCAGAATTCTTAGCAAAGAATCAGGAACCGGGCACTGCCTCTCCTTCCCTCGTCATCCGCTTGCTAGCGGATATCTTAGGAAGAGGGGAGAGTGGGGAGACATGGACCTGTGCCCTTCCAGGTGTCTGAGATACTACTGGGAACGATCGTGCGCCCCAGGCGCTCCTCTCCCAGAGACATTTCTCTTATTTCTGTCAACCCCATATATAACAGAGACATCTCGGCTGGCACTATCTCTAGGTGGCTTTCCAAGAGGGTCAGATCTGCCTACGCGCAGGCGTACAAGGATCTTCCTGTCCGTTCTCCCCGGCCCATGAGGTCAGAGCGCTGGCCACTTCCGCAGCGTTTCAGCACTCTGTCCCCTTGTGCCATCTCCTGGAGGCAGCCTACTGGCGTTCGGAAAACCCCTTTATAAACTTTTATTTAAGGGATATCCGCATGACCAGGGCTGACGGTTTCAAAAGGGATCTCCTTTGTGGCGGCCATTGCAGCCATATCAGTTAAACCCAAGAACCACTAGGGCGCTCGCCCTCCTCCGATTCCTTTAAATTCTTCTATGGTCTGACATGGTATTGTATATGATGCCAAAATGGGGAGTTTTTACTATACTCCCTCTTTGGCTAGTATACTTGCCATGTCAGACTCTAATGCCTGCCCTACCTTCCCCTCTAGCGCCAAGGTTCTCAGGGGTACCTTGCGCACAGGCTCGCGCTGAATGAGGTAGAGGAAGCTTACACCGGCATTCTTCCGGGGCGGAAGTGTGCTGGGTGTCACGTGACTGTCTTATGACTGCATTTGCCACAAAAAATTTCAGCCTGGCAGAGCTGACTAACTGCTGTTGAATGCTATGGTATGATCAACAAAATCTTTTGTTTTTTTTTGAGGATATTATAGCCCTGGGGTGTAAGAAGAAAACATGCCAAAAATTTAAGAGATATCTCCACAAATAAATGAGCACTGATCAAATTAGTGAACCTACTGTAAAACGTCAGATTTTGCTCTGGCGCACAGAAGTACAAAACTGATACAAATAGTGGCAGTAAAGGGGTTAAAGTGAAAACAAGAATCTAGTTTTCCATACGACTACAAGGGAGTTATTCTAACACCATATGCACAAATCTGATCACCATAAACTATGTCTCAAGTTCCGACTGCAAGCTGTCTTCATATGTTTCAGAAGTGGTAAATCCAAATTATGATCAACAACAAAAATATTGTTGCCTCGGGTTTCTTGAATTAAGTGAACTCCACTGCATTCGGGTCAGCAATATTAACGTCAGTTTAATGGTGATCTTGTGGATAACGTGGTGAATAGGAGGTAAGAGGCAAATGCCCAGATTTTACCTATCAAAGGTGTAAAAACCTTCAGCTTCAGGGGGTTTTATCCCCAGACGCCTGACAAGGGACTCTGCCCCTTGACCCTGCCAGGGGCCTAACATGGCCCCTCTGAACCCCCCCGCCTTCCTGCTTTTTATTTTTTCCTGGTTTCACCCATGTTGTATCTCTATAGCAGTCTATGAGTTTGGTGAAGAGATATTTTATTTGATTCTTTTTTCTTCCCCCTCTGATTACCATACTCGCTCTCTCTCGCTCTCTCTCTCTCTCTCTCAGTATTTCCAAATTTAAGACCCATTGCTTTCTGACTCTTACTTTTTTGTGTTTGCTGCAGTGACATGTATGTATTCTGAAGTGACTTCTTTTTTAAAATTCTGTGAGTACAGGTGCAGTGCTTGAAAATAAGGTGATGAATCGTCCTTCAGAGCTTTGTAATCTATACATTATTCAGCCTTTCCATAATCAATTGACTTAAATCTCATATCTTCACTAACCTGTTGCTGTATTTGGGCCTCCCCTGTAATCACTGTTCCGGATGAAGTTCTGAAGGCACAGAACCTTACTGCATATGTTAAATCATTTATTCGCTCATTGTCTTCAGGCGAGAGCTGTCTCATGATCGCGCCAGTGATTACGTTGTTGAACTGAGACGTTCTGTGGTTGAAGAGACTCAGATGGTGGTGTGTCTCCTCCCCAACAACAGGAAGGACCGCTATGATGGCATCAAAAAATTCTGCTGCACTGAACGCCCAGGTTTGTGTGTGTGTAGTTTGTTGGTTTATCTGTCATGTCTGTTCATCTCTTGCGTGTGGATGGTTGTCAAAAAGTTGTGTTGAGTCATGCAGAATTAAGTATGCTTTATCAGATTAAGGGGATATTAGGTGGTCATTTTCAAAAGATGCGTTATTAAATGCTTCTGTGCAGTCATTGAAATATTAAACTTCTGGGTCCGATTTCATGTCGCCTTCATTGCAGATATGAACTAGTTCATGACGACTATGTAGAGAGATTTTGTTCGTAAATAAGTTCGTAACTTTTATGATGTTACCCCCCACCATTACCGCTGTTCGTAGCTATGCTGACAGCACAGCCGCTCAGCTTCATCAGCACCCAGATTGTTTGTGTGGAGGGGGTGTGTATATTTAAGGTTTATGTGAGCCACGAGCTTCACAGGAAGAGAAGGCTAACCGCGCTCCATGAGCTATTTTATTTGACAAGATTTTCTGAGAACACGTGAAATTTTTTGTGATCACACTTCGCGTGTGCATGTGAGAAGTTTGTGACAGCAAAGTTTCCCACATCTCTCTCTCTCTCTCTCTCTCTCTCTCTCTCTCTCTCTCTCTCTCTGCCACCTAGCCCCATCCCAATCACCCATGTAATTTCGTCAGTGATTTTCATTCTCCAGAGAAAACTGCCTTCCACCCACAATGCAGATACTGTTTGCCTTGCGATTTTATGTAAATGGCAGATTTAAAAAAGTTATTGGCGAACATTTTGGTGTGCACGTGAGCATGCATGCACGCACTTCCACATGTGTGTGTGTGTGTGTGTGCGTGCACGCACGTGATAAGTTCGAGAAGGTATGCTCCTACATGGTTCTTCCCTTCTGTTTGTGCCCTTTCCAGTCTCTGTTTTTTGTGTTACAAAAGTTACCAGTCGTCTGTGTTTGCATCGGGGGAAGGGACAGCAAAAGAGGGTATAGCAGTGCATGCAGGGGCGTGAGGTGTTGGGTGGATGAGGTGTGAGCAGTGTGCGTCCGTGTGTGTGTTTATGTATGTGTGTGTGTGTGTCTGAGTGAGTGAGTGAGTACTTAGACTAATAATCGGTGTTTAACTGTAAATTGAACCTTGCCACTTTCAAAAGATTGATTTTTTTTTTTCACAGGTGTGTATTAACGCTGCACATGAGATATCAAAGTGGTCTTAACAGCCAACGCCCAAAACAAGCTGCTGTAGAATCGTGGCAAAACACTTTGTTACTCTTTTTCCAATGCTTGTAAAATCAACGTGTGCTGTCCAGAATATTCAGAATACAAAATTTTAGTTTATCTTCCATTTGTGATGCTGTGTAAGAAGAAAGCTCTTGGATGCAATGAACTCCACGCCAAGTTTGCTTGCAGCTCGCACTGAACTATGTAATTCTAGAATTTGAAATTATTGTGACAAAAATCATAATAGAAACTGAAGTGCAACTGAATTTTCAGGAAATTAAAATAGATTCTGGGAAGAGAAATATCAGAGCTGGTTTTTTCTCAGATTTTTTCAGAGACTGAGATATGCAAAATTTGGAACATTTGGACAAAAATAAGAGAATGTCCCGGAAACATTCCCCGCCTCGTATACACGAACCTATGCACGCACGTGCGTGCGTGCGCACATACACACACACACACACACACACACACACAATCATCATCGACATCATCTCACATTTTCATGAGCCATTTATAATCATATAATGCTGAACAAGTAAGTAGTGGGGGGAAACAAATTCAGGTTAACAATTCTTCCATCATTATAGTAATGATGGAAGAATCATTACACATATGTATATATATATATATGTGTGTGTGTGTGTGTATATAGAGAGAGAGAGAGTGAGGCAGAAAACTGTGTGGGTGATCAGCAGTTCATGCTCAGCACGGGTCTATAGTAGCAGGAGACGTGGCTGTTGCAAAGGCCTATTCCATGTTTGTCTATGACACCTTCCCAGGAGTCGCTGTCAGAACTGACTCTAAATTCTGCCTCCCATCTTCCAGGAATCGCTGTCAGAACTGACTCTAGCTTATGCCTCCCAGCTCCCAGGAGTTGCTGTCAGAACTGACTCGGTCTTCTGCCTCCATACTCGAAACAAGATATCATAGATGCATCCCTGTTCTAAGCATGGGCATCTCGCTGACTACATCATTATCAGGAAGAGGGAAAGACAGGATGTAAGAGTCTCCAAATCCATGTGCGATGCAGAATGCTGGACTGACCATAGTCTCATAGTCAGTAAGTTAAACATCCGGATCCAACCCAAGGGACGGCCATAAGGCAAGAGGGCTCCAAAACCGTTTAATGTCGCCAAGCTGAAGAACACCAGAACCAGGCAGGGTTGTTGGGTTTTTTTTTTTTGTTGTTTGTTTTTTTGTTTTTTTTTTTTTTTTTTGCGGACTCTCTGGAAGAAAACTTTGAATCCGCCTGTATGGACAACCAGAATGTGGAAGCCAAAAGGTTGACCCTCAGAGAACTGGTCTACAGCACTGCTGCAGAGGTCCAGGGACCAGCTGCCAAGAAACGCAAGAACTGGTTTGATTAAAAACACAGTAATAACATCCAGCAGCAACTGGATCAAAAACACTTGTGCACAAAGCTTACCTCGGTTACACCTAGTCCACAAAGATGCGTTCAACAACAAACGCAGAACAGTTCAAGAGACACTACGAGAGATGCAAGACACATGGCTGAACAACAAAACTGACTAGATCCAAGGATATGCTAGTAGGCATGATATGAAGAACTTAAATGATGTCTTGAAAGAAATTTATGGACCTACATCATTAGGATCATCCCCTCTGCTCCGTGCTGATGGAAACATTGATCATTTACAAAGAAAATATCTTGGAACGCTGGGCAGACCATTTCAGTTGTGTACTAAACCACCCATCTATCAGTAACAAAACCATCAAGCAGCTCCCTCAAGTGCCCACCATCCAGAAATGGATGAACTACCAACCTTCTTGGAGACCCAGAAAGCGATATTTGCTGTCCAGTAGCAAAACTTAGACTCAGACTCCATGTTTGCTGAAGTCTACAAGGAAGATGCACAGCTGTGACTTGAAAACCTTCATCATTTGTTTCTTCTGATGTGGCAACAGGGAACGTCCCTCAGGAGTTCAAAGATGCATCTATAATCCATTTATACAAGGACAAAAGGACCATGCAGGCTTGTGACAACCACCAAGGCATATCTCTGCTTTCTATAGCACGTAAGAGACTTGCCAGGACCTGCTAAACCAGCTTATAACACACTTTGAGCAAGAGCTTGGCTTCAGAGCCAGTGTGGCTTTCAGGGGGGAAAAAAAGTCATTGATATGGTATCTGCTGCAATTAAGCCCCAAGAAAAATGTCCGGAACAAAACGCTGACCAGTTCTCCACCAATGTCGACATGACGAAAGCCTTTGATACTCTATTAAAAAAAATATTTTAAAAAAATAGGGGGGGGGGGGGGGGGGGGGGGGGGGGGGGGGGCTGTGGAAGATCATGGCCAAAGAGGGATGTCCACCAAAATTCATCTCCATGGTGCGGCAGTTCCATGATGGCATGCTGGCCCATATCAAGGACAGTGAAGAGACATCTAGTCAATTTCCAGTCACAAAAGGCATAAAGCAAGGCTATGTTTTGGCACCAGCTCTGTTCTGCATTATGTTCTCACCAGTGCTGACTCATAGTTTCAAAGAAGGAGACGTAGGCATCAACATTAAATTCAGAACAGATGGAAAACTGTTGAACCTCAAAAGGCTCCAGGCAAAAATCTAAGGTTAAAACAGACATCATCTGGGACTTTCCTATTTGCTGATGACTGTGCTCTTAATGCTTGCTGAGGAACTGACATGCAACCCAGCATCAGCAAATTCTCAATAGCTTGCGCCAACCCAGTCTCACTATAAATACAAAAGAGACAGAAGTTCTGCACCAACCTGCGCCAGGCAGACACTACCATGAGCCTAACATCACAGTCAGTGGTGTTAAGACTCTCTCTAATAAAAAAAATTCATCTACATTGGCAGCGCGCTGTCCCAGAACATCACCATCGACGATTAAGTGAGCATCAGAACTGCAAAAGCAAGTGCAACATTTGGCAGACTACACACCAATGTTGGAATAGAAGAGGCATCAGCCTCGAGACCAAGGTGTGAAGGTGTACAAAGTTGTTATCCCCACACTCTTTTATGAATGTGAAACATGGACAGTGTACCAACGGCATACTAAGAATTAATCACTTCCACTCAGCCTACCTCAGAAGATTGTTGAACATAAAATGGCAAGACAAAATTCCAGACACAGAGGTGCTTGATCAAGCAGGCCTGCCAAGCTTCCACACTGTCCTGGTGCTGTCTCAGCTTCAATGGGCAGGTTATGTAGCTTATATGCCCGACTTCCGGCTACCCAAGAGAGACTTCTATGGTCAGCTGCAACAAGAAAAGCCTTCCCATGGAAGTCATAAGAAATGTGTCAAAGACGCTCTGAAAATGTCCTTCAAAGCATTTAACATCAACGCTGACACATGGAAACAAACTAGATGGCTCTTCTCTATCCGCAAAGGTACCAATTTTATGAAAAAAGGACAGCTACAGCAGAACAAAGGAGATGGGCAAGGAAAGCCTGCAGGTCTCCCACATTGCCTGTCCAAGCTGTCACCACACATTCTGTGCATGTTTGGCTTTATCAGCCACCTGCGTATCCACAAATCATCTCTTTCATACACGCACGCACGCACACACACACACACACACACACACACACACACACACACACACACACATATTTATGAGCAAATCAAAAGACGGAAGGATGGATGTGCATTGCTAGTTAATTTGTTTTGAAAATGTCTGTGATTTATTCAGTATAAGAGCTCTTAGCTCTTGAACCTCTCTCTCTCTCTCACGATACATGATATTTTATTTGTCCTCATAGAATACAAGGAAACTCTCTCTCTCTCTCTCTCTCTCTCTCTCTCTCTCTCTCTCTCTCTCTCTCTCTCTCTCTCTCTGCCAGAAGGACTAGTGGGATAGACTGGATGGTCACAATCCAAATTTCAGGATTAGTGTTGGGATGGCCCCAATTTAGTGTCAGGATTGAGGATCCTTCCCCCCTTGCACCCATGCCTTATTGCCTCAGGGGCTTTACATTCTTCATGCATACAAAGAATGAAACATTTGAAACTGCACTGAGCTTAGAGAGTTGCTCACTTCCCTGAAGTTGCCACAGTGAGAATTGAATTTAAAATGCATACTTGGTGATATAGTTTCATTTGTATCATTAACTCTGAATAGCTAATAAAATGAAATAAATCTGTATTCAGGAGAGGTCACAAGGTTCCTCATCAAGTACAAACAATTTATTTTGGTTGGTCGACTTCACTTCCCCATGTAAGTTCTGACCCTACATCCACACGGATCTTGAGCGGCATCTAGGTCCTGGCCTTTCAGTTTTTATCTCGTATTGGTGGGGAACATAGTGTTCAGCCCATTTGTGAATCAAACTCGTATGGGGCACAATCAACCTGTAATTCATAACCCAGGTAGGTCAGTTAATTTTTTGCTAAAACTGCAGACTTCTTTTACGCATCTGTGTTAACGATCCTCATTCTAAAGTTGGTAGTCATACTTTTCGCGATGTTAGCTGCAAATACTTCTGCAGTTCACAACAAGGAAAAATTAACAAACAGTTCTTGTCAATACAGAGCAGACAAGTCCAATACTCTTTTAGTTTAACTAGTCTAGTTGGTCAACAGATCTGTGACTGAATCAGTGAGGCTTGGCTACAAACTTGAAAAGGCAGAAGAGATCACAAACCATTTTTCAAGGATTGGCAAGTCATTGCAATATTTGATAGTACAAAAGAGGTCAAATGTTATTAGTATGATGATAATTGGTGATTAAAGCCTGGTGAATAACCTGTATTTGCAGTGCCCTCACAGGCGGTGTTGGAACGAACAATAGAAAAAGCAGGACCACGTTTGATGTCTGTGGCTACAAAAATCGCCATCCAGATGAACTGCAAATTGGGTGGAAGTCCGTGGTTTGTCAACATTCCGGTAAGTCTGTTATCCCTTGTTCTTACTAGCTTGATTTTCATTGTGTACGGTCTTTCTTTTCTTCTTTTTTTCCCTTCAATTCCATCATTGAATTGTCATTCCAAACAACTGTAACAAGATGGCTGCGACACCAGCCAATTTATAAGAAGACTGAATAGTGAGGTCCAAACTCCTTTAACCAAGTCAGTTATTTTTAGTTTTTAGGACCATGTGTATTATTTCCCTTGCACAGCTTCCTTCAGAGCATTGAATGTGCAGTGTCACTGTGTAAGGGGCTGTGAATCGTTATTTTCACTGTGTGAACTGTGTTTTCCATGTTTTGTTCAAGGTACTCGGCCACACAATTAAAATTGTTTTTGGCAGTCGAGTTGGAAATGAATTAATGGACAGTTGTATCATCATATGGTTAAGAAATGTTAGAGTGGACGCAAGTCCAGTTTGAATTGATCAAAAGCTCAGAATATCATTCTGTATTTTGAAATCTGATTTTAGAAGACAAAACAGTACATTATTCTGATGGGCCCTGGGATGGGGAGGGGTGGCCTTGGTGGACGATTATTGTGCAGGTGGAAAAGTATTGATTTTTTTACTCTATTTGGCATCATATACTATACCATGTCAGACCATAGCATTCAACGGCAGTTAGCTCTGCCAGGGAGAATTTTTGTGGCTAATGCAGTAATAACACCGTCACGTGACACCCACCCTACTTCCGCCATAGGAAGAAAGCTGATTGCCGCTTCCTGTTCCTCATTCATCTTCAGTCTGCAGTCTAAGCAAGATAAACCTTGTGCTCTGTCTCGCCTATACTTCTGCTTTGTGTAAAGATTGCTTGTGTTTGCTTCTTGTTCAGTTGTGGCTTGCGCTAAACCCTGGGTACTATTGCCATGTGAGGCTTACAGTATTTTCATGCTCGTCGTAATTGTTCTCGCGACATTGTTTTTCAGTGCCATTTCTCAAATCCGGTACTTTAACTCCGGTGTAGGAACGCAGGGTTCGCACAGGGCCCTAAAAGGCCCTAATCTTTTTAGGCAAAAAATAGGGACCCCCTAAAAGGCCTTAAAAATCAAAATGAAGAGGCTGAAGGCCCTAAAACCAGAACAGCCTAAAAAAAATTTTTTTTTTAACCCGAACAAAACCTTTCAGCAACAACAAAAAAAATCAAAAGAAGAATGATCAGAAAAGAAAACAAAAAAAACCGATTTTCATGATAGGTAAATGCCAAATCAGTACCGATCGATCATGGTGTAAAGTCGTTCAAGGGAAGTAACTCCACGACAAAGTAACTGTGCTGTCCGCCATCTTGGACTTTCAATGTGTTGAACGAAGCAAGACCATGCTTCATTTTTCAACGAAATTTGATATTTCATTGAGAGTTTCTTTATAAGATTTCATCAATTTCACTCAGAGACATGGGTGAAGTGCTTATTCCAAGATCTGTGGCTTGATGACTCTGAATATAAACTCTGGCTTCGCCGAGATAACTTGGACAAATATCAGTTCTATTGTAGTTTTTGTAAGAAGGGGTTTCAGCTTGGGGAAAATGGGTGAAAAAGCCCTTCAAACTCACCAAAAAGGGAAGAACATTCAGACTCGGAGAAGGCGAGTGCTACAGCGGCAGTGTCCTTAAATAATTTTTTGGAAAAGATGGTGACAGTGGGCAAGCCTCAAGTAAGTAGTACTAGTACATCAACAAGTTTTTGATCTGAAAAGCACTTGGTTACTGGTCCTTCAACGAGCTCTAGTGCTTCTACTGCAACTTTGTTTGGCCCTGCTGCCCCTCTAACACCCCCCGCTCTTTCCCTTCACCCCCCATATCACCGGCATCCTAACACAACTACATGATCACACCTGCCCACCACCACAACAGCAACCCACTATATATTTCCACAAAATCACACCTGCTCACAACACATTAACTTGCAGTGCCCCCCCCCTTCCCCCCACTGACCACTTCCTTTTCTTTGTCCACATTATGTCCCCCCCCACCCCCCCCCTCTGTGTAGAAGTGTACTAAGGGGCTTGTGTCTCCCCTCTCCCCTTTACATAATAGGAATGTTTAGATGTATGTACATGTGTCTGTTGGGTGTGTGTGTGTGTTTTTTTTTGTGTGTGTTTTTTTTGTTTTTTTAACACAGATTCCCATATATGACCACTATCATTATTACCACCACTCATAAGATGTCCTGTGTATGCCAATCCTTTTTTTTTTTTTTTTTTTTTTTTTTTTTTTTTTTTTTTTGCATACGTATGTGTGTGTGGATGTGCCTGTGTACGTATGTACCTGTGTGTGTGGGTGTGTGTGTGTACATGTGTGTGCATACATGTATCATGCATGCTTGTGTACATGAGTGGGTGGTGACAGTGATGATTTCATCTTTGACAACCATCGCCATCAATCATTCATTGATTACCCCCCCCCCCCCCCGTGGTTTTTTTTTTTTTTTTTTTTTTTTTTTTTTTAAAACTCAGCTGGCATTATCATGCCAATGCTATCGTGCTATTTCACTTAATGACAATGATCATCATCCTATATCTGTTTGTACCACTTACGGCAATGACCAATCATCCATGAATCATCAGTGATCATCATCCTATATCTTTTTTTCCCCCCCACCCCAACCGGCATTACTACATTAATGCCACCACATTATCTCACTTATGACAAATGGTCACCACCCTATAGCACTGTAGATCCCATCTCGGTGATCAACATCCATCAGTCATTGATCATTTCCTTTATTCCCCCACTGGCATTATCGTACTTGCCAATACACTATCCCGCTCCTTTTACAAAAATGACCATCATCCTACACCACTGTGGATCATACCTACACCTTGACCATGATCATCATCCACCCATCTTTGAACCCCTCCCCTGTATTTACACCAATGCCACAACATTATCCCACTTATACAACAATTATCATCATCCTACAGTACAGTACTGTTTATCTCAAATGATACATGATCATCACCCATCAGTCATCTACCCCTACCCCCCTCCCCCCTCTTTCTCAACCTGCAATATTATACTAATGCCACCTTATTCCACTTACCACAATGACCATTGTCCTACAGTACTATTGATCTCACCCATGCCAATGAGCATAACCCACATGTCATTGGTATTTTCCTTTATCCCCCCAACTTGCACCATTGCACACCACCACCACCACATTTTTCCACTTATATAACAAAAGTCGTCATCCTATGGTACTACTGATCTAAAATGATTACCATTTATCAGTTACTGAAAATACTCCAATCCAGTGAACACCTTCATTACTGCACTACTGAAAATACTCCAATCCAGTGAACACCTTCATTACTGCACTATATATGGAAAAATGAGAAGCCGACCAATTGACAAAGGAAGGAGGACAGCAGCCCCAATTGTAAAAGGTAGCCTCCTTGGAATAAATCAAAAGTATTTCCAAGGAGACAAACAGGAGGATGACTTGAGCACTGGACTGTTCTCAATGGACTGTTCTCTCCTTCAACCAGAGGCAGTGTGTGCTAGTCTATAAAGGACAAAGCAGCTTTAGTTAGGTGGAAAGAAAGCATAGGCCTACTTTTTTTTTTTTTTCATCTTGTGACTTGTATTCCTAGACTTCCTCTGCCTTGTGTGTGCTGCAAGAACACTGTGTTTACTCTAGCCACTGTAAAAGATTTCTTTGTTTTCATACGGACATGGAATTGACAAGATTCATACCAGAAAGTGATTAGGTGCTTGCTGAATGGAGGTCAGTATTGGAGAAAATGGCATCTGTGGGAGGCAGTGGTGAGCACTTTTCAGCATTTTTAGTGTGCCCTGATGGCCCTTTTTTTTTTTTAAATTTTTAGGCCCTAAAAAAGGCCCTAAATTTTTTTCTTGAAAGTCTGTATGAACCCTGGGAACGCGTCCCCCTCTTGGTGGGAACACATCCACGGCTCATCCTTTCTTTCTACCGATTCCATGCAGTCTACCTTTTCTGTGTGTTAATTTATTCACTCTTGCACTCCTCCCCGGTAAATTCACTTTGGCGATCTAACACTCGCTGGTCTTTTGGGTTGCCATCTTGTTCTCTCCTCTCGTCAGTCGTCTTTTCTGCCATCTTGCCTCACCTCGTGGTCATCCATGTATGTCGTACCTGGGTTTAGTGGTACGGAGGTTTCCCCTCCACTGTTATGAGCACCTTATTTTTGTTGTACTAGTACAGGTGGATTGAGTTTCTCTCGATCTAGCAGTTCATATTATTATTGTTACTAGTACAGGTCAATCGAGTTTTCCATATCTGTAGAGTTGTCTAGTGTCAGTGGACATGTTTAGGAAGCCAACCCAGGGGAGGTCACCTCCACCAAATATCTTTAAAGTCATCTTACGTCAGGGGACATGTTTAGGAAGCCAATCCAAGGAGGTCACCACAATATCTCTTAACTCTTTCATTCCTGCCAACCGCTAGAGTGGTTTGACAAATCTCTTTTCATTCCTGAAAACCGCCTCAGCGGTTCAGAGAATGATACTCATTTCCATCCGGCAACCCGCTGCAGCGGTTCACGCCTTGAAATCTGCGCCCACCTGTCACATGGTTGGCGGCGCTTCATAGCGGCCTTCGCCTTGTAACAGGACTCTCGGGATGTTTAGCTAAGTCATGCCTGCTTACTTCCTCAGCGTGGGAAAGTGTCTGGACTTGAACCGAAATTTTATCTTGACTTGATTGTGAGAGCACATTTCGCCGATGACTTCAATCTGTTTGATCTAAGAAGAAGAGAGAGGAGCAGAACTTGCCAATGCCATGAACGAACATGACAGTGATACTGGCGATAAATTGGATGATGAAAATCTTCCACTTAGCTGCAGTTGGCCACGATTTGACTGGACAGGTGGGGATTTCACTGAACCATGCACACTCAGAAAAAGTTCGAACGGCGCCCCGGTCCTGTGCGCATACTCAATACGTCAATGAAGGCAGTGGATTATTTTCAGCTGTTCTATTCTGATACAGTCCTTTCAAAGCTAGTCAGTTTTGCAAACGATAATGCCAACACTAAACAGCAGACTGATCCAGAAGAAAACGGTGGCAGGTGTTGGAAAAGATCACACCTGTGTGGTATGTGTTGCGCGACACAAACAATATGAGTCAACACACCCTGGTGTGAAATACAGTGACAGTCCGTTTAGGAAAGCAAGACAACGATGATGTGCAATGAAAAGTGCAATGAATATCAGAAAGATTGTTTTTAAGGTGTACCACACCTGTGTTTCCTTTTGTGTGACACCTGGTTTCACGTGTGACACTTTGACACTGTGACACTAGCAGTGCATCATTTTCTAAGACTGACATGTTGTGTGTGTTGTTTGTTGACATTAACTTGAAGTGTGACTTTGGACAAATACTGTGCAAAGACCACTGAATTCGGTAAGACCATAGTGCACAAGGAGTACTGTGGGGACATTTTTATCATTGCTGTGCATTTTTCCTTGGACATGGTGACACTGTTGACAAAGACACCTGTGAAGCATTCATTCAAGTGGATTGACCGGAAGACATCGGACTGTGAGTTACATGCATGTTTTTTGCTGCTCGCATGTTTTTGAGTGCTGTATAACATTTTGTTTCTTTAAGTTTGAATTAATTAGTAGTTGTCACCAGTCTTGACACCTGTATGTCACCAAATACGTGACAAAGGGTCGGAAAACCAGATCAAAATGTGCCAGCACCATTTCTGTACACAACGGTGTATGACATGCTATAGTCCCGTGGAAACACCAGTCGTACAAAAGAATCGGAAGCACACACCCTATTCTTTGTTTTCTTTTTTCCTGGAAACCCAGGAATGAAAGGCACTGCTTGTAACTAAGAAACATTGGAATAAGGGGAAGTAATGTCCGGCAGATAACCGGGGGGATGAAAGAGTTAAAGAGTCTACTAGTGTCAGGAGGCAAGTTTAGGGAGCTGCTCCTGAGACCCTGTGAAGTACCACCTAACCGGTTCTGTTGCTGTGTTTGATTGCAGATGAAAGGCGCCATGATCATTGGATTTGACACCTACCATGACTCGTCCCAGAAGGGCAGATCTGTGGGAGGCGTGGTTGCCACCTTGAATAATGAATATGACCGTTACTACTCCACTACAACCTTCCAGACAACCCATATGGAACTGCTTAATCAGCTGAGCTCTTGTGTGACAGGTATGATGAAGAAGAATACATTTTCTTTTAACTTTGCAAGTTCTAGTTGCCAGTTCGCAAAATGCATTCATCCTACAGTATCATTTAGATTTCATGATGTCAGTTAAGTTCTGTTTGGCTTTTAAGTTTTGTCTCTGCAAAAAAAAAGAAAACGAGAGCTTAACCCATATTACCGCCGAGCGCCAACCAACACATTAAAAAAGAAAAATCACATTGCGTTATTGAACAGCCCCCAAAACCACCCAGAAAACTTTTGCTTACTTTTGGGCATAGCAATTGATGTTCACATAAATGAGACTCATGTGAGAGCGAGGTGTCATTTGCACGAGATTCCCACCTTTCATCTGCAATTTACTGCATCAAATTTGATGGCGTTTTGAGTGAGCGACGAATGTTCAAAGTTGATAAATGAGTATTCTCATTGAAGAATTATGGCATCTGCTGAACAAGGACTCGGGACAACGAGGGGGTGGAGTGTTTGAAGGTTATTCACCTGAGGATCTCGTAAAAATTGATTCAGCTGATGTGGAAAGTGACCAAGACATCGACTTTTGGAAGTCGTTGCTGCTGAGTTTGATGATAGTTATAGCGAAAGTGGGTCAAGTGCAGATCAATTGCCTGACCTCCCAAAACGAAACTGGTCGGATATTTTTGGAAGCGTTTCTGTGGACAGTTTCGCAGAGGTTATTGGTATTGTTCACAATTTACCTGTTGGTGCAAGCCAGGTAGGTTATTTTTGACTTTACTAAAGGATTTTGCTGCTCAGACCAGTTTGTTTGCTACCCAGGTCCAACACGAGAAGAAGGCCGATCCAAAATGGCAGCGGGTTACAGTGAATGACATCAAGCTGTACCTGGCTATAAATATCATGATGGGTATCCACATCTTACCCTGACCAGAGAACTATAAAAGTTGCCAAAAGAGGTGTGACCAGAGAACTGTTTGGGGTACTTGACATTGCATTGTCTGGGCCCGCTGTGCATTTTGTCTGGAGTTTGAAATCTTTGCATCAATGTTATCAAGGTCCTTTACTACTTTGGCTGCTGTGGATGAATTATCTGCAAACAGCTTGTCTGTAACTGGAACACACTGTCCACACATATGCTGGCCACAATGTATTGGTTTAGATGAGGCTTGATCGCCACATTGCAGCTAATAAACAGATCTTGGGACATGTGGCCGAGCATCCGCCTCTGATTCAGTGAGATTTCCCATGACATTGTGAGAGTTCCATTTCCTGTGTGCGCTGCGCCTCTCTTATCACCTGCATGACTCGCACGATTGCACTCGCAGCTCACACGACAAGGCGTTGCGAATGTACTGTGCACACAAGTCATTTCTTCTTGCTTTTGATGGTAAGCGTTGCCAGATTTCCTAGTTCACGGAAGGCAAGCTCAGCTTAGAGCAGTTGGCAGATTGCACGTATTTGTCAGTCAGTTTTCCTAATTTCTTGTTTGAAAAGTTTGTTCTGAAATCTTTTGTTCACAAAAGTCGCGATTGACGTTAAAACCCGTACTGCGTACTCTTCATCATCCTCTAGATATTCCTCTTGTTCTTTAATCGATTCATCCTCTGTCGTATTCCAGCGATAAATTAATGACATCCGTATCTTCGCTCTCGGTATATGTTTCCTCAAGTTCTAATGAATCGGAATCAGAACTATCATCACTTGACCACAGTATTCCCGTTTGCATTTCTCAGTTATTTTTATTAATTTAATAACTATCGAAAATGGCAACAGTTGCTTCCCTTGGCATGGGAATTGATAGTGTGGCTTACGCCAGATGATCCAGGGGTAAATGAGTTAAAGATTAACGATTAGTCATAAATGGAAGAACATCGTTTTAAAATTATACCCCTTCAGTGATAGAATCGAAAATTATGGACCAGGGTTCGGTTCTGGATACACAAGTGTTTAATTCATTTTGGAAAGACATGTTTACAGCCTATCGGGAATTTTGTCTTTGTGTGACACCCGAGACATTAAATGAACTACTTGTTGAACCGTATTTTACAATGACATGATAAAAGTAGGAAATGCAGTAATCAAGCAAAATAAGTTAATCGAAAGGGATATTCGCAATAAAACACTTTTTGAAACCAAATGGACAATTTATGAACTTTAGAAAATTTAGCATTAATGTTGACTACACCATAGATTTTATCTCATACAATGGATGGATTTCTTCAATGAAAATTCATATAAGGAAAACGGGTATCAAAATAGATAATAACAGAGACATAAGTCATAACACACCGAAGGCTTTAAATACTATTATGAAGGAAAATAAAGGAGCCAAACAGTTCTATGAAATTTTCATTCAAGATGAGTGCAAGCCAAATTGCTGCTACAAATGGCTAAACAAACTGAATTCTGAAATCCATTGGAATAAAGTATTTACTCGTGTCCACAAAATCAAAGATATAAAATTAAAATGGCTACAAATTCGAATCATACACAGAATTATTGGTACAAATATTGTCTTAAATGCTATGGGCTTAACAAACACGACAAGTTGTACTTTTTGTAACAAAGAGAGAGATTGGTCCAACACTTTTTATGGATGTGCAACCACGCTCAAGCTTTTGGACAGAAGTTGAAAAGTTATTTAATGAAAAATGTCGAAACACAGCTAATATCAAAATCATACGAGATATCATTATTTTTTTAATAGATCACGTGTGAAAACAGAGTTTTTTATTTCATTATTATGCTAGCTAAACTTCATATATATAAGTGCAAAATCAAAACACAAAGACCAAATGCTTCAATTTTTCAGAGTCAGTTGAGCAATAGATATAAAATCGAATTGTTTAATGCTAAAGTCAACAACAATCTAAACCATTTTCATGCTACATGGAACAACTACAGGCCAATGATTCTTCAGAAAACACTTCCTTAAGCTCTTGATCTAATACACATTTTCATATGCCCAGTCTTCTTTCTTTCACAACCTCCCTCTGAAAGGGAGAGAGTGAGGAAGGAGAGGAGAAACACTAAGTTGTTAAATCTCGCAAAAGATGTTGTCACTCTTTTTTTTTTCCCACTTTTTTTTTCCCATTGTCTAAACTTATGTACGCGTCTATGTTTATCTTGCTTGCTTGCTTGTTTGTTTGTGTTTTGTTCCTTCTTAAAAAAAAAACTGTTTTTGGACACATGCCATTAACTGTTTATACAGAAATGATGCTAATGTACATATGACCTGGCGCACTGTCCTTTATGCGCATTTGTAATCTCTATATTGTTTGATTAAAAATGTGAAGGGAAAAAAAAAAAAAGAAAAAAAAGATAAACAGGATTTCAGGCGCAGGAAAAAGTGTGTACAGAAACGTACATTTTAAGTTCATAGTCTCACCGTAATGCTTTTTTTTTTTTTTTAATATATATATATAAAACACAGTCGGTTGCTTTTTACCTCGATATTTTTGTCATTGCGATGTTTGTTTTGTGGATATGCTGTTGGTTAGCAAATATTGTCTGATTAGAGTGGGGCAGTCTGATCCTTGACTTGATTGGACTACCATTTGGTTTTAACAATCATCTTCAGTGATAATTATTTTGTGAAAAACGAGGGAGTTGGACTGGGTATGAAAAACTCGTTTCCAAATGTTCAGGGGGGTCACACTTCATAACGGCAAAAAAATGTGCTAAAAAACACACACACACATGTGTGCGCACATGCCGTCTGACTTGCTCTTGCTTAATAATACGCAAAGAAAGAGACAGAAATTTATAAGAAAAGAGTTACTAATGATAAAGTCAATAAAACGCCCTAGGTTATGCTAAGATTTATGTAGTCAGATTCATGTTCCAGTGCCAGCAAAGTCTTGTCAACTAAAATGAACAAATGTGAGCACATAAAGTATCATTTTAACTGTTAAACTCGATACATGTGGGATGTCCTCTTCGATTATCGTCACAGAATTTACACAAGTCGAGACATTTCCATCAGTGCTGAAGTGTTTTACTGCTTGACCATATACCAGTCGTTATGCAGTAATACTCTGATGCCTGGTGAGAAACAAGAGGCAAGTTATGAATATTCATAAGAGATTGGCCAACCTGCACTGTGTGCAACACATTGGTGCGATCACAACAGAGCCATTTCAATTGTCCAAATCGGTCATGTTGCATGGATCACTCAAATTGCTTCTTTCGCTGGATTATCACCCCCAAGCCACAGTTCAGAGCTAAATTCTGTAGGGTATCCATGCTTTTTTTGTGCTTTTACCAAATCATGTGATCTCATGGTCCAATCAGATACTGGGAAGCCTATTTTGACAACTCTTGTTAGTTTTCAGTAGAAAAGAATTTTTAAGTGGAAGTGTTCATCGATTCAGAAATGTTGAGGAAAGTTGCATTTTTATTGATCATGCAGGGTTCATATGCTCCTTGAAACTCTTTAAATTCTGACAGGGAATTTCAAGACCTTGAAACCTTTGAAAATCAATAAAATGTGGTTTTGTTGACCAAACCTCCTTGAAAACCTTTGAAAATCAAGCATCGGCTCCAGAAATCTTAAATGTAGTAAAAAGAAGTGGCAGTTTTTTTTTCTGCGTTCAGGTTAATGAAAAAAATTATTTAGAAACAATTTTTTTTACATTGTCGCGATAGGCTTATGAACCAAGGGAGATAAAATGATAAATTCATCAATGTTGAAGTTACAAATTATCTCCCTTGGTCGATGATAATCCAGGATCACGACGATGTTTTGTAAAAATTTGTTTTTTAAATAATTTTTCATTAACCTGAACACAGAAAATCAAACTGCCATTTCTTTTTCTATGTTTACACAAGTAGTGTGCCTTCAGGAGAGAAGTGGCATGAAAATTTGACCATTTTTTTCCAAAATTTTTTTTTTTTTTGCTGAAGAAAGTCTGTTGAAACCATCTGTGGTGTTTCAGTTTGTCTATTTTCCCATTTTTTTAGTAAAAAATGACTTTATATGAAGGAGGTGTGTGTGTGTGTGTGTGAAAACTGCTTAACTTCTTTATTTTGAAACGCCATTCTCTCAAAATCACTTTTTTCGACAATGGTTGATATGCAAGAAGTACAGTATCTCTGGATCCAGACTAGCTAGCATGGTAATTTTTGTTAATTTGATCAAAAATGATTTCTGCATGCAATTACATTTTACTTAAGTCTTACTTAAGTCAAAAACAGCAAGTATCGTTTGCTATTTCTATTGGAAAAAATTCAAAAGCGATGAAATGTAAAGCCTGATTGCCACCATATGGACTAAAAATTATTGAAAAAAAATGCAGTTTAGATAGATAGAAATCCTTTTGTATTATTTGCATTACTATAGCTCAGCAAAACAATATATAAAAATCCTTTTGTAGTTGCATTACTTTAGCCCAGCAAAACAAAAAAAGCCATGTTTCAAGTGCCTAACATGTCTGCTATGATACAAATACAGTTCTTGTTATGAAACTTTTTTTTTTTTTTTTTTTTTTTTTTTTCTTTTTTTTCATTATTATTTTGCCCCCATTTGTGGTCCCCAAATCACACAAATATCACCCAAATATGTATTTTCCATGTTTTGTTTTGTTTTTTTTTTTTTTAACATAAACTATAGAAAAATTAAGTTTTAAAAGAACAATGGTTTAATTTTTGTGCCACCTCTTGCCTTGAAATGAAAGAAATGCTCCTTGAAAACTCCTTGAATTTTGTTCTTGGGAGTCTGTAGGGACCTGTCATGGCGGATCGGACAAAAGCGCTTTTTGGTGACATGTTACTTCAGTTTTAATGCATAAATAGAAAATTAGTGCGTCATGGTACATTCTGGTACGTTTTAATGATGCACTGGCCTGAATTCTTGTGTGTCAGATGGGAATTTCCTGCGTCAGAGACGCACACTTGTGCATAAGAATTGTCGCTGTTCTTGACCACACCTCAGTCATACGCTTTACCTTGTTTATTTTGCCATGTCAGTCTACAGATGACTTCAGGACTAACAAGGATGACTTTAGAACTAACAAGAATAGAGGGAACCTCTCTACCAAGTTTAGTATTTCACTTCCAAGGTCTCTTTTTCAAACTGATGAATCCCTATGCATAGTTTGCCACCTACCCCCACCTCACCCACTCCTTATCATACCGCAGCTGTCAAATAAAAAAAATAATGGGTAGTGATTATCTCTTTAAAGTGTGCTGTTTGTGAACTGTAGTTTGTGAACAAGGAAGTATTCACCAAAGAGACCAGGTCCCCCCCCCCCCCTCTCTCTCTCTCTCTGTCTCTCTCTCTCTCTCTTCCTTGCATACTGTCTTAACCTGGTTGATTTCCGTTTGTGTGCAGATGTTTCTCTCTTTTTTTTTTTGTCTCCCCTCTCTCTCATTTGTATACTGTCATAAGTGGGTTGATTTGTTTTGTTTGTGTGTATGTGCAGAATGTGTCCGGGCATATGAGAGAAGGAATGGAAAACCCCCCTTCCAAAGTGATTGTCTTCCGAGATGGAGTGGGTGATGGTCAGCTCAACCTGGTGTATCAGCATGAGGTACCTCAGGTCAAAGAAGCTATTGGGTAAGAAAATGCAGAATTGTAAAGAGATGCATATATATTGCACACACATTTCAGACGAAGGGTCCCATTCTGAGCTTTTGTAACAGGTGAAAACAGGTGGCACATCGTGCTTGTCATTCTCAAGAGGTTTTTTTCACAAATAATCCAGTCGATGATGTTTCCATAAACAAATTGCAGCCTTTTTCAGAGGAAAGTCAGTGCGGATTACATCATTCTTCCATGCAGGTAACAAAAATCACGTGCTGATAACACAAAAAATTAAAATGGACAAATGAACAAAACTCCATCAACTTACATTTTGAACAGATGCCCACCAGACCAATTCATCAGTTTGTTGTTATGATAGCCTGTCAAATATTTCTGTCCTACATTAGACCCACCACAAATAATGTGCGTGTATTAAGATCAGTTTACTTTAATGTTTGTATAACACATACACACACATGGGACCCCCCCCTCCCTAAACAAAACTTAAATGATAACATTTCTTAGTACTCTTTTTAGTTGGAATGATATTAATAAGCAGATCTGGGACTTAAAAGTTAGTAATACTCTTTTTAGTTGGAATAATATTAATAAGCAGATCTGTGGACTTCAAAGTTAGTAACATCAAATGGAAAAAAAAAGTGACCTGAAGAAAGGATTTTAATACATAACTAATTGTACCTGCTTCTGCTGCTGCTGCTTTGTATCTGCGATAGACGACACTCTTCACAAAGGCAGATGGCAGCAATCGCATGTCACCACGCTTGAAACCAGGCACACGACCAGGTAGGCTAACAGCATGGATTTTGCAAAATTCTGGATAAAGCAGACCACACGCTGGATATCATAAAGAGTCAGCCAGCCGTATTTTTTTTTCTACCACCTGACTTGAGTGTAGGCTGCACCGTGCCTTGGGTCTTGAAATGTTTGCCAAGGCGATCCAACCTCTTCTGATTCATATTAATGCACGAGGGCGCACACACACACACATGATGATCAGTTCAAGAATGCATATACAGAATACTGATGCAAGGAAAAGGGAACGCAGAGATTTTTTAAAAAGTTGCAACATAAACAAATTTAGTATGGATTGAATACTTGAAAGCTAATGTTAAAATTTACTAATTAAATCACAATGAACCCTGTGCCCAGAGAGATAAAGATTATTTAAATACTAACATATTATATCTAATAATGTCAGATTTCAGATGATGTGTGGAACAATATGACTATTTACAACAATAACAAAAAATGAAATTCAAAATAAAACTGTAAATCAGTAAAAGAAGAAGGGTGGGAGGAGGATTTTTAAAAGTACAACTTGTTCCAAGAGAAATAAGAACGCCTTTCTGCACACAGTCCTGTTCATCAAGCAAAAGGTGGTTCAGGATTTGGTGTGCGCTCCTTCTGGGACTTGGGTCTAGTGCACTCTGTCAGCTCTCCATTCCGCAAGGCGAGTCAGCTCTCCATTCCGCAAGGCGATGCTCAGTATAGACACTACATACATATCCGGGGCACATGTAACACAAAGAAATTTATCCATTCAGCAAACATTGTTATAGTCATTCTTACACGTTTAATTTTTATTCTGATTCTTTTTGGTACAATTACCAAATATTATGAGTCTTTAATCAGTCAGTGTATGGAAATGATGTTTATATGGTCATAAGTCCAAATCATCAGTGGATTACTTTTTACACCATATAACAAAACAAAAATAAAAGAAAATATTATACACTCAAGTATTTGTAGTAAGGTCCTATCTTCTTGGGCTGTCACATTAGCTGTTATCATAGCGCGCGCGCGTGCGCACGCATGGACACTCACTCACACATGCGCACGCACACGCACACACACACACACACACACACATGGAAGGAAGAAAGAAAGAAATGATTATTACCTCTTGTCCATATCTTGGACTGACATCTGCACCGTCACAGTCTCTTGCGGTGAAGACTGTTTGATGCACCCACTTCTTGGATCGTCATGGTGGCTGTCAGCATGCTTGATTTGCTTAGCCACAAGAAAATTCCTCAGCTCTCTTGTCAGTAAATCACACCACTCCCGCATATTCTTGGCAACATTGAAGTCGAGAAATTCTGCACCACCATTGACTTGAATGACAGGTTATTTTTCTTCCCGGTTTTTCTTGACAGTAATGTCAGTGCCGTGTGCCAGAGTCTGTTGGTCATCTTCATTTTCATCTGATTCAGAATCCGACCACCCATCATCCTTTTCGGCTGTCTGCCGTAAAGTAATCATTCATCAGCTCTTCCAATTCAACTTGTTTTCATTTCTCATATTGCAGGATTCGTAAGAATTCAAATGAGTGACGATTTTCTTTGATTTATCCATTTCGCAAACTTCAGATCAAATGCGACTGGGCTCTCTGAGACGGAAATAGATCACGTGCCGTCAGGTTTGTTGACATTATGAACAGCCAGTCACGTATCGGGTAAGATCGCAGTTGCCAAGCAGTTTTTGTTTCGCTGCATCTGATTGGTTAAAGGTGAGAGCTCTGTTTACGAACTTTAACCAAGAATTGAACTTTCTGATTGGTTTCTATAAAAAAGGACATACCTCTAACTGTAAAGCTTGCTTCGAGGGGATGCTGGGGCCCTTAGGGGTTCATTAGTGAAATCACAATTTAAAAAGACCGCTTTGTGAGGAAATTTTCTGTACTTTTTATGGGGGGTACCTGATTAAAAGCAATTTTAATACATTTATAGGCTGATTTGTACAGTGGAAGACTAAAATATGATAAATGAATGTAGAGTCTGTTGAACCCAAAATCCTAAAATAACATTTTTAGGTATGTTCATTATGGGTCAAGGATGATGCCCGATGTTTAAGTTTACTGTCACAGCCGTTACCAACGGCCCATAATAGTTTTCTTGTTTATGAAAAATCACAGAAAGCACATGGCCGATGTTTACCAGAATAAACAGTAAACAAGTGGGGTAGTTTTGGTTCTAAGGAAACCTAACACAAAGTAACTTTTATTCAAGACTGGCACAGCCCTTTGAACTTGAATAAAGTCAGACAAATACAAAGACAATCTAATTGGGGGGGGGGGGGGGGGGGGGGGGGGGGACAAGCGCAGGCCAACAACTAAATTGTCTTCATAGTAATGACTTAGAAAAACTTTGGACCCCCCCCCCCTCCCCACTATTAGATTGTCTTTGTATTTGTCTGACTTTATTCAAGTTCAAAGGGCTGTGCCACTCTTGAATAAAAGTTACTTTGTGTTGGGTTAACCGTCGGCAAGGTAAGTAACTCCGTAATTTGAACATGGTTACCCAATTAAAAAATTAATTTAAAAGAGAGGAAAGGAAATAACGAAATGAAAAATAATTTTAAAAATTCCTACGAATATATATGTTGCTATATCGTAAGTTTGAAGAATGTCACATGAGCCATTTACTCGGGAAAAAAAAAAAATCTTCTTCAGAACTTTCTTCCGAATTGTTGTTCATCATACCTGGAACTTCATCCCAGTCGAAATCTAGGTCACTCTAAGCTTCATTACCAGCACTTTCACTAAGTCTTATGCCGTAAATCCTACAAAAAACACAGTATCTCCATCACTAAATCTCATTATAGAACGGCAGAACTCAAGGTTAGCCACGGTGAAAAAACGGCATTTCGACCTCAAAACTTAAAAAATTCGAAACTCGAGAACCACGGCACGTATCGACTCGCGTTTTTTTTTGCAAACGGAAGTAAATGGCTACAGGAAGAAGGAAGTCACGTTCTCGCGAGACTTCCTTTTCTACGAGAAACATGGCGGCGCCATTGTTGCCACATGTTTTACCGGGCGGTATGCACTTATCTGAGCTTAGTTACACTGAAAAAACCGTCGGCAAGGTAAGTAACTCGTAAATTTGAACATGGTTTACCCAATTAAAAAATTAATTTAAAAGAGAGGAAAGGAAATAACGAAATGAAAATAATTTTAAAAATTCCTACGAATATATGTTGCTATATATCGTAAGTTTGAAGAATGTCACATGAGCCATTTACTCGGGAAATAAAAAAAAATCTTCTTCAGAACTTTCTTCCGAATTGTTGTTCATCATACCTGGAACTTCATCCCAGTCGAAATCTAGGTCACTCTAAGCTTCATTACCCAGCACTTTCACTAAGTCTTATGCCGTAAATCCTACAAAACACAGTATCTCCATCACTAAATCTCATTATAGAACGGCAGAACTCAAGGTTAGCCACGGTGAAAAACGGCATTTCGACCTCAAAACTTAAAAAATTCGAAACTCGAGAACCACGGCACGTATCGACTCGCGTTTTTTTTTTGCAAACGGAAGTAAATGGCTACAGGAAGAAGGAAGTCACGTTCTCGCGAGACTTCCTTTCTACGAGAAACATGGCGGCGCCCATTGTTGCCACGTGTTTTACCGGGCGCTGGCGGGCGCTCAGCGTTCTTATAGGTCAGTAACATTCAGTTTTAATGGTGGTCTTGTAGGTCAGTAACATTGTCAGTTTTAATGGTGGTCTTGTAGGTCAGTAACATTAATGTCAGTTTTGATGGTGGTCTTGTAGGTCAGTAACATTAATGTCAGTTTTGATGATGGTCTTGTAGGTCAGTAACATTCATGTCAGTTTCGATGGTGGTCTTGTAGGTCAGTAACATTAATGTCAGTTTTAATGGTGGTCTTGTGGATGACATGGTAAAAAGGAGATAAGGTGTCTTCAAATGCCCAGATTTCACCTATCAAAGGTGGAGAAACCCTTCGCTTCAGGGTCTTTGCCCTCTGACCCTGACAAGGGGCTGCAGTCCTTGACCCTGCCAGTGGGCCTCAGGCATCCCACAAGGACTTCAGGGCTTCCTACTTTAAACTTTTTCCTGGTTTCACCCATGGTAAATCCAGATATAAATACACAGTAGATTATATATTAAAGCAGAGCATGGAATTTGCCACTGAAACATTGATGCTCTCGCAGATCAGAACAAAATAATAGTGGGAAAAAAATTCTGCGTTTAAAAAAAAAAAAAAAAAAAATCAACAACCATACTTCTTTACTTTTTAACAGCTCCTCGGTGTTGCAGACAACTTTTGCAAACTCTTACTCGCCAAAGGAAATCTCAGTCTAGGCTTAATGTGCTCAATGCATCGTAGGTTGACCTAGATCCGGTCATTTCTTCAAGATGGACAGGGGAATAGTCCAGCGTGGCGATGTTTTCGATGATTCTTGAAAATGGACGTGGACGGAGGTTGGAGAGGAGCTGTTAGCTGAGCATATCCGAAAAGTCAGCGTGGTAGGGACTGCCTTCTGTGAATTATGCCACTGCGACATTGTCTACAGGTAAAGGGACAAAAGTCTGTCCCCATTTATGGCAGACAAATTTGAAGTAGTTGTTTCCACTAGATTGTCTTTCCAATACTTCAGTGTTGGTGACATGTTTGTGTACCAAAAAACCACTGACGTCATTTTCACCAGTGTACTCTTGTGTGAAATAAAGAAAATCGCTGAACTGTCGTTTGGTGCTTGCAGTTTGATGTTAGATCTGGCATGGCATCGGCAAACAAACAGCTCACAGATGAGACAAAAAAATACATTGTGTCATTGATAGACCCAGGGCTTTGGGGTGTTTGAGGTGGTAAATGTGTTGAACTTGAACAGGTCAGTCGTCACGAAAGTTTACAAATGCTATTTGTGACAGAAAAACAGTAGAAAACAAACCAAGGAGTGGTAGGCCTAGAGTATTCACAAACAGGTGCGAAGATCATAAAACAGGACATCAGTTGCAGCGACGACGCTGTATCTCTCATGGTTGCTGATGAGGCCATTCAAATGATTGGGGCACAAATACATTTTATCAGAACACGGCCAATGCAAACAATGGCTATGTCGCTTACTTGTTCGCTTCTGATTTTGACAGTGTGATGGAATAGAATGTAAACAATTTTTTTTTTTTACTTGGCAGCCATTTTTTCAGTGGACAGTCATGTATATATATTAAGTACCTGGTTTGAAATGACTATGTTCGATTAGTTGAGTGTTTGTTCTTTTCAATGACATCTAACACAGCACTGTCAGTTGTCTACTGTTTTTAAAAAAAAATTAAGAGTGGCGGAATATGCATGTAGGCAGGGACAAAGCGCTGTGCAGGACCAGCAAATCGTGCTGTGTGCTGCTCGCAGCTGGATAGTATGAAACTCTTCCACAGACAAATAGGAGAGTTTTGTGTTCATTCTCTTAATGAGGAATAGAGTAATGGAGGAATGTGTATAAAACAAACAGAAGGAATAATAATTGGTCTTTTGAAAGGAAAGAAACCACAAGAATACTTGAAGAACTAGAGACCTATCTCACTTCTATATGTCATCTGTAAAATTGCTTCAGCCTGTATTGCAAACAGAATAAGAATTGTTTTGCCAGACTCATAAACGAGGACCAGACGGGATTCATTCCAGGTACAGGAGATAGTTTTATGAACAATATTTGATTTAATTCATTATTTAGAATTGAAGCAATGATAATGATAATAGATCACATTATCTTCAAAGCATTACCTTTTAAAAGGAATGGTAAAGTAGAATTTAGGCCAGAAAAAAAAATAGATTTTTATGAAACAGTTTCATGCCCCCAACCCCCTACCCCACCTCTCTCGGTCTCTTGTATACGTGCACATGCATAGATGTGCACACACGCGCGCGCACTCTCTCTCTCTCTCTCTCTCTCTCTCTCTCTCTCTCTCTGTCTCTCTCTCACACACACACACACACACACACACACACACACACACACAAATACGCAGCAGGAGAGAGAGAGAGAGAAGTAGTTATTTCTCACAATAAACAGCTGTGCAAATAAGTGTAACTGAAAACTGATTTTATTGGAGTTGATAAGCTTAGGGGATTTGGGAGTTCATATAGGAAAAAAAAATTTCCACTTTTTTCCTTATGGACAATATTACATAATTATATAATAAAACATACATTAAGACGTAAAGATACACATAATGTAAACATATATATCTGTCAATAATCAGAAACAAGGAAATGAACCAGTTAACCATTCCGGCAACACCACCACATTCCTTCTGGTATACATTCAGTTATTGTTTGTTGCCAGTGACTCGCATTCAGTATGATTCACTGTAGCCAATGAATTGAATGATGCACACTCCAGAAAAGTTTTGATCTCCAAGCAGTGGTGAATACAAAAATCTATCTGTTCAAACTGTATACTCGCCATAGACGACTGCATTTAATTGATCAGTGGCGTACCTGCGTTTTATCACCACCATGTTTTGGAATTGAGGATGAATGTTTTGCAGTTCATACTTGTTCAGAAACAATACCAATTACAGAATTTGGTCCAAGATAATATCTGTGTTAGCATTTAATTTCACTCCACATAAAACCAGTTCTGTATCCACACAACTATTTTTGACAATGCTTACATTTGCTTTCACTAGTTTCAGTGTTTGCTGAAAGTATGTTCAGAACCAAAGCACAACATTGCAGTCAAAAAGCATGTGTGAAATAGATTGTTGTTCTGCTAACAAAAATCACAGATTGGCAACTTCAAAAAGTTTACACAAAAACAAATATCTCTGGGTTAGTTTTTAACTTTTCCTTTACATGCCACGTATAGATGATGATGCCTTGCACTTTTTGCAGAGGTGCCCAGCTGGCATTTATTGTGTGGTCAAGAAGAGAAGCATTGCCCGCTTCTTTGAGGAAGGTGGGGGTCATGCAGGAGATGGAGCCGGTCGTGGGGCTAGAGGTGGTGGACCCAGAGCTGCATTTTGCAATCCTGGACCTGGTACCGTTATCGATGATGTGGCCACAAAACCCGCTTGGTAAGAAATGGTTTGTGTTCTTCAGTTGGATTAACCCTTTTGTATTCATAACGGGAGCAGACGGAAGCTAGCAGACAGCGTGCTAGTTTTCACAAGGGGAATAGATGGGAGCATGTGTTTGACACTGTTCCAACTCATGCTCATGCTGTGATTGTGCTTGGAAAAGCTCTAAAACTTGTGGATATTCCCCGCTGCCGTCCAATGAATCAATGCACCACTTCCTTTCACTGAAAAAGAAAGAAACTGTGCGAGGAGAGTTGTGAATGAAACTGACCAAATGCCACAGTGATGTTGTCTGCTAATGCTAACAACTTAAGCAAGTCAGATGAAAGATCGGCGTATTCTGCAGAGGAATGAGATCAAATTGTACAAGAAGTGGAGAGAAATGGAAAATAAAGAGCCAGATGAAGAATATGATGTAGATACAGATAATATAGGAGAAGAAGAAGTGAAAGTGATCTTGAATATAACGTGCCAGTCGCCATCCTCCACACAAGATGGCGACTGGCTGCATGGCCTACAACAGTGGCTGCATTCTGATAGCCGACAGGCTCTGCTGCTCATACATTGACAAAAGTCTCTTGACGTCAGTTGACTCATGGAAAATGTGTGCTGAAAAAGCATGTTGATGCTTCATGGGCACTGTACTGCAATCAGAGCAGACTCATTTTCTGGATCAGCGAACTGGATTTCTGGATCAGATTAATTTTTTGCCGTGTCTCCTCCCTCTTTTTTCAAAAACAAAAAAAACAAACAAACAAACGGACATACAGAGACATTTTATTTTGAGGGTGTGACAGCCCAGAGAAGTAGTACTATTTGTACAAAAAAAAAACAACAACAAAACGGACATACAGAGACATTTTATTTTGAGGGTGTGACAGCCCAGAGAAGTAGTACTATTTGTACAAAAAAAAAAAAAAAAAAAAAAAACGGACATACAGAGACATTTTATTTTGAGGGTGTGACAGCCCAGTGAAGTAGTACTATTTGTACAAAAAAAACAACAACAAAACGGACATACAGAGACATTTTTATTTTGAGGGTGTGACAGCCCAGAGAAGTAGTACTATTTGTACAAAAAAAAAAAAAAAAAAAAACGGACATACAGAGACATTTTATTTTGAGGGTGTGACAGCCCAGAGAAGTAGTACTATTTGTACAAAAAAAAAAACCCCAAAAAAACGGACATACAGAGACATTTTATTTTGAGGGTGTGACAGCCCAGAGAAGTAGTACTATTTGTACAAAAAAAAAACACCCAAAAAAACGGACATACAGAGACATTTTATTTTGAGGGTGTGACAGCCCAGAGAAGTAGTACTATTTGTACAACAAAAAAAAAAAAAAAAAACGGACATACAGAGACATTTTATTTTGAGGGTGTGACAGCCCAGAGAAGTAGTACTATTTGTACCCCTGTGATGGGGTGGGTTACAAAGAACAAGAAGTGAGAAGCTCGAAGTTACAGTGGTTCAGTCCAGAATAAAGAATAGTGCTCTTTCATTGCCAGGTTATACTCATGACTGCTGAGACAAGAACCAGTCCGATTCCTCCCCCCTTTGAAATCTGTTAAGAAATAAGTATGCATGCCTCCGTGTGTGTTTGTGTGGACAGTGATTTTCTTTGTAATTCTTTGCTTCCTGCGGAGTAATCTATCTGTCATGATAAGACCACAAAACAAGTCTAATGTTTTGATTCCATTTCTGTCAGAATGACTGTAGTCCTTGTTGTCTCCTGTTTCACTTCAAGAACATTTTACTGTTACTGCTTCATGCAGGCAGGCAATATAGTTAGGTGTGATGTACATTAGACTGTGGTTTGTTACAGGTTTGACTTCTTCTTGATCTCTCAGTCTGTGCGTCAAGGCACAGTTACCCCTACCCATTACAATGTCATTGTGAATGAGTGTAGATATTCGGCAGAGGTGTATCAGCAAATGAGCTACAAGCTGACCCACATGTACTACAACTGGCAGGTAAGTTGGCAGAATGGGCCATCTTTAGAAGACGTACTCATTAGTGTCCAACAATGTTTATAGTTATTATCGCTGTGGGGGGGGGGGGTCAGAATTCGGAGACAATAGACTTCCTCACAAATGACTGGCACCTTCCCCTTTGCTTTTTTTTTTTTTTTTTTTTTTTTAAAATCAAAAACAAGGGAAGAACAACACACTATACTTGCTGCATTTTATATGATCGTCGTAACAACCATTTGTCTGTTATTACTATTTGTATAACCTGTTTACACAGCTGTGGAGTGAGGTAAGTGACTTTCCTGTCCCTTTCAGTAGGTCAGTTTGAGCACTTGACACTGGTGAATTTCTTTGCTGTTTTCCCCCGAAGTTTGTCTTTTTTTCAGTTCATTTTGATATGATGCCTTCAAATTAATGAATTGACATGTTGACCACTATGAGAACTGCTTCTGAACAAAGAGGGGATGCAGTGAGCTCTTTAAATACAAATTGGGACAGGACATCAGGGATCCATCTGGCATTGGACATGGGAGGCTGGACCAGTTGCTTTTGAAAATTCCCAAAATGTTCTCAGTTCATCTGCACCTCAACCAAACAGGTTTTGCGCTTGATTAGAAATGAGTCAATGTTTGTATACTACCTGCACTCAAGTTACCTGCTTAATATAGCATTATAAACACTGCACTGATTTTAAGCTATAGATAATGAGTTTGTGGCTCATTTACAAGGTTTCTTTCCACCAGCATAGAAATGTCTCCTGTTGAGGACAGTTATTTTTGATGGTCCATTCCAAGCCGTGCTCTGTTGGCAGTGGAGACGGTGTAACTGTTATTTACAAGAGAATGTCCATTTCTGACAGGGCTGACTCTTGACTGCTGTGGCCACATATGTTATGATGACACAAAAATGAAGCTCAATCTGTAGCCCAACATCATGCCAAGTTTTAGGCTAAAAAAGTGCACAAATTAAGTTGGAGTGTTACTTTTTGTCCCAGAACCTGTTTTCTAGCCATGTCCAGGGCAGTTTTTCAGACCAGCAGGGCTGATGGCCACAGGCAGCAGAGTCCTACATGGGTGAAAGAAACTTTAGTATAAAGCAAAACAGATTGAAAGTGGACTAAAAGCAAAACAGATTGAAAGTGGACTGAAAGTGTAACATGCTTTATTTCATGACAGCTTGATTATAAGGATTTTTTTTTTTTTTTTAATAATACATTTCCATCTTTATAACCACCTCCCTCTGCGTACGCAGGCTGATACTCCTGTGGACACTCCCTATATAGACAGGCGAGGATTAATCACATCTAGCCAAGGGGAGTGGAGTTTTGTGTGTATGACTGTTTTTTATCCCGCCATTAAGGCAGCCGTACTCCATCTTCAGGGAAGGTGCATGCTATGTGTAACGTGTCATCCATACCAATGGTCAAATTGGCCTTCTCTTCAGAAAGTTGGTGGTGGGATTTTACGTGTGTGCAAGATGTTATGCATGCGTTCACACACAGAACCTCGGTTTATAGTCTCATTCGAAGAACTGTATGGAAAATGGAGTCAGAACTAATGTTAACTCTTGAGGGAAAAATCCCCCTGTACCGAAATGGCCCAGTGGAGATTCAAACTTGCAAGCCTTGGATTACGAGTCCGGCGCTCTACTAACTGAGCTATTCCAGCCCCCTGATCTTATAACCAGTTCCCATGGCAAGTTGATGAGAGAGCACTGTGAGTGAAGAGAGTTGTCTGTTTCAGGGAACAATCCGTGTGCCTGCCCCCTGCATGTATGCCCACAAGCTGGCCTTCCTGGTGGGGACAATCGCTGCATGTGCACCCACATGTCAGCCTGGCTGACAAGCTGTACTACCTGTAAAACCTGTCCACTTCACATGATGCTACTGGTGCTGCACGATGCTACTTCTAATCTTTATTGCTTTGGACAGTGTGGATGACTGAAGCACAGGGTGTGTTAGGACGACTCATTCGTTAACTTGGAATTGGAGGATGTGGATATCTACTTTCTCTTACATCATGAGACTTGTTTGAGTTTAAAGGATAAACTTGAGAAAAGCTTTTCTCTGCAAACCTTTTGTGTTATGTTTGTGTGTATAAGTCCTGTTTTTGCTGATGAGAAAAGGTTCATTTGTTTCTTTTTCATAAGCTGGTGTATTTCTTTTTGTCATATCTGAGGTCATTTACAAGGTTCATCTCTCTGGGGTTTTTCTTTGTTTGCATTTAATTTTTTTAACATGATTAGGACTGTTAATGGCCTTCATATAATGGAACTGTGCTGTTCCAGTGTGTTGTCGACAGTGATTGCTATAGAAAGGATGTGAACAGTTTTCTAGTCAATGGGTTGGTTTTCTTGCTTCTGTTTATTGCAAGTATTTCAGGTAGGATTTCTCAGATCAGTCGTGAAAAATATGATACAAGTAAGAACTGTTTGTAATCTTGCATTTAACTGATGATATGCTACCTCACTATTGTCAGCTATTTTCCTCTTTGAAATATTGGCTTGAAAATGTCATGAGTTATTTGTGTTTATTTTAATAAAATACTCTGTATAGATTTCAATCTCACACAGAATCAGATACGTAATTTGGGTGCTTTGTATATGCCATTCCGTCAAAAGATGAGAGTGAACTGGTTTGGGCCACTGGGCAGGTTTGATTTTGCTTTTCTATGTATTTGACATTCCGTCAAAAGATGAGAGTGAACTCTTTAGCTTTTGGCGACTGGGCGTGTTTTTTGATTTTGTTTTTCTCTATGTACTTGCCATTCTGTCAAAAGTTAAGAATGAGCTGGTTAGTTCTTAGTCACTGGGGGTGTTTGATTGTTGCTTTTCTATGTACTTGTTATTCTGTCAAAAGATGAGAATGAGCTGGTTAGTTCTTGGCCACTGGGTGTGTTTGATTGTTGCTTTTCTATGTACTTGTTATTCTGTCGAAAGATGGGAATGAGCTGGTTAGTTCTTTGCCACTGGGTGTGTGTGTTGCTTTTCTAGCAGTTTGAAAAAACACTTTCTTCAAGACTCGTTATTAAATGTGTTTTGTTACCATTCATGTTAGTGGTGCTAAACAAGTCATTGCAGTTGCATAAAATTCCCTGTGCAGTGATGTGGTGGATTCGAAGTGTTTGTGGTGTGGAGAGACAGAGGAGAGTGTCTGTCCAGCTATGCATATATATAATTCCAGATACCAATGGACAAAAAGTAGTTTTTTTTTCTTTTCTCTATGGTGTTTTTTTTTCCCTTCCTTTTTATACAGAATGGGTTGTTCTTTATGTTTTTTGTTTTGTTACACCAAGGGTTTTGCTTCATGGAAAGAAAACATAAGTAATAAAACACAAGATTCAGATGCAATATCACTTGTTCATCTTACTAGATAGCCATGAAAAAAGGTTGTGCCATCTTTTCTTTCCTGAGTTTGTTTTTTTTTTTTCTTTATGTTCATAAATTTTGTTATTCAGAAAGTGTCATTCTTGTGTAAAATGTGCATTACACATATGTCATTACCTTTTAAGAGCACCAAATTTGTGAAAATCAGGCTCTGTTTGGTGTTTTAGAAAGTCCAAATTGCAGAACTTGTAGCAGATAGTTTGTAGTGCTTGGTCTGTTTTAGCATGTTGTTGCTGTTAAGTGATCATTGTGGTCACTGGCCAGCTTCTGAATAATTCAGAAACCATAACATTAATGCGGACTGTCGCTCCATCTCATGCACTACCACCAACGTTTGAAGCAATGGCAGACATGTCCTGTTACTGCAGTGAAGTCTGCTTTCTGTGCCGTTGTTACGCTTAGGCAGTGCTGTTGAGTTTTGCTTCATTGTGAAACAAGGAGAGCCACATCTGTCATAGTGAGTTCAAATTATTAGTTTGTTCCTTTTTGATGTTACTAAGATGCTGATAAGTGTACCGAAATTTGTGGTCTTTCCATCTATGATACCCTGATAACACCTCCATAGTCTGTGTGGATGTACACAGGACTTGTGTTCATTTTATTCACATTCTGTGTTTGTGTTTTGTATTGGGGCAATTAGATTTTAGTTGCCCACCACAAATGGGGGGCATGTAAGGAGTACGACTTGATTTGCAGCTGATCCGTTCATGCTCAAAGAGCATATTCATGGTTTGGTTTTTGTACAAAAGAGATGAGACCAAAAGATTTTTTTTTGCCATCATCAGAAATAATCTGGATGTATAAGTACAATTGTGTATGTGTATCGTATTAGTCATTGCCATTTCCATGACTGTCTAACGAGTTATTCATGCTCGGAATTGAAGAACATCTGAATTTAAAGCTAGTGCCTTTTCATGACACTTATTGTGCTTAAATCTGCGCATCCAGAATAAAACCCAAAGCAGTTTTTTTTTTTTTTTTTATCTAGTTTTGGTGTCAAATGACAGAAGAAAAATGTTTTTAACCACATTTTTAGCAGTATCAGTTGTGTTGGTATGTATCAACATACAGATATAATCTGAACATACAAATAAGGTAAAGAATAAGAATTTTTAGAAAAAGGAAAAACTGTCAGTATTGACTTTGACAATCATTCAGTATAAGCTACTCAGTTGTTGCCTCTGTTTTGCTTTTTTTTAGTGCTAAAAGTTGGGAAATCCTTGGGATTGGTTTGAGATTTGTTGAAATGTGTTCAAGATATTGTTCTCATCACTTATGCATTGATTTTGTGTTCTGATTTAAAAGAATGCCAAGAATGTAGACCTTTTCATTTATTAAAATGTTACCCCAAGCTGCTGTTGTTATTCTGTGTCTGGTTTGCAACGGTCTCCCTTTCAGGCCTGTGCTGAGCAGTGTTTGTATTGGTTGTCCACTGTAAGGGTGATCAAAAGGGATATGCTTCTTCTTAGGTTAGTAAAGGCAAAAGCCTTTGTGCATAGTCATGCCTGACAAGAGGTCAGTTTGTCAGCAGAGCCAGATGGCTTGTGGTAGTCTTGCCAAAACAAGACGATACACTTATTCAGATGTTGGGCATTGACAGCAGGCATATGGTGGCCATGTCTGTTGAAAGTGTTGACAGCAAACAGGAAGCAGTTCTCCATCCTTCAGTGCATTGATTAACTTTGAACTCCTGTACATGCGCCTGTGTAAACTTGCCTTAAGCAAAACACAGCACAAACACCAGCCGCTGTGGCAAAATGGTTCATGTTGCGGACTCCTGGCTGGGAGGTCGTGGGTTCAATTCCCAACAGAGTCATGTGGGTTTTTCTGCACCGACCGACTTCTACCCAGAGTTGAGTTTGCTGTGGACTCGGTCAGGTGTTGAGTTTCATCCACTGGTGGATGCGATTCTGAGAGTGTTGCTCAAATTTCCTGACCAACACTGCAGGTGTCTGTATCTCTCGGGCCTGGTTGACGCCAGGATGTATTATGAAAGGAAGCGTAGAGTACAGCCCTGTCATGTAGTCGCAGACCGAAATGGAAATCCGTAGCATCATTTTAATAATCATCCTCATTCTCATCGATCAGCATAAAAAAATGTCTAATTTCTGTGGCCCTTCATGCCCTGCTCTCATTGTGACCTCAGTTTCAATGTCCTCTCCTCGTTTGTGGCCTTGATTTGGTTCCGTCGGGGTCACCGATATCGTGGAGTCCATGGGGGCTGACTTGGGCGGACATGGTGGCACCCTCCAGAGGGAGAGCTCACTCGCGCCGGCTCCGCGACTAAGCAATTACTGTTGTCAGTAGGGGGCTTAGTAGGTGGTGTCCTGTGCCTGTTAGATTAGAACAGATGCCACTGAACACCACTGAAATGACTCGGCAGCAGTGCAGTGTCTCCTCTGGTGGGTTGCCTCTTGACATTGACTGCTCCCTGTGGATTGTCCGGGCTGCAGCAGGGCCGACCGGTTGTGGCTGTGGACGAGGTGTCAGAATGAGCGGCGAGGGTGCACTGCCGCTGAGGTGGCGTAGAGGTTGGGACAGCAAAAGAAAAAAAAATACAGCACAAACTTTGCTGATGTAACTGATACAAACTAGCACTGACAGAGCTTCAATTCTTGTAGACAAATCATGCTGCTTTTCCAGGCTGTAGCATACCAATGTAATAATGTACATAATGGTGTGATTTCTATACTGTTTTACATTCATTCATGTGTGTTTACTGTTGAATGTTTCTACCAAATTCTTATTTCTTAATTTATATAACATTGTTGCAATAAATGCTTTTGGTTTATAAATTTCATCTCTGGTAAGATATTTTAACTGTGCTCGGCAACAAATATTCAACTTGGGGGAAAAAACAGTTTTTCACCTTTGAAATCTTTAAGAGCAGCTTTTCTCTCTCTTTTTTTTTTTTTTTTTTTCAAAATGAACCCGTTTTCGACAAAAATGCTCAACAAAGTTGTATTTTGATATGATGACGTCCTAAGATCAGAGTGCTTTTTTAGTTCAGGGATAATGCAATCGGATACCAGTGGTGGTGATGATTTTTTTTTTTCTTGATAAATAGTTCATGACATGCTTCGAACATATTTCTTAAACTTCAGTGTCATCAAGGAGGCATCACTGCATTCAGACTAGTCCATATATGCTACACCACATCTAAGTTTTTGAGACCACACTGCACACGATTTAAAGCTGATGGGTAAATGAATTAATGACCAAGATGAGAGAATTTAAGAAGAGGGTCTCATGGCTATGACTTAGTAGATGTCCACGAATAAGCTCAACGCACTGGCAAAACCTCGAGTATCTACCTAACTTGGTTGAGCCATTTTTTGTCACTGTGTATGTGTGTGGTGAGTGTACAAGAGTGTGTGGACATGGGCCTTTTTTGTGTGTGTGAGTGCATGTGCATGTGCATAACATGCATGAGTGTATGAGTGTATGTGTGTGCGCACATGTTTATGTATGTATAGATGCAAACGAGCGCATGTTGTGTGATTTGTGGGCTTGTGTGAGCATATGCACATATCTGCATGCATGTGCATGTGTGCGCATAGGAGCAAGCACATGTACAGGCACGCGTGTGTGTGAGACTGCGTGCAGCTTTTATTATTTGTGGGAAATGAATGTTCAGAAGATGACAAGAACCATAGCATCAAGGACAACGTACACACACACGCGCACACACATGCATAACCATAAGGACAACAATGACCACATGCACACCCTTACACACCAAAACTTGCACAGTCGCGTCTGTGGACTCTAAAATTAACACACGTCTACAGAATACGCTGGGATCCCTGAGAGATTCAAAAGTCTTATCTCAGTTGATCTGTATTTGATCATTTGTGTCTGTTATTTGCCCGTATCTCTAGGAGTCTTAGCAGTGTTGGCCTTGAGATTATTCCAATGTTTGATTGGTTGGTGATAAGACGGTCAATGGTACAGTGGCTCTGTTCTTGTTTGCTTAGGTGTTTTCTTCAGATCTCTTATTACATCAAATCAGCCAAGCTATAATCCAGGTCTTGCCAGCCAGTGTATCTGCTCTCTTGTTTCCTTTATGTCCTGCATGTCAGGGCAGTACAGGCGTAAGAGTCTCTCCAATGGAAGGTTGCGCATTAGCTCATGCCAAGCAGCAGGGCTTCCCATTCCTTCACCCCCACTTTTTGAAGTAGATCCATCTTTTTCCTTTTTCCAGGGTTCATACAGTCCTGAAGTCTGGAAAAAGTGGGGAAAAATGAAAAAATTTCCAGGGCTGGAAAAGTAATGGAATTTTGTAATTTGTGGTCATGGGTCTGGAAAAGTCCTGGAATTTTGTAAAAGCTGTGCAAACATTTTTCTGATGTCGAATTTCACTTTAAGTTTCTTCACACAAACATTGAAATATGAATAAAAACAGAAATTAAATCATGCACAATGATCACAGTGTTCAGATTTCCTCTGGCAGGAGGTTTTAGCAGACTACATTTTTGCTGCAGAGTAGCTCCCCTTTACGTGAAAAGCGTTGCGCATGCGCAGTTGGTACCATTGCTTAACTTCCTTTTGAGACAGTGCTGGGAGAAAAGAAAAATAGCAGGATCAAGGGCGTTGTATCAAAAACAACTTGGCCTGTTTAGGCTTTATACGCCCCTTCTGTGTGTGTGTGTGTGTTTTTTTTCTCGTGACCGTTGGTCCAGTCATAGTCTAGCGCAAGCTATTATCATCAAATTCATACCTAATTTTAGTTAATAATTCATGTTTATCTATGAGGTTCTTAAAAACATTAATAGCGTCGGAGTATTGAAGAAAACGTGGGAAAATGTGTGCATTAGCCTAGCCTGGCTAGACAATACAAATTATTGCAAATGGATTGCTCCTGCTCCTGATGGATGCAAGACAAAAGCCTGCTGTGCAAAAAGACTTCAACAGGGGAACAACAGGGCAAAGCTGCTCTGAAAAGCCACGTGGCAGGCAGCTTTCAGACAAAACGACTGGGACTCCAACAGTGACTGATATTTTTAGGCCCAAGGATTGTGAAAAGTGAGTTTTACATTGAAGAAACGGTTAATTTTTTTTTTTTTTTTTTTTTTTTTTTTTTTTTACTTCAGTATGGGATGCGATCATGCATTGAATAAAATGGGGGTGGGGATTAGAGAAAATCAAAGGGCCCAGGTGATACACTGACCTATTTTTAGACACATACAAACACTGTCTCTAACGCACTCTCTCTCTCTCTTTACTTTCTCTCTCTTTCCAAAAATTTCAAAATTTAAATAAAATTGAATAGAGAGCACATTGGCTTGTAAGTACTCGGCCATGTTGAACATCCAACTTAAAATGAAAGGACAACCAGCCGCCGTGGCGAAGTGGTTAGCGTCGCGGACTCCCGGCTGGGAGGTCGTGGGTTCAAATCCCATCAGAAGTCATGTGGGTTTTTTCTGCCCCGACCGGCTCCTACCCAGAGCTGAGTTGCTGCGGACTCAGTTGGGAAGACTGGGACCACACAGTCGAGTTTCATCCACTTAATGGATGCGTTTTTCTGAGAGTGTTGCTCAAATTTCCTGACCAACACTGCAGGTGTCTGTATCTCTCAGGCCTGGTTGACGCCAGGATATATTATGAAAGGAAGCGTAGAGTAGAGCCCTGTCATGTAGTCTCAGACCGAAATGGAAATCCGTAGCATCATCATAATCATCCTCATTCTCATCGATCGATCAGCAAAAAAAAAGTCTCAAATTCTCAAAGTCATGCCCTGCTCTCATGGTGACCTCAGTTTCCGTGTCCTCTCCACGTCTGTGGCCTTGGTTTGGTTCCGTTGGGGTCAGCGGTATCGGCGAGTCCATGGGGGCTGTCGTTGGACGGACGTGGTGGCGCCCTCCGGAGGGAGAGCTCACTTTCGCGCCGGCTCCGCGACTAAGCAATTCTTGTCGTCAGTAGGGGGCTTAGTAGGTGGTGTCCTGCGTATGTTAGATCAGAACAGGCGCCTACTGAACACCACTGAAGTGACTCGGCGGCAGTGCAATGTCTCCTCCCGTGGGTTGCCTCTCTTGACATTGACTTGACTTGACTGCTGCCTGTGGATTGCCGGGGCTGCGGCGGGGCCGTGGCTGTGGACAGGGTGTCGGAATGAGCGGCGTGGGTGCACTGCCTCTGAGGTGGCGCAGAGGTGGGACAGAAAAAAAAAAAAAAATCCAAATAAAATAAAATGGAAGGACAGTTTAGAGGAGAGATGAAAGTTTTGGTATGAATGCCCTGCTATCATTAAATAAGTTCTTTTCTGATGTGTTTAGCATGGTAATCACATACAGGTGCACGCACACACACATTCTGGGGTCTGGAAAAATTAATGAAAAGCCTTGGAAAAAGTATGGAATTTTGTTTGGTCACATCTGTGGGAACCCTGTTTTTCTTATTTACTGCCTTCTTTAATGGATCTTTCCTGTCTTCGTCTCCCCATTCAAGCCTTCTTTTCCTGGTGATTGAGAGGGCAGCTTCCCTCATCACATCTCTGGCTCAGACCTCGTAGTGAAATGGAAGGGATGAGGAAAGGGGAGGATGCTGTGCGTTTGCATGCTTGTCTGACATACATGCATGCATGTGCGCGCGTGCACACACACACACACACACACACACACACACACATGACTTGTGAAAAGGAAGGGATGAGGAAAGGGGAGGGTGCTGTGCGTTTGCATGCTTGTCTGACATGCATGCGCGCACACACACACACACACACACACACATGCCTCGTGAAAAGGAAGAGAGGGGAGTGGGTTGTACGTTTTCATTTCTCTCTCTCTCTCTCTCTCTCTCTCTCTCTCTCTCTCTCTCTCTCTCTCTCTCTCTCACACACACATACGCACATGCGTGTGCACACACATGTACGCACGCATTAACCAAAGCTGTTGTAACCTTTGCCGCCGCCTTACTTACGCCATGCTTTCAGTCCAACAGCCACCGTATCTTTACTCTGAAACCAACCATCTTGCATTCTAGAGATTACATGATGGGGTCGGGCCTGGTTCCAGCTACTGCCGTGTAAATGCAAAGTGGAACACGAGTCGTTCCATGCTACACGGTGTCGCGCTGACCCCGAGCTCGATGTAAACGCGCCCTTTTGTAAAAGCCTCAACCTGTGTACGGTGCAGAAAGTATTTCAGCTCATGGTCTGAATTTGAGATTGAAGTCGAAGAGAGGCAGGCAGCAACATGGGAATGAAGGGACAGGCAGGCAGCAATATGTGAACAGGACCCAGCAGCATTCAGTGATTAGGAAGACGACAGGTGTCAATACAAGAGTGGGGAAGGCAGGAATAAAGGAAGACGGTGAAGAAGCAATACGAGAAGACGCATGAATGAAGAGCACGGACAGCAAAGAAGGAACAGAGCGATACAGAAACAGACAGGAAGCAAAATGAGGAGAGAGACGCACAGCGATTTCAGGGAAAAAGGCAGGCAGCGAGACAGGAAGGCAGGAAAATAAGATGGCCTATAAAATCGCAGGGACAAGAGGCATTCAGCAGAACAGAAAGTCGGTTACAATCAAATCAATACAGAAAGAGGTGAGCAGCAATTCAGGGAGAGAGAGAGAGCAATCCGGAAGGAGTGGCTTAAAGCAGACAGCAATTTAGGAAGAGAGGAAGGAAACGGAATACAGAGAACAATATAGGTGGAGATGCAGAACGCATTACA
This sequence comes from Conus betulinus, assembly GCA_016801955.1. NCBI lineage: Eukaryota > Metazoa > Mollusca > Gastropoda > Neogastropoda > Conidae > Conus > Conus betulinus. The sequence goes on from JADBJO010002416.1 coordinate 43,418, forward strand.
GGAAGAGTCTGGGACATACAGCAATACATGGGAGAGGAGGGTATACTATACATCACACGAGTTAAAAGTAGCTCGCTCTCTCTCTCTCTCTCTCTCTCTCTCTCTCTCTCTGCACATGTGTGTGCACGTGCACGCACATGTGTGTTTGAGTGTGTTTTCTGATATGCTAGGAGATGCAATCCTGCAAGAATGTTCAGACATTCTGTAAGTCATCAACAGTCATTGTGTGAATTGTTAGTCCCTGCTGCCTTGTTAACAACGCTAATAACAGCATAATGCGCATTGAAAATTGTTTTAAATTAACTTCGTGCTCTGTACATGTCCGGCTTGCCAAGCGTTGAGCAACAATGTCCACATTCCAGATGGTTTTGGTAATGTGGTAGTGACGGTCCCTATTCCCCCCCCCCCCCCCCCCCCCCCCCCCCCCCCTTTTTTTTTTTTTTTTGGAACACGCCTTCCACAACTTCATGCACTTCCGGGTAGTACCTATAATCTAGGGTTCAGGGGGGAGTCAGGTGTGCTGATATGACGCATTTAACAAGTTAATTGTGCTGTAGCTGAGTGACATAAGTCTGCGAGAGATGTGTATATATATATATATATATATATATATATATATATATATATATATATATATATATCAAACTGCCCCATGGTTTTAAGTAAGAGTTGTAAGCTGTAGACATTGACGTTTTCCAAGACTTCAACATAGATCAGTTGCCTTCTCTGACAACGCCGTTTCTTCGCTGTTTTTCCCGGATATCTTGCAGAGAGTAAAAGTCGCAGATGTTTCCCTCAAAATAAATGAGGTCGTGCACTGGATCTGGTAGTGATAGCAACATCAGCAGACTGAATGTGCAGGCAGATGAGCTAGCGATGCTGTTTAGGAGTTGCTACAGCATCAGTAACTATGATTAGCCTCGTCTTCCTTATCTTCGGAAGAGCCTGCACAAGTATGCTAAAAATGTGGAAACATGTATAGTTTTAGATTCTTCCACGAGATGGGAAAAGCGTCAATGGCCGGCCACAGGACTGGGATCTGGTCTTCACATTAATTCTAGAAGCAAATAAATAAGTTGTTGGCCGAAAGTCTTGCCTCTTCAAGGCCATCTGCAACAATTCCTTATACACTTCCACTGTGCGTCCAGACTGAGTCTCTGGGATTCCCTGTCTGCAGCAGTATTCTCTTTGACAGGTACATAAGCAGCACTGATAGAATTCCTGTTAGAGATACACCATTACAAGACAGGGGATGGCTATTGTGCCTTATTCTTCAGACAGGAGAGGGCTGTCCTTTTATCAGTCCTTTAAGGGCACGTTTTCTTCATAGCTGTGGCTGGGAACATTCCAACTGAACAAAAATCGAGAGATAGTTAATGCAAACCTGCTTTTCATGCAGTAGCTGCTTGTCTCCAGACTTCTAGCCCTTACACACAACACACACACACACACACACCCTGTCAAACGTGCATCAGATGCAGTAACAAGGTCGTGCTTGGTGCTGTGAATTTCACGGCATGGATCAGATACATTCTCAAGTCACCATCTCAGTTCTTGTTCACTCTTAAGTGAGACTGCCATTTTCAGATCGTTGTTCCTGTGATTGACTTTTAAAGCTTCTTTAACGTCATTCTCTAATCCGAGGTACTTCACAAGCCATGCTTGATTACACAAAAGCTTGCTACAATTGTACCTATAACGTTTGTCAGTTCTCTGTGCTAATTTCTGACAGCTCTAGCAGACTTTTAGCTGTATCTGGTGTGAGAATCGCTGTTTCAGTTGATACTGACTCCTAGATACTGACTGGTCTGTGTTGACTCCAGAACAGATTTATCAGGATAAGCGAGCACAAGAAAACTTTTCTTCTTTTTCTTTTTTTTTTTTTTTTTTTTTTTTTTTGCATCTTTGATGTTTTCAATCCTTACCAATTTTGTGAAAAGTGAACCATCATGAAAATGTGATGAAATGTGTCCCTACATCCTCATGCATGCAAAATGGGCTTCATCAGTTCTGTGAATTGTATTGGCGATAAAGCCAGCTAGTTAAATACACAGTGTAATCAAAGACTCGTCCTTTCCGTTGAAATCTGAAAAAAAAAATTAATAGATTACAAGAATCCTCCAGAACTGTAATTGATACCATATAACGACCTCTCTCAATGAGCCTGAAAGTCAATGTTCAAATCTTTATTAAAAAAATATTTTAAAAAATTAAGTACTGTATCCGCTAAACATGAACAAACGAATCACAAGACAAAACGCGATGCGTTTCGACCTCTTGGATCTTCTTTCAGGCAACATAACAACAAGACAACAAAAATAAAGAACAAATAATCACTTACTGAATTTGGTGCAAGATGGGCGTTGAATGTTCAAAGTTTGGCAATGTTTTTCTGTGCTCAAGAAGGAAAAATATTATCTCAACTTTTACATCAACTGCATAAGATGATAGGATCACGTGACCATCTTTATGAAGCTCAAAACTGTATCTTGGTTTTGGGTAGATTTCTCAGTTCTTTCATGGTGAAGCAGACTACCCTCGTGACCTCATCTGGCAAGTGTAGCACAAACAGCTTTCGTTTGGTATTATATCTACTCTGAAAATCTTTCAATGCAACATCGAAGAAGTATTGCATAGGATCGGCAATGTTATCTGCTTCTTGGGAATATCCTAATCCACAGCAGTTGTCCAGTTGAGCACGAGAAGCACCTTGCAGCAGTCTTCTAGCGATTGTCAGAGATGAGCCCTCCACTGAAGCAAGATTATGTCCGACTTCAACAATCCAACACAGAATTTCTTGGACATCATGGCAACAATCTTCACACGAGCAACGAAAAAGTTGATGTGATAATGAACATGTCTGAACCTCATACTATTACAGAGCTCAAATGCATTTTAGGCATGGTATGCTTCTTTACACGTTTTGTTCAAGTCATGTTCAGCATTCTACGTCCCACGACAGAACTGGTACAGAAGGATAAAGAGTAAACGTGGAGAGAACCTCAAAAGGAAGCTCTCAACTTTGTCCAGACGGCATTGTCGTCTACACCACTCCTCGACTTCTTTGATTTGAGCAAATACAAGACAGCCAGCAGTGATGCTAGTGGCTACTTAATAGATGCCTTTCTTCTACAACAGCATGACAAAGTCTAAAAACCAGTGACCTTACGTAATATTCCCTCACCCCAGCCGAACAAATCCACATCCAACCGAAAAGGAACACCCTGCAAGCCGTTGGGGACACAAGAAATGTTCAAGCTGTCTTGTGTACTTGGAAACCATTTACTCTGATACAGACCATAAACCTTTTGTCCAAAACTGTACCCTGAAACAGACCATAAATCTTTTATCCAAACCTTTACTGTGTAACAGAACATAAACTATTTATCTAAACCTTTAATCCAAAACAGACCATAAGCCTTTTATCTAACCCTTTATTGTGAAACAGACCATAAGCCTTTTATCTAACCCTTTACACTGAAACAGACCATAAATCTTTTATCCACTTACTCAACAATAAAGACTCTCATCACATATCTTTTCACCGCCAACGCCTCCTCATGACAATTATGTGACTTAGTACAACAGTCTTCTTCCCTTGAAACAATTTTGTTGTAGCTCACTTATTGTCAAAAGGCTCACAAGATAACGTGGGAATCTCATCTAACGGGGCTCAGACTGAGTGGAACTGTACTTTCTGTGAAGATGACCAGCTTGATCTTCAAAAAGAGTCTCTTCGAACAACCCTTTTGTCCGAGAGTCCAGTACAGCAAGTGGCTGTACGTCTGTCTCAGTATCAAGGACAGCAAAGTTATAGTTCTCGTCAACTACTTCAACAGGTGCCTGGAGATCAGTCAACCTCGCATTAAGACTTATGTGGTTGTAAGAACAAAAAAAACACTTTCGCCAACCATACCCTTCTACAGCTGCTCATCACTGACATTGGGTCACCTGATGGCCTCAGAATTTAAAACTCTTGCTGACTTTGTGACATTTTACGTTTGCCCTGCTTTCGTAAGTCTCAAATTTCTGTCCTCTGAAAAGATCACATGATAGTCCTGCTCGCTCATCAGGCAGTACAGACAACGACCATTGGTGTCAGCCTCTCTAAACTTCTCATGAATCGTTGTCCAAGGACAACACTCCCCACTCTCCCCGAACCAGAAGCCCTGTCCTGTCAACATGATAGCAATGACAGGTTGCAATGTAAATAACAAGACTGCAAACAAGATCTTTGCCCCCCCCCCCCCCCCCCCTTTTTTTTTTTTTTTATTTATTATCTGATGGCATTGTTCTCCAAAAACGATCCGATGAAAAAGCAGTGGCACAGTCCAGCAAAAGTCATCGGACGGTGCAGTCCCATATCCCACACAGCACACCCAGCCTGACTGTCGGTACAGATGGCATGAATACCTGTCGATACAAAGCTCGTCGAGGTGTCTCATATATATATATATATATATATATATATATATATATATATCAGATCTCCTGGTCTGATTTCCATTACGTCATGTCCTGCAGACCCAGTGATCCCAAACCTCCGACCCTTGATAGCCCTACTCTATCAGATCTTGCCCTACCAGTCCAAAGCCAAAACCCAGCTGCTCCTGTCATGTCTGCTGACCCTAGAGTCCATGTGAATGTCCAGCTAGCTGATTGACCGAGAAGCGGACGTCTGGTTTGATTCATCATCTATCACTGAACACTGACTGACATTTCTGCGAAGAACTGACTTGGCGCTCCCCCTCTGTTATCATTGACAGACTCTAATATATAATCCTTGCGCACCTCAATGGTGCTATTTGTCTATCCTAGAAGGAAGATGTAGCAGTAGTTCAGGTAGGCAGACCGTGAATTATATTGTGCCGACCTCGGTCGACTTGAACTTTTCTGGCATTGCTTCTTTTTCTCCATCTCTTAGTCTTCCAGGTATCAAAATCAAGTCGTTACACTCTCCTTTTATGGCCTTAGCCTTCTCTGGCCTGAATAAAGTTCCAAATAATACTGGGTGGATAGAGGAAGTTTTCAAGCCGTAAAAATCTGACTCCACGAACGGTTTAAACTCACGACTGTCAGGTCCGCAGGCAAACATCCTAATCATTTGGCTATGGACTTTCTAGGAGCCAACATTTCTAGTAAAATGGATAGTCCCATATCCTTGCCCATCCTCACCATTGTGCTCAAAAACGTAGACTCGTCTTCTTTCCATATTCCTGACTGTAGAAACAGAAATATCTGCAACGAATTGAACAAATCACGATAGTGCCGAGTAATGATTATCACAAAATGTATCTTTCTAGTTTTGTTTTGTAAACTGTAAGCACAGTGAAGTGAACAAGGAATCAATTAAGTAATTATGTGTGTGTGTGTGTGTGTGTGTGTGTGTGTGTGTGTGTGTGTGTGTGTGTGTGTGTGTGTGTGTTATGAATGGGCTTAGCTTTAGTTATATCTGGATGGGGTTATACATCAAAAAGTTATAGACATTGCACAAACAGGTATAATATTACCTTTAATACGAACTGATTCATACCAGTAAAAATAATCGTGAGTACTCTTTGCTTGAATTGAAACTCTTTATTATTGATCATTAATGCCTCTGTGTGTTTGGCACAGCCCTGTCATATTGTCTCAGAGTCAATGGAATGTCATAGTGTCATCGTCACGACCGTAATCCTCATCAAGTAGCATAAAAAGTCTCAAATCCTGTGGCCTTTAATGCCCTGCTGTCATCGTGAGCTCCAGTCTTGATAACCTCCCCATGTCTATGCCCTTGGTGAGTTTGCGTCAAGATTGTTGGTATGTGAGAATTCATGGGGCTGTAAATGGACGGACGGGGTGGCATCCTCTGTAGCGAGTCGCTCACACACATCTTCTTCCGTTGATGATCAGCGATCGAAAACCGATCGTTACTGTCATACACGGGGTGCGCAGCGTTAAGAAAGAGAGAGAACAGAGTCTGAAGTTGGTAAAGAAGGTGTGGTGGGGTTGTGGTATGGCGGGGGGGGGGGGGGGGGGGGGGGGCTGCAGGAGTGGATTGTACCAGCTATCAAGGGGAAAGAGGACACATGGGCTGGGGTGGGGCTTGGGGGAGGGGGGGGGGGGGGGCGCATTTGGGGGCGAGAGGCCTTGAGGACATGTTCATACCTCCACATAATGAAGTGAGGACACCACAATGGTCTCCAACACACCAGGCTTCGCTGGCTCAATTCGGCAACAAGGCTGGGCATGGGTGGGGAGGGTTTGGGGTGGTGGTGGTGGGGTGGTGGGGGGGGGGGGGTTGGAGCAGGGGAGAGGGGGGTGGTGTAGGTAAGCTAGGTAAGTTTTAATACTCTCAAGCGTCAAGCGTGAGGGACAAGGCAACTTCCAAAGGGAGTTTATTCCAGTCCCTGATAGCCCTTGGGAAGAAGCTGGAATATCTATAGTCCGGCTTGTCCTGTATTCTTTGGTACTACAGATGATGCTGGTTCCCCAGTTTCGTTATGGTTACCGTTTTCTCTTTGAGACTGGGCCAGCTGACATGGGCTTGGCCATGCACTACCTTGTAGAACATGGAGAGTCGAACATTTTGGCGACGAGTAGCCAAAGCTACACAACTGAGCAATTGTTTTATTGGGAAGGGGAATGGGGGCGGGGGGGGGGGGGGGGGGGGGGGGGCGCCTTCGTAGGTGGTGTCCTGTATAGGCTGGATCAAAACAGGCACCTCTGAACACGAAGGAAGTGACTCGGCAGCAGTACAGTGTCTCTTCTGGCGGGTTGCCTTACGATGACTTGACATTGACTGCGGTTTACACGAACTGGATTTGGGGATCTTTGAATGTAACTAGGCTTCACATCCTTCTTCTTCTTCTTCCTAAAAAATTGGTTCACTCAAAAAACGAGTAGGTCACCAGCGCGCATGTTAAAAAAATGAAATAAAATAAAGTAAAGTGCGACTCAGCCTGTTGGCCCCTGGAGCAAAATTTGGCAAACAAGGGGTCGCACACATAAGCTGTTTACTTGAGGGTTGAGGAGAATATTTAATAAAGGACATCTATCGCTTTGTAACGACTACCACCGTCGAATAATAACAATGACCAACCGCACTACGAAAATCTCTTAAATCCAATGACACCAAAGACTACCGTGAATGAAAGACGTGTCCCTAAAAGCTTTCGCTATGAGGACGTAAAACTCAACCAATTTTCGGCTGCAGCGTATTTACGGGCCTAGTGAAGCGCTCCAAAATCGCGTCGAACTTTTACGAATTCAGTCATTTTGACGGAGTTCGGTATATTTCGTTGAGTTTCTGTATGCAGTTGTTCCTCAGTCGAATAGAGTTTCCGACCCTTGTTGCAAGACGGCTTATCTGTAGACGTAGGAACCTTATTTAAACCATGTGTAGAGCCTGTTTGTCATGACAAGTTTCCGTGTACAACTGAAACTGAAACTAGGCTGACAGAAGAACCGAAACCTGACAGATTTATGGAGACAGACACAACTGAGAAGCAACGGTATCAACATGAGTTCGGTTGTTGATGGATTGCGGCAAACATCAAAAGGACAGCTTGAATACCAAAGAGAAATTGGAGGAAAGACATTGACAGTGAGGATTATTTCTGTCTAGTACAGTTTACACTGAGTGTAGGCCAATGTACTTTCGATTATAATAAATCTGAATGCCTCATAATTTCTACATCCTATTTGTTTACTTTCTGTGGAACTTCGGAAGTTACATAATAAATTATATAATCATACAAAATTAAAGTCTAGAAATTTATATATATCAAATCAACACTAAGAATAGTAAAATATCAACACTTGATGTCGTGGGAGATGAAAATAAATGGATAAATCCTAAAACACTTTCTGAAATGCCAAATCAACAGGTTTATTGATCAGCATCAACCTGGAAGCTTGGTGTGTCATGTACTTGTCATCATTGTTCACATGTGCTGTGATGAACATTTTCATAGCAGTTCCATCATTGTTTTATAGTATTATGAACACTCTTTCATACCACTAGCAGTGGTATTGTTTATCATACTGAGATGAACACTGTTATTGTGTTGTTCATAGTGTGATGAACACTTTTAATGGCAGTGTCAACTGACATTGTTGTTCATAGTGTGATGAACACTTTCATAGCAGTGTCATTGTAGTTCATATCCTCTCCAAATGTGATGAACACTTTCATAGCAGTGGCATAGTTTTTCATATTCCTAGTGTAATGAACACCTTCATAGCAGTGTCACTGTTGTTCATAGTGTGATGAACACTTTCATAGCAGTGTCTTTGTTGTTCATAGTGTGATAAACACTTTCATACTCAGTGTCATTGTTGTTTATAGTGTGATGAACACTTTCATAATGCAGTGTCATTGTTGTTCATAGTATGGATGAAACGTTTCATAGCAGTGTCATTGTTCATGGTGCAATGAACACTTTCATAGCAGTTTTCATTGTTGTTCATAGTGTGATGAACACTTTCATAGAAGAGTCATTGTTGTTCATGCTGCAGTGTTATTGTTCTTCATCTGTCATTACATCCATATGACCTATTTGAATAGACAAAAGAAAAGATTGATCTTTTGAATCTGATTCTCTCTCTCACTCTCTGTCCCTCCCTATCCCTCTCTCTCTCTCTCTCTCTCACACACACACACACACACACACACACACACACACACACACACACACACACACATGCTCACTTGTATGCAAGGATTCAAGCACACGAAGGATCAGGAGATAACAGGGAGGCACAAGGGCTTTGAGAGTGAGAGAGGGGGGGACAATGGGAGCAGGAAAAAAGAGGATGGAAGAAAAGGTTTTGAGAATGAGAGAGAGAGGGGGGACTGTCTGAACTACGTAGGACAGAGTGCTTGTTAGTCTGTATCAAGCTGAGAGTTTGTAGAGGCAGTCGCATATTGACGCATTTCTGGTCTCCCTGGAGTTACACTGTAACTGTAGATAATTTCATGTCATACTTTATAGGCATGTGCATTTCCATCCATAACCAGAGAGGTCACTGTCATACTGCAGCCATCTGAAGTTCATCTTCATGAAAAAATTATACTTGAGTCACATTGCTTATAAGTTATATTTTATTGTCATCAGTATATGCTGGAGATTGTACTTGTTGTATACAAATGACTGAAAACTTGTGCTTCACATTTGTCTTCATCTGTCAAGTATTATGTTGATTTTTTTTCAAATATATTGGATTATGATAAGAAAAAAAAAAAACAGACAGTGACTGAGTGAGGAGGAAAATGAAACCTAAATGAAAAGCCCAGAAGCCCAATACTTACCTCAAAACAGGTGTTAGCTTATGTTGGCTTGTCCTAGTGTAGAATCATGCCCAGAAGAAAATGATTGAAAAGAGTATGAAATGATACCATGAAAATATAGAAAATATAGGCCTACAGGTACCAAAATGTCTATCTGCATGATGTAATCAACATGAAAATGATGGTATTGGGAAGGAATAATATAATGCAGGTTGTGTACAACTCGATACTGACAGAACTAGGGCAGCTAATTTTTTTGCATTCAGAGTCTGACTGACAGGATTAGGATTACGGTGGTCTTCTACAGTATTGCTTTTGATAACCTTTCAGAGTATGACCAGTGTATCTTTCTTTTGCTTTTGTGCACAGGGAATGCTAGTGTCAGTCATAGTCAAGATCTGAAGATGTGCAACAGTTAGAAATTAAACTTAAAAAAAAGCGAGGAAAAATTCTTTATGGGAGCTGTACAACCCGTAGGGTGTGTTACTCAGAGATGGATAGTTAATCATGAGCTTTTTCTCTCCCCATTCCAGGATCTCTTTCAAAAGTGTACAGCTGTCCCAGCACTGTCTTCTCCACATTATGAAATCTCCCAGTCACTTGGTTGTAGTTCCAGCTTTGGGCTGGGCTACATTGAGGAGGAGGAGGTGATCCAGGATGCAGGCGATCACCAGTACAGCAAGGGTGTGCCAGCCAGCCAGCGGACCATGAAGAGAAAGGAGAACAGGACTCTTTGGAGAAGGAGAACTTGTCTCTTGAAGAGTGTGCAGATAAAGCTAGTTCATCCCAGGCACCCGGTCGTGGTGTCAGTATACGAATGCAAAGTTCAGATAGTCCGCAGAGTCCAAAAGGTCACATCTCAAAGACCGTGTGATGCTTCCACAAGTGCACAGGGTGTTCTCCACAAAAGTCCTCAAACATGTCTGATGAGTCCTCAGTCTTCAGGAGGTTCAAGAGTGGTTTGTCATCAAAATCAACAGGTTCAAAGTCCAAATATGTTTGAAGGTGTTAGTCCCAAAAGCCCATTGGTTATTAGCACAAAGACTCCTTTGGTTGTAAGTCCAAAGAGTCCGCAGGTGGAAAGTCTAAACAGTCCAGAGGCCCCAACTTCCAGCAGGAAGCTCGTCATCAGTGGTCCAAGTACCCCAGCATTCACAGAGAAGAGTCCTGCAGCACAGGGGGATACAGAGGACAGCTCGGTGCCATACTTGTCACCAGTGATAGGTCACATCAAGCAGGTCATCGACACTGATGGGGACAGTGAGTCGAGGTGAGGACGATGTGTGTGTGTGTGTGTGTGTGTGTGTGTGTGTGTGTGTGTGTGTGTGTATTCCCTTTGATCTTTTATGATCACTTATAAAGAGAAACGTTGACTTACAAGTTTGTTGGTGGTGTTATATTAGAGATTAATTGTTATTAGTGTCCAGTAATTAGAATACAAGGCTGGTAGTGTGTGGTTACAGCAGATTATCGCATTCATGCCTACTGAAAATGATTACCGTGATGGAGGAAAGGTAAAGAATGATGTCAATGAGCCATGGCAGCATCTCAAAGCTCTGATCAGAAACAACTCTAGTAAATTTCTGTGCTTAGATTATGTCAAAACTATATTGTGTTTGTATATATATATGAAACAATGAATTGGCTGTCATTACTAGCTCTGAATGCTACAGTTGTGTGGACTAGTTAGTATGTATACGTTACTTGTTTATTACTTGAAACCGTTGTAACCCAAGTGTTATTAAAAGTTTTTAAAAACAAAAAGCCTACTCTTGGTAAGAATTTGATAACGGTTTTTCTTTTTAACCCTATAGATATATGATGTTGCTCCTTTTCTTTTCTTTTATGATAATATGTTGATGAATTTCTAAATAAAAGAACTAAAAGTAAGAAAAAAATTAAAAGAAAGAAAAAGGAAGCGAAAAAAAACGACAAATATTATTTTTATGATAATCATAATGTTCATAAAGAAAGCAAAAAGCACAGCTTTGTAAGGGGACACAGTTACTATTTTCTTCAGAATGTTACCAATTTTGAAACAAAAGGAAGGAAAAAAAGATGAAGAGAAATAGCTAAGAAAAAAAAAAAAAGTATAAATGAATAGATAAATGAATAAAGGGAAGGGAAAAAGACAAGAAAAACTTCTCTTGTTGTTGGTTATTTGTGCTAACCCCTTGTTCAGATTGGATGCAATAAACATATGTGTGTGTGTGCGTGTGTATGCGTGCATCCATGCACGTGTGTGTGTGTGTGTGTGCACGAACATGCTTTCGTGCATGTGTTTTTGGCACACGTATGATGATGTGAGTGAGTTAGTGTTTATGTGTGTGTGTGTGCATGTGTATGTGTGGGAGGGGGGAGAGGGGGGTAGAAAGGGGGTGCATATTTGGCTGTTTTGCCTTTGGAAAGGTAAGCTACAACTGCTGACCTCCACTCATGAGGAAGAGGCTGTCTTCCCTTAATCCTCTCTCCGAACAGGAATACTGATGTTTGCAGTCAAGACATGGCAGCCATCTCTGTTACACATAGTCGAATGGTTCTCTGTGATGAGGAGTCACTGCACTAGTCATGATGGTTATTGTTTTGTTTGTTGGCATCAGATATTATCCTGTAGAAGTTAAACCATCCGTGTTAGCTGTCAAGTCTGGACTCTCCTTAATCAAGAATATTCAGACTGTTTTGATGTGTTGGTCAGATGGCAAGACACCAGTGGCGGGGAAGACGAGAGGACAGAGGAAGCGACCCTTGACCTGACAGTTTCTTTTACTGAGAAGTTGCATGCTGTCACAAGTATGGAGAAGGACTACGATAACCGATCCAGGGTACGTTTAGACATGTGCACACATGCAAGTGTATGTCAGTGTTGTAGATCACATTGAAACCGGTTATAGTATTCTTTGGACCTAAAAATCTTGTGGAGAAAAAGAATGGAAAGGGTAAGTCATATTATGTTATTCCTCAGAAGTTTCAGCATGTAATGAGAATTGGCTGCGGAAGTGTGAAGGTCTAGCAACTCCTTCGTATTTGCAAGACTTGAAGTGAATTCTGTTCTGTGCCATAGCCACAAAACTGTCACTGAATCAGTCTGTGAGTCATTAGTGAATGCAAACCCTTGGTTCGAAGAGAACACTTTTGCCTCCACTCCCTTGCACCAAAGCACTGTATCCAGTTCCATGACAGAGTGGTCCATTTGAAAGCTTCCAACTTGCAAAGTCATACTTCTTTGAGAGTGAAAGTATCCATGATGGGGAACCAACAAAAAGATTTGGCATTGGGGGGGGGGGGGGGGGGGAAAAAAAAAAAAAAACAAAACAGGCTGGGTGAACAGAAATTGGCCTCATTATTACAACTATTTCAGTTTTCACTTTACTCTGTGAAAAAAAAAAAAAAAAAAATCAAAACTCTCATTTCCTCTTACTCTGTTGCCCAGAACGTTCTTAATGATTACTCCATGGTTTTATACAAATGATATGAATGGACCTTGTACTGAGATGGACCTGAAACACTTGTACTTATTAGTCTGATTGTTTTGATAAGGCCTGTTACCTGGAGCTTATTAAATTTCTGTCAGCATCTTTGTTGTGCTGCTTATCAATCAGTTTGACATCTTATCCTTGAGATTTAAATATCCCATTCTTGAGATATTATTGATTCTGTTTTCAAGGAGCTGAAGGAGATGAAGCGACAGGAGTTTCTGCATCATCAGACACATCTGGACAGTTGGCGGAACGAGGAGGTCTCTGTGGTGCAACAACATCATGGTCACGATATCAGTGTGCTCCGTGACTCCATTGAGAAAAAACAGCAGTCCAAGTACGACAGCTTGTAGAGAAATCTTTTGAACTGAATTCCTTCACTTCAGTGTCTGTCTCTGGCTGTCCTTTGTTATCTGTGTGTGAGTGTGTGTGTGTGTGTGTGTGTGTGTGTGTGTGTGTGTGTGTGTGTGTGCGCTTGTGCATATGTGTTGTGATATGAACAGTTTCATCATGACTTTGTGAAGAAATGTAGTTCTTAGTTCTTTGAAATAAGCAAAGAATGTGCTACATGCTGTTCTGATCGGAGAGAAAAAAAACAGCCATTACCTCTGCAGGCTTCTCATGCCATCCAAGCTTCCCACCCTCCCCACCGCTCCCCCAGTGTCGCAGAAACAGCAAGATGCTGAGACTGGATGCTACAAGTGCAGTACCAGACGCTGCATTATCTGCCAGCTCTTCCTACAACAGACCGCCACTTTCTGCAGCATCCGGACTGGCCAGAGGTGTTCACCATAGAAACAAAGGACCTGCAAGAGCACAAACATGGTGTACCTTATTGACTGTGCCAAGTGCGGTGATGTACAGTACATGGGGAGAAAGCAGTCAGACATAGCAGAGACGCTTTCATGCACATCGCTCTAGCATTGGCGTCACCCTGGAGAGCAGAAAGACAGTGACCAAGGACACCAGTTAGTACAAGCAAGACACGCTGGTGCTGGACACAGCATCCTGGACATGAGAGCACCATCATGGGACAAGATGTGTTCAGAAGACACCACCACCAGAAGAGCCAGAGATAGATTCTGGAGGCATAAACTGAAAACGAATTGGCCAGATGGACTAAACATGTGTGACTGATCCTGGATCTTGGGAGAAAGAAGCAAGTGAACTGCCAGCAGGATTTTTGAGAGAGAGAGAGAGAAGGGGGAGGAGGAATAGGAGACAGGGGGACAGAGAGAAGAGACAGGGGTGAGGTAGAGAGTGTGTAAGAGGTAGAAAGTATTATGGTGAGGTCTTTTGGGGGAAGTGAGTAGTTTTTTTTATTTATCTGTTTGATTATTTATTTATTGGCTTTAAGGACAGAGGAAATATCAGTAAGGAAATCCTTCCTGAATAAAACAGATCAGTTGACTGATGGACAATGCGTGACAGAATATCAAAGTAGGGATAGAGGAAGGGATCTGAAAGGAACTCCTTTTCCCTTTTTTTTTTCCAGGCAATATGATGTCTACTCACAAAGTTTTTTTAACTGGTGCTATCATTCATTTTAGTGACTACTGTTAATTTGAGTGAATGAGGGTGAGAAGCAGTCAGTGTATTTAAAAAGGTGTTGTGATTTGCCTGTAATCATCAGTCATTGGTTTCATTGAAGAAGGTTTAATAAACCGAAAATTTTAGTTGCTACTACCTGAGTGTTGGCTGCTTTTTTCATCCTTCTAACGAAAAAAAACCAATATATATATATGACATTATGAGAACAGATGCTGTAGAAACTGGGGCAATGTTGGAAAGAAAGAGAAATTATCACTTTTGCTATTTTCAGCAGAGCTTCAGTGCTTTGACTGGCTGTCAGTTGGAAACAGAAATGGGGACGGCATTAACTTTTTGCACTCACCTGAATAATTAATGTTAAGTAACAGAAAAACAGTTGACATCATGAAGAGAAAGAAAATAATCAAATAAACGAAACATTGAATAACCATATCTGGAATTAACACTATGTATATATATATATATATATATATATATATATATATATATATATATATATATGTGTGTGTGTGTGTGACTGTGTGCAGACGTCCAGAAATGGAACAGGTGGTGCAGAGAGTGAAAGAGTCCCATCAGCACTGCTCCCGTCGACAGGACGCTCGCCTTCGAAATGTGGAACAGCTGTCTCAGCACCTACAAGAGGAAAAGGCCAAAAGGTTCTTTCAGTGCTTGATGATTTGGAAGGGTTCATTGATAATTATATACATGCATGTGGAGATATTTAAGACCTGATCTCTGGCAGTGTTTTTGAAGATTCAGGTCGTTGTCTTGCATGAAGTGAACACTGTGCCAGAAGAAGTTGTCCAGTTGATATCTGTTACTTTATTTTTGTTCATACCTTTTTAACTGTCCACTTTTCTAACCCTTTAACTGTCAGGCTGTCTTTACATAACATGTCTGATGCCACCACCTCATATTTGAAAAATATTCAACAAATGGAAATTTAGGTCCCAACTCCAGTGTTTTTTTTTCCTTCTATTTGGTGATGAAAATCAAGAAAGAGTAGTAGTGATTTACAGTCTGACAAATATTACTTTGTTCTTGTGTTCTTTGACACCAAATAAATTAAATTGATTTTTGATAAGTTTGTTGTTGTTGTTGTTAATTTTTTGGTGATGGAAATTATGGCAGAATGATCAAAGCCAGAAGCGTGATGTTAATTTATTGGTGAGAAAGTATGAACAATGCCAGAGCGTGATGCTGAAACTTGTCATATAACCAGAAAGCATTTGTGCATGTTTGTACAAAGAAGCCTCCTTTTAAGACTTGCTGTCTAAAAGGACTGGCAGGGAGTTGCGTTTCTCAAACAGTCTTCTGGTTGTGCTGAGTTTGCTTCGCAATTGATGTTTTCCAGCCTAAATTGTTCTTTTAAGACTTTCTGGAAGTCTTCATAGAGGGGTTCAATTGTATCGTAAGCACAAGTGTAATTAGAGCGCTTTACAGCCTAGTATAACTTGTGAAAAAAAACAATCATCATCATCATAGTCATCATCATTGTCATCGTCATCGTCATCATCATCATCATCATCATCATCATCATCGTCGTTGTCGTCGTCGTCGTCAGCTGACATCTTTCTAGAGCATAGGCTGTCTGCAGCAGTCAACCAGAGCCTTCTGTCAGGATCCTTCCTCTTCAGGTGCCCTTAGGCCCTCTCCCAGACTGAAGTCTTTTATCTTTATACCACAATTTACTAGCTTTGTGCCCTTTTCTTGCCTTTGTCATCATCCTCACCATCATTCCTGTGCAGGGAACAGGCACTGGACCAGAAACTTGAGGAGGTACGGGCAATGGCCGGGAGAATCACCGCAAACAAAACCTCCTTGGTCAGCACGCTGGACCAGTGTCCTCACAAACAGCATCTGACGGAGGTGGGCGGAGAAAACCAGGCAGTTTGTGACCCGACTGTCGGAGCAGGCAGAGGGGCTGGCAGGCAGCCTGACGCGGACTGGCCCTCTGGAGGATGTGCTGGCCAAGCTGAAACAGTTCCATGAGCAGACTCAGAACGCCTTGGACTTTGTCCACAACCTGACAGGTGTGTCCACAGCGTGAGTGAGCAGAGTTCACCAGCACTAAGGGTTGATTCATCAAATAAGATGAATGGTTTTCATTGCCCACCCCAGATTTTTAATGACTTTCTTACACTTAGTGGAATTTTGGGCAGGGGTGTAGGATGGCAGGGTAGGGGAAGGGAGAAAAGCATAAGATATTTAACCAGCTGCTATGGTGAAGCGGTTAGCATTGCAGACTTCTGGCTTGGAGGTCTTGGGTTCGATTCCCTACCATAGCTATGAATTTGTGGGATTTGTCTGCCCTTACAGACTCCCTTGCAGAGGAGTTTGCTGTGGGTTCATCTGGGACGGCTAGGACTACACAGTCGAGTTTGATCCACGTAACCCTCTTCAGTATGCACTTACCTGAGCTTAGTTACGCTGAAAACCATCGGCAAATAAGTAACTCTGAAATTTGAACATGGTTACCCAATTAAAAAATAATTTAAAAGAGAGGAAGGAAATAATGAAATAAAAAAATAATTTTAAAATTTCCTACGAATATATATGTTGCTATATCATAAGTTTGAAGAATGTCACATGAGCCATTTACTTGGAAAAAAAAAAACTTCTTCATTAGAACTTTATTCCGAATCGTTGTTCATCATACCTGGAACCTCATCCCAGTCGAAATCTAGGTCACTCTAAGCTTCATTACCCAGCACTTTCACTAAGTCTTATGCCGTAATCCTACAAGTCACAGTTTCTTCATCATTAAATCTCATTATAGAATGGCAGAAATCAAGGTTAGCCATGGTGAAAAACAGCAGCATTTTGACCACAAAACTTTAAAAATTCGTAACTCGAGAACCATGGCACGCATCGAATCGCGTTTTTTTTTTTGCAAACGTAAGTAAATGGCTACAGGAAGAAGGAAGTCATGTTCTCTTGAGACTTCTTTTTCTACGAGAAACATGGCGGCGCCCATTGTTGCCACGTGTTTTACTGGGCGCTGGCAGGCGCTCAGCCTTTTGGCAGTGTGATTTCCGGTTGGGCGCTAGTGGGCGTGCGCTTGTCAAGAGAGTTAATTGATGTCTGCAAGAGTGTTGCAGGTGGAATTTACTAGTGCTGCTTAGCAAATTAAAAGAAAAGAAAATTTTAAAAGCGTGTTTGGGGCACACTCACATGCACACTTTTCACACAACACACACTCACACACATTGGCACACATACACACACACATCACACACACACACACACACACACACACACACACACACACACACACACATTCACACACACACACACACACACACACACACACACACACACACACACACACACACACACATCCATGCATGCATGCACACGGATTATGCTATTTTAAGGTAACTGAAAAGCAACAGGTAAACTCTGGCAGGAACTGTGCTATTCTAAGACAGCTGACGGTATTTTAAAGATAACTGAGAGTGACTAGTAGAATCTTGCAAGAAGCCTGCTATTTTAAGATGATCAAGAGTGACTTATGAAATAAGGTAAGAACTCTGCATATTCAGGATCACTTAGACAAACATAAAATTTGACAGGAACTGCTCTGTTTTAAGGTAACTGAGAGTGATGATGTCAAACTTGACAGAAACTGTGCTATTGTAAATAACCTAGTGTGATATGTAAAGTCTGATAGAAACTGCTGTTTTTAAGATAAGTGTGAGTGATCTGTAAAGTCTGACAGGAACATTGCTATTTTAACCTTCAGCAAGCCACATTTGTGAGCGGTAACTTCTGCCTACGGCCATATTCTTTTTCGGGCGACTGAAAAAATTTGCACACCTACCTTCTTCAAATTGCTGTGATTTCTATTGTTTGTGCAGTTATGGAATTTGGAGTGAATGTAGAGGAATGTATAAAGAATATGCCAATATCAACTAATATGTGCTTTGTGTATGCTGTGATTATGGGAAAAAAAAAATGATATGCAAGGCATGGAGCCCTGGAGTGCACAGGGTCTTGCTGTCGTCTCTCAGTTCCCCCTCACCTGCATCAGCCCATTCCCACTCTGCCACAACATTCTCAGTATCTTCACAATTAAACCCTAAAAACTCTTCATTAGAATCTGAGTCAAAAAACACCTCATGCAAGAATTGTTAATCGCCCGTGTCCATGTTGAAATTTTACTCGAAAGCTTTGAAAAAATGAATGAAAATTTACGGTGAATAAACCACATGGAAAATGGCACGCACAGGAAGGAAAGGAAGTTGAAATCCTGGTGCATTACGGGATTGTTACATTCTGATTGGTTCTTTTCAACCAATCGAGTACAAGCTTCAAACCGATCGAGTACAAGCTTCCTGATCTCACTACCCCTCAGTGGGCACATGAGTGCGCCTGGGGCTGTATTGGCAAGATGGCGGTTTGGCATACCAGTGTGCCCTAGGCATTCTAAAGGTTAAGATAAGTGTGAGTGATATGTAAAGTCTGACAGGAACATTGCTATTTAAAGATAAGTAAGAGTGGTATGTAAAGTCTGAAAGGGACTGTGCTGTTTTAAGATAGTTGCAAAGTGAACTGACTGCAGGTGGAGATCTAAAACAAACTTTTTAAAAGTAATTGTAATGACTCCACCCAACAACATGGACAAATGAATCACAAGACAAAACATGAGGTGTTTCGACCTCATAGGCCTTCTTCAGGCAAGACAAACATCAGTCAGGACAACAAAAATGAAGAACGAACAATCACTTACATTTGTTGAATTTAGTGTAAGATGAGCATTGATAAGTGATTGCTTGTTCTTCATTTTTGTTGTCCTGAGTGTTGTTTATCTTGCCCGAAGAAGACCTAAGAGGATGAAACACTTCATGATTTGTCAGGTGATTCGTTTGCCCACGTCGTTCAGTGGAGTCATTATAATTACTTTTTAACATTTAAGATAACCAAGAGTGACATGTAAAGTCTAACAGGAACTGTGCTGTATTAAGGTCAGTGAGAGAGACATGCAAAGTCTGGCTGGAACCATGCTATGGTAACAAGCCAACTGACATTGACAGACTACGATGTTACCTGTGTGATTGACACCACTTTCTGACATGAATGTTTCAGCGGAGGCAGAAAAGAAAGCCAAGGCAGCTGCAGCCGAAGCAGAGAAACAGAGACAGCAGGCATCCGCAGCACAGGTGCCTCAGGTGCCACAGGTGCCACAGGTACCACAGGTACGACGTTCCATTACCAAGCACATATAAAATTTCAGAGGTAGTTGTCCATGACCATAGTACTCAGAAACCTCCACAGGTACAGTCTTCCATGAGTCTAGAACACAAAAACCTCCACAGGTACAGTCTTCCATTAGTCTAGAATACAAAAACCACATATACAGTCTTCCATTATCAAAGTACAGAGAAGAGTCCACAGGTATAGTCTTTTATTTCTGTAATACACCGGAACCTCCACAGGTACAGTCTTCCATTACTCTAATACACAGAAACCTCCACAGATACAGTCTCTGTTACTCTGATGTACAGAAACCTCCACAGATACAGTCTTCCAATAGTCTAATACACAGAAACCTCCACAGATACAGTCTTCCATAGTCTAATACACAGAAACCTCCACAGATACAGTCTTCCAATAGTCTAATACACAGAAACATCCACAGATACAGTCTTCCAATAGTCTTAATACACAGAAACATCCACAGATACAGTCTTCCAATAGTCTAATACACAGAAACATCCACAGGTACAGTCTTCCAATAGTCTGATATACACAGAAACATTCACAGATACAGTCTTCCCATAGTCTGATACACATAAACCTCCACAGGTACAGTCTTCCAGTACTCTGATATACAAAAACCTCCACAGATACAGTCTTGCATTACTCTATACACAGAAACCTCCACAGGTACATGCTTGCATTACTCTAATACACAGAAACCTCCACAGATACATGCTTCCATTACTCTAATACACAGAAACCTCCACAGGTACAGTCTTGCATTACTCTGATATACAGAAACCTCCACAGTACATGCTTGCATTACTCTAATACACAGAAACCTCCACAGGTACAGTCTTGCATTACTCTAATACACAGAAACCCTCCACAGGTACAGTTTGCATTACTCTAATACACAGAAACCTCCACAGGTACAGTCTTGCATTACTCTAATACACAGAAACCTCCACAGGTACAGTCTTGCATTACTCTAATACACAGAAACCTCCACAGGTACAGTCTTGCATTACTCTAATACACAGAAACCTCCACAGGTACAGTCTTGCATTACTCTGATATACAGAAACCTCCACAGATACATGCTTGCATTACTCTAATACACAGAAACCTCCACAGGTACAGTCTTGCATTACTCTAATACACAAAAACCTCCACAGGTACATGCTTGCATTACTCTAATACACAGAAACCTCCACAGGTACAGTCTTGCATTACTCTAATACACAGAAACCTCCACAGATATACAGTCTTGCATTACTCTAATACACACAGAAACCTCCACAGGTACAGTCTTGCATTACTCTGATGTACAGAAACCTCCACAGATACAGTGCTTGCATTACTCTAATACACAGAAACCTCCACAGGTACAGTCTTGCATTACTCTGATATACAGAAACCTCCACAGATACATGCTTGCATTACTCTGATACACAGAAACCTCCACAGATACAGTCTTGCATTACTCTAATACACAGAAACCTCCACAGGTACAGTCTTGCATTACTCTAATACACAGAAACCTCCACAGGTACAGCCTTCCATTACTCTGATACACAAAAACCTCCACAGGTACATTGTTGCATTACTCTGATACACAGAAACCTCCACAGGTACAGTCTTCCATTACTCTGATACACAGAAACCTCCACAGGTACAGTCTTGCATTACTCTAATACACAGAAACCTCCACAGATACAGTCTTGCATTACTCTAATACACAGAAACCTCCCAGATACAGTCTTCCATTACTCTAATACACAGAAACCTCCACAGGTACAGTCTTGCATTACTCTAATACACAGAAACTTCCACAGGTACAGTCTTGCATTACTCTAATACACAGAAACCTCCACAGGTACAGTCTTGCATTACTCTAATACACAGAAACCTCCACAGGTACAGTCTTGCATTACTCTAATACACAGAAACCTCCACAGGTACAGTCTTGCATTACTCTAATACACAGAATAATACACAGAAACCTCCACAGGTACAGTCTTCCATTACTTCTACTCTAATACACAGAAACCTCCACATATACATGCTTGCATTACTCTAATACACAGAAACCTCCACAGATACAGTCTTGCATTACTCTAATACACAGAAACCTCCACAGGTACAGTCTTCCATTACTCTGATATACACAAAAACCTCCACAGGTACAGTGTTGCATTACTCTGATATACAGAAACCTCCACAGGTACAGTCTTCCATTACTCTGATATACAGAAACCTCCACAGGTACAGTCTTTGCATTACTCTAATACACAGAAACCTCCACAGATACAGTCTTGCATTACTCTGATACACAGAAACCTCCACAGGTACAGTCTTCCATTACTCTAATACACAGAAACCTCCACAGGTACAGTCTTCCATTACTCTGATATACAGAAACCTCCACAGGTACAGTCTTGCATTACTCTAATACACAGAAACCTCCACAGATACAGTCTTGCATTACTCTAATACACAGAAACCTCCACAGGTACAGTCTTGCATTACTCTGATACACAGAAACCTCCTCCAGGTACAGGCATTACATACACAGAAACCTCCACAGGTACAGTCTTCCATTACTCTATACACAGAAACCTCCACAGGTACAGTCTTCCATTACTCTAATACACAGAAACCTCCACAGGTACAGTCTTGCATTACTCTAATACACAGAAACCTCCACAGGTACAGTCTTGCATTACTCTAATACACAAAAACCTCCACAGGTACAGTCTTGCATTACTCTGATATACAGAAACCTCCACAGGTACAGTCTTCCATTACTCTGATATACAGAAACCTCCACAGGTACAGTTTCCATTACTCTAATATACAGAAACCTCCACAGGTACAGTCTTCCATTACTCTAATACACAGAAACCTCCACAGGTACAGTCTTCCATTACTCTGATATACAGAAACCTCCAAAGGTACAGTCTTGCATTACTCTAATACACAGAAACCTCCACAGGTACAGTCTTCCATTACTCTGATACACAGAAACCTCCACAGGTACCACAGGTACATGCTTCCATTACTCTTGCATTACTCTAATACACAGAAACCTCCTCAGGTACAGTCTTGCATTACTCTAATACACAGAAACCTCCACAGGTACAGTCTTCCATTACTCTGATACACAGAACCCTCCACAGGTACAGTCTTCCATTACTCTGATACACAGAAACCTCCACAGGTACAGTCTTCCATTACTCTGATACACAGAAACCTCCACAGGTACAGTCTTTCATTACTCTGATACACAGAAACCTCCACAGGTACAGTCTTCCATTACTCTAATACACAGAAACCTCCACAGGTACAGTCTTGCATCACCTGATATACAAAAACCTCCACAGGTTCAGTCTTCGACTACTCTAATATAAGAAACCTCCACTGGTACAGTCTTTCATTACTCTAGTCTTATGTGCTGGTAGTTGTATCCTCAGTTTTTATTTTTCCTGCAAACTTTCTTGTGTTTATGTGTTCCATTTTCTTCTCAATCATTTCTGATTTTGGTGAAATCATCGATAGTAACTTACAACATGATTTTTTTTTTTTCCGGTTCAGAATACTTTACTGCATAGTTACAAAATAGCATCCTGGAGCGTAAATGTAAAAAAGGTTGACAAAACGCAGACTGTCAAGTTATGGTGATTCATGGGAGGGAATTTTTCAATGTAGAAAGTAAAACAGACTAATTAAAGTATATTTTGATGAAATATTTTAAAATGAAAGCAGAGTTTTCTACATGGCATGTGTTGTTTGAATTGTTCCAAAGTTCAGGAGCACAATATTTACATTGATTTATGATGTCTTGGCTATCCAAAAGAAGTAAAATTCCTGTGCCATTGATAATAATGGATATGTTGTTTTTTTTTCATTATTCTGTGATGAAAAGGATTTCTCTTTTCATTCTGTGTTGTATTGGACTATGAGAAAGCCAGTTACTTATCAGGTTAATTTGGTAAACCAGAATACAAGAGCCATTTTCTTAAGAATGAAAAGTCAGTTACTTATCAGGTTAATTTGGTAAACTAGAATATAATAGCCATTTTCTTAAGAATACAGGATGTCACATTTCCATTCTCAGATTCTGTGGAAATATAGCTTACACATATATTTTGATTCTTTTTTTGTAGATCAGTCTAGATTTGTGCATGTAAGTGTGTATGTGTGTGTGTGTGTGTGTGTGTGTGTGTGTGTGTGTGTGTGTGTGTGTGTTTTAAGTACACCTACGTTCTCCTCCAAAGTGCAAATGTTCAGTGTGTAGCAGTGTGTTTAATGATGGCAGGAACACTCAACTTTTATTCCCTGTCCGCACTCATGAATGCTGTGTTGTAACAAAATCTTTGGTACCGGCGGGATAACCCTTAGTTTCACATTTTCTCCAGACTGTGTGTGTTGCGTTTGTATCAGTCATGGGTATTATTAGTTTTTTATTCCTCCTTCAATTTACAGGTATTGCCAACAACAATGGGCCTAGTAGATTGTGTCCTAACATGGTGAGTTGAAACAGGCTCATACTGAACATTAAGAACCGAATCCACTGCACTGCAGGATCTGTGGTGGACAGCCGTAAAATGAGTTTCATAGTGAGGTGACTGCAGGCGGAAATTGAAACAAAATTTTAAAAAGAATTTAAGGAACTCCACTGGTTAACAAGGACAATAAATCACAAGACAAAACAGCACATTTCTACCTCATAGGTCTTCTTCAGGCCTGTATGTTGTCCTGAATGTCGTTCATCTTGCCTGAAGAAGACCTTAGGCATAGAAACGGATCGCGGTTTGTCTTGTAATTTTGTTTGTTCATGTTAACCGGCAGAGTTACTTAAAATTCCTTTAAAAATTGTAGTCTTAAAGTGACCTGAAATTGATAGCTTCCTGTGCACTGCTGATACTGAGATCGTGACGGGAGTTGTGCCTTTGCCTGAGTTAGGATGAGTGATATAGGATCTGCCCCACTGAGAAAGGGCACCTGTTCAGATTGAAATGTTGATGATGCATGTGTTGATATGCAGGGATGAAGTTAATGATGTGTGTCAAAGGCAGAGGGCGGGGGGTACCTCTAGTGCTGTCAGACAGACAACTGTGAGTGTTTTGCAGGCAGGACAGGGTGCTGCCACTCCTCAAGGGGGACAAGCGTCATCCACGGTACAGCAGCTTGCGGCAGGGGAAGGTAAGGCAAGGTCAGGGGGACAGTAGAAATAGCGATGGGGATAGAGGAGGGGTGGGTGGTTCAGGGTTATATCCTTTTGTCACACCTGAGTTTTGATTCTCTTTCAATCTTGTGTGAAATTTTTTTTGTTTTTATGTACTTTGTTTTTCATTGCTGTTGAAAAATTATTTTTAAAAATATCACTGACTTTAATTTTGATTTGCTCCACTTAGTTTTTTTTGGGGGGAGAAAAGGGTCTTTACTTTACATTTGGTCTTTTTTTTTTTTTTAAAAGAGGGTCGTAGTTGTTTTTTTTTTATTTTTATGTAGTACCAAATAAACACCTTATTTTTCTTTTGTATTGGTCTTCGAATTGTTCCTGTAATAATGGTGGCAGCAGTATTGGTTGCATTTTTCAATTAAGAAAGAAAGGTTCAGCTAAAATGATGGTAGTCAAAGTCAGCTTCTGGAAATAGGAATTTTCCTACTAAATCTAATTTTATTGAAAGTATTACTGGTCCAGACGTAACTTATTTGTACTTGGCCTGAAAAATAAGCCTTTACATCGGGAATCCTGTAACTTTAAGTAAAATATTCAAATTAAGGAAAAAAGAATTTTGAGAGAGCAAGGTAGCTAACCATGCATGTAGTCCATGTTAAGACTGCAGAAGTAGTTGCTCTTGAATGTTTGTCGCTCCCCACAACAAATGGATGAATTAGCCGGCACATTTTCATGCAGATTGCAAGGAGGTGTGAGGGCATTCTAGTGTTTGAGCAGGTAGTATTTCAAGCAATTATGTATGGTAGGAAATTTCTTTTCTCATACTTACCTGTCCAAACAAGTGCCAGATTAATGGAAATGAAAGTGGGATGAGCATGTTCAACTGTAAGAGAGATGACATTAACCCACATACACAAGTCTAACAAGAAAGTAAAGTTGAAAATGAAAGAGACATGCACCGGAGAAAGTGAGGGAACTTGTCTATCAATTCGCTTAAGGATGTGACATAGGGACAAGGGCGACTACTCTTGCTGTCATCACTGGGGGTGGAAGCATGGTCCGTTCCTTTGTTCTAAAAATTTTTGGTTAGTTTTGGGATTTCTGGTGTAATGACATTTTACACCAAGTAGCGAGCGATAAGGCTTACTTGAAGAGGTAAGTCTATGAAAAGCTCTGTTGTTTTTTGATGAAATTGAGATGAGATAGATGTGAAAACTTGTTTTGACTTCAGATGTGTGTATGACCGCTGACTCGGCCAAAAAAGACAGGTTTGACGTCCGTCTGTTTTCAGAGGAGGCGCTAGCAGCAGTGGCCAGGGAGTATCAAAACAACGTCAGACTGCTGTCACAGATGGATGCTGCCTTGACCCCTTCATCAGTGATCAGCAGGTCGGTGGGCCCAGGCTGGAGAGTTCAAGAGAGAGAAAGAAGAAGAAAAGATGAATATTAACAAAAGAAAAAAAGGGGGGAAAAGAAGGATAGTAAAAAAAAAGGGAAAGGACATGAAGAAAACAAAAGGAAGAGGGAAAAGTGGGATATTTAGAAAGGAAGAGGAAAAGAAGGACAAAAAAAAAAAGAAAGGGAAGAGGAAAAGAGGGATATTTAAAAAAAGAAAAGGAAGAGAAAAAAAGACAGATATTAAGAAAAAAAGGGAGAGAGGAAAAGAAGAATATTAAGAAAGGGAAAAGAAGGATATTAAGAAAAGGAAGGAAATAGGAAAAGAAGGATATTTTAAAAAAAGGAAGAGAAAAAGAAAGATATTAAGAGAAGAAAGAAAGGGAACAGGAAAAGAAGGATATTAAGAAAAGAAAAAAAGGGAACAGGAAAAGAAGGATGTTTAAAAAAAAAAAAAAAAAAAAGAAAGAGGAAAAGAGGGAGATTAAGAGGAGAAAGGGAAGAGGGAAAAGAGGGACATTAAGAGAAGAAAGGGAAGAAGAAAAGAAGGAAATTAAGCAAAGAAGAGGAAGAGAAAGATACTAAGAAAAGAAAAGGAAGAGGAAAAGAGGAGATTAAGAGGAGAAAGGGAAGAGGAAAAGAAGGATATTAAGAAAAGAAAAGGAACAGGAAAAAGGAATGCATTATTTTTTAAAATTTTATAAATGGAAAAAGAAGCAGATCAAAAAAAGAAAAGGAACAAGAAGAAAGAAAGTATTGGTTGTTTTTTTTCATAACTGGATGACTTTAAAAAAAAAGCATGAACTGATCAGTATCACTATCAGACAATGTCAGTTCGTGATGGTCATAGCCTTGCCGATCACCAGGGGCCATTTTAGCACTGTACTGAACAACTGACAGGCATTAATGTACAGTACAAGAGGTCGTACATAGATCTGAGGATGAGACTGATCCTAAAAATGAGGCTTATGGGGGCTTATGCCACATTCTGTTCCATCTGAGACTTACTTGGTGGGAGCCTTTCTGCATTGTCCATTGCCCCTGTTGGCCTTGCTGAACTCTTTTGGCATCTTTACAGTGAGAAACTCATCCTGGATGAAGTGAACAGCTCGTCTGCCTATTTTGATTCTTTACATGTTTCATCTTTCTCGATTGAACAGACTCTCATGTTATCCATGGAGGTGTTTAGAGGAGGCATTTGCGATCTATATCTGAGGTCTGTTGAACCTACCGTAAATTTCCTAACTGCAGTATGCATGGAAAATGCCACCAAATGTGACTAGTTTGTGTTCCATCATTGTTTTTCCAGTCAATGCATCCAGTCTGTGAACAATTTTTTTTTGTCTAATGCATTCCATTTCTCTTTTGCATATGACGGTGGCAAGCTGAGATTTTGGGTGCAGGTGAAAAGAGCCTGTACAAATTCTTTGCCTCAGTAAGTGGATGGGTACTGTGATTTGAATCCTGGCCCTGGATTTCTGTCTTATAAGCTGGCTCAACATCAGAGTGTTTGTGCATTTGACCAATGCTTTATATGCACTCTGTGTAGATTGGCTTTCTGGAGGCACATTTCACTTTTTCTGTATCTGTAGTCTGTTGTTGATTTCTGGTCGTGACTGCGTTTGCGCAGACGGATTCATCATTCTTTCTGCCCCATTTGGTAAATCCTGTGAGCATATTTTGTTTTTGAAAATACAACTAGATGACAGGGAGCCGAAGTGGGACCAGCCAAAAGGATTGGTGTGTATGGTCTTTCTTAGTGTCATCCTCTCTGTCCAGGACAACCTCTACATGATTTCCAGAAGTCAGTGGTCTACCCATGCGAGAAGAAACTCTATGGACAGCTGGATAGCACAGGGTTTTCAGAGAAGAATCCATCCTCATAGTCTATAACACAAGCTTTTCAGCCCCCAAGTCCTTACCCTCCAGGGGCCTGGGCCAGGTGGCTCTTGAAGTCCTTCTTCTGCCTTATTTTTATCTTCTGGCACCGTCTGATTGAACCACCACCAGCTCTTGGGTGATCGGGCACCTTAGGGCCAAGAAGTCTTGAAACACATCTTTTACCCATGTAGTCTCTGAACACCTGCCAGTCGTAAATTGGGAAATTTGATCCGCATGGAGTTCACCTTTGTTTTGAATATTGTCAGCTCACATGTAGGTAATGCCGGAACACAGATGAATTTTTCAGTTCATGTTTACCATTAATGCTGGAAGTTGTCTAGACTGGCAGCCCGATTATACAGGTAATGCCATTCTTGAATGTTGGACACATGTGATGAGAGACAAGCTTTACAGCAGACTTCATGAAAACCTTGTTCAGAGATGTCCCACCTGATGTGATCTTTGAATTTGTGAAAGAGATCAACATTTTTCATCTGATCTAAGTTTTTATGGAAAAAAGATTTTTAACAAAATTTCTGATGTGTTATAAGAAACTGTATTTAAAGGGTTGTGTGAATTAGGTGTTTTTTTTTTTTTGGTTGTTTTTTTGGTTTTTTTTTTAGATTTTTAATTACTTGTGAGTTGACTTCAACATGGTGACAGCCCTGATATGGCCTTTTGTAGTCGGCTGGGCTATAAGCAACATTCTCTCCTTGTCATTCCTCACATGGGCAACATCTGACATGAGATGCTGTGCTGTATTTTCTGCAGATGAAGAAAATCCGGTTTGACCTTCAGCGGGCAGTGAACACACCAGTCAACACCATCTCCCTGTGAGCAGCAGTCACTTGAGGGACAAGCTGCTACGCCTCCGTTCCCTGCTGAAGGGAGAGACTGTGGAAGTATTGGGCAAGCAGGTGACGGCGCAGGCGGTTCCCCAGGGCCTCAACTTCTGCAAGAACTTGGTGGCCAAGATGATAGCTGTGAGTACACTGCCTTGTCTTCTGGTCACATGTGTGCGTTTTGCCAGTTCCTCTTAGTTGTGTGACTGAACGCGACAGCTGTGGAATACATGCACTGGGCCGAGGTATCCATTTTCTGTTTGCTGCTGCGTGATGGTGGAGAGTGGTGTTGCATGTGTGGGTGTACATGGAACTGCTGGTGTACACTGGACAAGGGCGACTACTCTTGCTGTCATCACTGGGGGTGGAGGATATGTGAAGGGTGTACAGCTGTTGTGCTGCTGCTTTCCTTGCATACATCACAGTGTTATGTAGGAATCAAGACTGAAGTGGAGAAAATAAAGGACATTGTCTTTATTCTGTAACTGCAGGCCATTGCACATACATGAAATTTATATCAGTAATGAATACATGTTTGAGATGCAGATGCAGAATAACAATGCATGGAAGTGTTGAAGTGATGATGGATACTGACGACGTTAAGCTCTGCTCTCGAGATTGGCAGTATTTTGTTGAAAACAGGTCTTCAGGGCATGTAACTACAACATGGGGTTCATTTTGAGAAAAAGGTTGCTGTATAAATTTGATGACTTCAAGATGCTTCTGCTTACATGTTCAAACTAAGTATGGTAGACAGAGAAATTTAACTTCATTTCTTGGGCTGCCTGCTTTTGTCAAATGTTAACAAATTAAATATGTTTAAACTGGAAACAGATTACGATTGCTGTTCAGTGTGTCACCTTGAGCATTCTGGTCACAGAGGGTTGCCAAAGAGTAATGTTAGATCTTGTGCTTGCCTTTTGTCTGTGATTGTTGAGAATGTGTGTTGTTGAAAGAAATGGAGAAGACAGAAACAGTGATGTCACATTTGCATCACTTAGGATAACCTTCCCGATTTCACAGTTAGGAGCAGACGACTACAACAGAAAATGTTGTCTTGGCCAAAATCTCTTTGTTGACTCAGTTCAAAGGTTTCTGGTGTTGATATTTGTACTCAGTAGTCAAGGGTAAGATGGAATTGAGAGCTACGTTGGGTAGATTGATCTGACTTGCATGGAGCAGCCAACTCGTTTGTACATACCAGTGACCTCCTGTTCAAAAGGAGTAATGCCAAGATTTGGCTGATTATTTCCCTTAGCCTTGATTGTATGTGAAAATGCCCACTTTGATGGATTAGTATGGCTTGATCAGAAATGATTCAAGTGTTAATTTTCTTTTTTTTATGGCTTGATCAGAAATGATTCAAGTGTTAATTTCTTTTTTTAATTATTTATCAAACGCCTAAGATATCCCATCAAGCAGACAAATTATTGCCATTTTCAAGAGAGTGCTTTAAATCATTTTATAATTTTCATTTTGTCATGTTGAAGTTGGATGCATGCACACAGTGACAGGCACTTCATTTGGTATAGGCTGCACACATAGATACACACACTCACCCCACATATAAATTTACCTGTATTGTTTGTGTTTTGTGTTTGTCAAAGAACAAAATTTCATGTTTATATATGCGTATTGGAAGAATTTTGAATAAATCAGACAACTTTGAATTGTTAAACAAGTATTATTAGTGGACTGTTTTGCATGTTCTTTTTGTAGCATTACAGAGGGGGAAAAACTTGAGATGTAATACGTTGTATGTGTTATACTTTATCTATGAACTTGTTTATTTGATGAAATAAGCAAAACACTCCATCCTGGTCACATGTGCTGACATGGTAAGTTGCAATGGCCTAGTTAGCTGCCATGTGATCCTGTTGAGTTGTGACATTCTGGTATGCTGTGACTGGCTTATATGTGAGGGCAGCTTTCAGTTATTCTAGCAGCCTACAGCTATAGTTGATCAGTATATTTGGTGCAATACTCTAGTTGTTACTGAAATGCAGTTAAGTTTTTTAAGTTGTGTCACTTCAAGAACTTGTTGACATCAAGAACTAAGCAAACTGCAGATTGACAGTTCAACAGTATACTTTAGATGTAACCATTAACATCATCTAATGAAATGAAGTTGCACAATTTTAGAAGCATTTGGTTACAACTTTGTCTCATCACATGAGATCGTAAAGCATGCTACATGCTTTTTGTTGCAGCATTTGAGCTCATCACCTGAAATGATGTTGTGCAGAATGGTGCGTTCTTTTGACACAGTCTCTGACCTCATCTTGTTGCTCGCTTTTTTTGCAGCGGAAAGCTGCTGAGCAGGTGTCGTCCAATCACGAGTCGGCCTTTGCCATTGCAGCAGTGGCCGTGGGATTGTGGGTGGAGTTTCCCGAAGTTGGAGAGTTGATAATGGCTCATCTCCAGGCCCTGTGTCCCTACGTGCTGCCCTTCTACCCTCCTCGTCTGCCCAATCAGTCCACTGAAGAATATCACAGGTCTGTGCAGTGTGTTGTTCCCATCACAGTTCAGTTTGAGCGTATTGTCCATTTCACAGATCAATATGAACACACTGACCCTATCACATATCAGTATGTGTTGTCCTTATTACAGGTTGGTGTGTGGTAGCCTTATCACAGGTTGGTGTGCGATATCACAGGTCAGTATGAGTGTGTAACGCCTACCACAGGCCAGTATGTGATGTCCCTATCACAGGTCAGTGTGAGTGCGTTATGAGTGTGTTGTCACTATCATAGGTCAGTGTATGATGTCCCTGTCAGAGGTCAGTATGTGATGTCCCTGTCATAGGTTAGTATGTGTGTCTCTATCATAGGTCAGTGTATAATGTCCCTATCACAGGTCAGTGTATAATGTCCCTATCACAGATCAGTATGTGATGTCCCTGTCACAGGTCAGTATGTGATGTCCCTGTCACAGGTCAGTATGTGATGTCCCTGTCACAGGTCAGTGTATAATGTCCCTGTCACAGGTCAGTGTATAATGTCCCTGTCACAGGTCAGTGTATAATGTCCCTGTCACAGGTCAGTGTGTGGTGTCCCTATCACAGGTCAGTATGTGATGTCCCTATCACAGGTCAGTATCTGATGTCCTTGTCACAGGTCAGTGTATAATGTCCCTATCACAGGTCAGTGTGTGATGTCCCTGTCACAGGTCAGTATGTGATGTCCCTGTCACAGGTCAGTGTATAATGTCCCTATCACAGGTCAGTGTGTGATGTCCCTGTCACAGGTCAGTGTATAATGTCCCTATCACAGGTCAGTATGTGATGTCCCTGTCACAGGTCAGTATGTGATGTCCCTGTCACAGGTCAGTATGTGAATGTCCCTGTCACAGGTCAGTGTATAATGTCCCTGTCACAGGTCAGTGTATAATGTCCCTGTCACAGGTCAGTGTATAATGTCCCTGTCACAGGTCAGTGTGTGGTGTCCCTGTCACAGGTCAGTATGTGATGTCCCTATCACAGGTCAGTATGTGATGTCCTTGTCACAGGTCAGTGTATAATGTCCCTATCACAGGTCAGTGTGTGATGTCCCTGTCACAGGTCAGTATGTGATGTCCCTGTAACAGGTCAGTGTATAATGTCCCTATCACAGGTCAGTGTGTGATGTCCCTGTCACAGGTCAGTGTATAATGTCCCTATCACAGGTCACAGGTCAGTATGTGATGTCCCTGTCACAGGTCAGTATGTGATGTCCCTGTCACAGGTCAGTATGTGATGTCCCTGTCACAGGTCAGTGTATAATGTCCCTGTCACAGGTCAGTGTATAATGTCCCTATCACAGGTCAGTATGTGATGTCCATGTCACAGGTCAGTATGTGATGTCCCTGTCACAGGTCAGTGTATAATGTCCTGTCACAGGTCAGTGTATAATGTCCCTATCACAGGTCAGTATGTGATGTCAGTATGTGATGTCCCTATCACAGGTCAGTATGTGATGTCCCTGTCACAGGTCAGTGTATCCCTGTCACAGGTCAGTGTATAGTGTCCCTATCACAGGTCAGTAGTATGTGATGTCCCTGTCACAGGTCAGTATGTGATGTCCCTGTCACAGGTCAGTGTATAATGTCCCTATCACAGGTCAGTGTATGATGTCTCTGTCACAGGTCAGTATGTGATGTCCCTGTCACAGGTCAGTGTAGGTAATGTGATGTCCCTCACAGGTCAGTGTATAATGTCCCTGTCACAGGTCAGTATGTATAATGTCCCTATCACAGGTCAGTGTATGATGTCCCTGTCACAGGTCAGTATGTGATGTCCCTGTCACAGGTCAGTATGTGATGTCCCTGTCACAGGTCAGTGTGATGTCCCTGTCACAGGTCAGTGTATAATGTCCCTATCACAGGTCAGTGTATAATGTCCCTACCACAGGTCAGTATGTGATGTCCCTATCACAGGTCAGTGTGTGATGTCCCTGTCACAGGTCAGTAGTATGTCATGTCCCTACCACAGGTCAGTGTATAATGTTGAAGTCACAGGGTCAGTGTATATGTGTTGAAGTCACAGGTCAGTGTATAATGTCCCTACCACAGGTCAGTCAGTGTATAATGTCCCTGTCACAGGTCAGTGTATAATGTCCCTATCACAGGTCAGTATGTGATGTCCCTGTCACAGGTCAGTGTATAATGTCCCTATCAGAGGTCAGTATGTGATGTCCATGTCACAGGTCAGTATGTGATGTCCCTGTCACAGGTCAGTATGTGATGTCCCTGTCACAGGTCAGTATGTGATGTCCCTGTCACAGGTATGTGATGTCCCTGTCAGAGGTCAGTGATGTCCCTGTCACAGGTCAGTATGTGATGTCCCTGTCACAGGTCAGTATGTGATGTCCCTGTCACAGGTCAGTGTATAATGTCCCTGTCACAGGTCAGTGATGTCCCTGTCACAGGTCAGTATGTGATGTCCCTGTCACAGGTCAGTGATGTCCCTGTCACAGGTCAGTATGTGATGTCCCTGTTACAGGTCAGTATGTGATGTCCCTGTCACAGGTCAGTATGTGGTGTCTCTGTCAGAGGTCAGTAACTGATGTCCCTGTCATAGGTCAGCATGTGATGTCTCTATCACTGTTCAGTATGATTGTCTTGTCCCTGGTTCAGTTCACTGTGAGCATGTTTTCACTTTGTGCTGGCCTTTACATTCCTCATCATCCCAGGTAATGTTATGAAGATTTTACAGGTCAGTGTATATTAGGTTTTATCAAGGGAGGGCAGATTAGGGATGGATGGGGTGGGGTGGGAGTAAATAGATGTATACTCTCATCACACTGTGAAATGCCCACAAATCTTGGGGGTGCCCAGCAGTGCGGCATATAGTGTGTGTGTGTGTGTGTGTGTGTGTGTGTGTGTATATATATATATATATATATATACACACAGATATGCACATGCAGTGTATATATTATTATAGACAGATAGATAGATAGATAGATAGATATATGCACATGTACACACTGGACTGCTCTTTTGAGTCTGTGTTACACACCTGCCTTCAGGATTTTTGATTTCTGCGAGGAGCAATGAAAATGACCTGCTTGTGGCAAAGCTGCAGGTGGTAGATTTTGTGTCAAGTGTGTGTGTCCTTTACATAATGCTTATAATGTATACGATTTTCAACATGTGGTTTGTAAGATTTTTTGTCAGTAGTTGGTGTCACTGCATCGTTATCACCACCGTGATTGCCTGTCAATGTGCAGCACCCTGGGGTACAAGATAGTGGATGGAAACGTGGAGCAGCAGGACAAGTTTTTACGACGAATGTCTGGCATCCTTCGCCTGTATGCCGCTATCTTGGTGGTCTCCCCTCCTCAGGACCAAGCCAGGCTCACCCCCATGGGCTGGAACATGCTTGGGTGTGGCTGACACGTTCCATGAACCTTCAGCCTAAACCCTGACATCACAGCCACTGCTATCTATGACATGCTGCAGGTATGTGGGCAAGCTTACTTTCAAGTTGGACTGTCAAGTAATTGGGCCGTTTGGGTTTGCAAGGTCACAGGTTAAAACCGTAACATCTGGAAAGTGGAGGGGGAACGTTTTTGATGATTTTCCAGGTGAGCCTTGTGCAAACTTGATAATACCCATCCTTATGCTCTCATGCAAACTTGGTAGTGTCTGAATCCCTTTCCTATGCATATGCAGACAGTCGGATACATGTATTGGAAAGAAGACTAAATCTGTGTTACAGTTCAGCATGTTGTAGAAACACTTAAATAGCCAGCATGTGCCAGGAACCTTCCACTTGATTTTACTTCAGTTCACACACAGACACAGACAAAACTGTGGGCAGAAATGTACCCACTCACGCCCTCCCCCCAGCTTGAACCCAAGTTTACACCACATCGTGATGTTTAATGAAGAACCTAGCGGACTCGTCATTGGTGAGTGGGGGGGGGGGGGGGGGGGGGACTACTACTCCTTCCTTTTTGTGTGTGTGTGTGTGTGTGTGTGTGTGCGTCTTTGCCACAATGAAACATAGTCAGGCTTTCAGTGGACATTCATCAGCACAATGAAATAAGGTTGACGAGTGTTGCAGTTCAACCCCCTACCCATCAGTCTCTTGCCTCCAGCATTATCAGTGCAGCTCAGGTGTTGACCTTTTCTGTACGAGGGCAAACAAATTTGTGTTCTTTACCATCTGGATGTACTTACAAATGTATCTTTAGACACATGGGGACTTCTCATTTCTGAGTGATGTGGATGTGCACACAACCTATGCTTATTTTTTCATGAGGAAAAGAAATGAAGCTTTCTTTTTTTTTTTTTTTTTTGGCTGTCCCAACCTCTGCGCCACCTCAGAGGCAGTGCACCCACACCGCTCATTCCGACACCCCGTCCACACCCACACAGCCCGGTCGGCCCCGCCGCAGACCCGGCACCGGCAATCCACAGGGAACAGTCAATGTCAAGCCGTCAAGAGGCACCCACCAGAGGAGACACTGCACTGCTGCCGAGTCACCTCGGTGGTGTTCAGTGGCGCCTGTTGTGATCTAACATACGCAGGACACCACCTACTAAGCCCCCTACTGACGACAATAATTGCTTAGTCGCGGAGCTGGCGTGAGTGCTCTCTCCTCTGGAGGGCGCCACCACGTCCATCCAGCGACAGCCCCATGGACTCGCCGATACCGGTGACCCCAACGGAACCAAACCAAGGCCACAGACGTGGAGAAGACATCGAAATTGAGGTCACCATGAGAGCAGTGCATGAAGGGCCACAGAATTTTGAGACTTTTTTTTTTATGCTGATCGATGAGAATGAGGATGATTAAGATGATGCTACGGATTTCCATTTCGGTCTGAGACTACATGACAGGGCTGTACTCTACGCTTCCTTTCATAATATATCCCGGCGTCAAACCAGGCCGAGAGACACAGGCACCCGCAGTGTTGGTCAAGAAATTTGAGCAACACTCTCAGAAACGCATCCATTAAGTGGATGAAACTCGACTGTGTGGTCCCAGTCTTCTCAACTCTGGGTAGGAGCCGGTCGGGGCAGAAAAACCCACATGACTTCTGATGGGATTCGAACCCACGACCTCCCAGCCGGGAGTCCGCGACGCTAACCACTTCGCCACGGCGACTGGTAGAAATGAAGCTTTCATTCAGATAATTTTCATGAAGGGTCGGGCAGGCATTCAGCATGAAGGAGAGAGAGTGTCCATTTTTGACAAATTGCTTTGTTTATAGAAGCGTAGACAAGAGCATTGCATCTGTGAAAGAGCAGCAACTCTGGTGTGTGCAGGTGGAGGTTTATGCCATGCGTTCATATCACTGGGGTAACAGCTGCCCTGGATGGTTAATAGGTTGTGTCTGAACATCTGTTAGGGATGGTTTCTGGTGAATAATCTCTCTGTGTGTTCATTTTTACCTTGGAAAGCTTTAGAATTGATATGGAATGATTAAAATCAAAACAAAATCTTACAGTCTGCAGGTATTCTGTGTTGCTGGCAGGTAAAAAAAAAAGCCAAATGAACATATAGCCAGTTACATGTGTCACTGAAATAGCCATTTTGGTAACTGCAGGAATACATGTTATGTGTGTGAAAAAAGCTGATTTGCAATCATGGTAATTTCTGGTAACAGCTCAGAAAAGCCATGGATTTACTTTACTTTTTGTGGTCTGATTTTATGTGTCACACATTGGTGGCACTGCGCTCATCCCAGTTCCCTGCCCATATCCATTGCCTGGCTTATGACACTGAGGCGACATTCATCAGCAATCCACAGGGAGCAGGGTCAAACTGTCATAAGGTTACCCACCAGAGGAGACACTACTCTGACACCAAGTCACTTCAGTGGTTTTCAGTGGTAGTGCCTGTTCTGATCCATCATAAGCAGGACACCATCCACTAGGCCCCCTAATGACGACAATCGTAGCCTAGTTCCAGAGCCAGCATGAGCTCTCTCTCTCTCTGTGGCTCAGGAGCCTACCACACACATGGAGAGGAAATTGGAAGCGAGATGGTCCCTGAGAGCAAGGAATGAAGGACCACAGAATTTGAGACTTTTTTGTCATGCCTATCGATGAGGATGCTACAGATTTCCATTCTGATCTGAGACGGTGAGACAGGACTGTACACTTTCTGTCATGATATATCCTGGTGTCAACTAGGCTTGAGAAATACAGAAATTTGACCAACCACTCCTAGCGATGCATCCATTCAGAGGATGAAACTTGACAGTGTAGTACCAGTCTTCCCCATTGAGCTCATTGCAAATTCAGCTTCGAGTTGGAGCAGGTCAGGGCAGAAAACTCCCACAAATAAATGGTTCTGATGGCAATTAAACCTAGCTGAGAGTCCTCAGTGCCAGCTCTTCCCACTGTGGCTGGTAAGTCATGGGAGTTACACATTTATCAAGATTTTGCAAGCCAGTGAAAACTGTGTGCAAGAGGATAGTCCGTTTTCATGAATGCAGGAGTTGGCATAGATGTGCAAGGTTTCCTTTTCTAGATTTTTTTTTTCTGTTTCTTTTATTTAAATTTGTTTGGTCTGTGTTTGTCACAGCTGTGCTTTATCATCCTGTGGTGGTGTTTGTCCTTAGGTGACTGGCAGCTTTTTGTTGCGGGCGTACCGTGTGCAGTTTATCAAGCTGATCTACTTCCTCAGAAGGGGCTTCCTGCCCAAACTGAGGACGTGGCAGCAGGCAGCGGGCCTGTCATTCGCCTGGAGACCTTCTGGAGACCTTCATGGAAACCATCATGAAGAACCATGTGATCCCTGAACCTGAAGGCTATCTGCCTCCACGCTTCTGGCAGAGCTGAATGCTTGGCTCATCATGTGTTTGATAATGGAGTCATCCTGTGTTCTTAGGTGATGTGAAAGATGAAAAGACTTTAGAAGGAGTTGAGCGTGATCTCCTGAATTTCATCTTAAAATCTGTATTATTTTGCTCCATCACCAGCTTAATAAGCTGCATGATTCCTCAAACTAACAAGACAAAAATTCAGCTGTGAATAGTTTAAATCTACACATACAAAACTGTCCCTTCTTGATGTATAGAACTTGTTTTCTGTCTCATCTTCCCTGCTACTTGAGAGGCACTGCTTCAGTGCCACTCCTTCCGATTCTTGTTCAAATCCAGGCTTGTCTGGTCGTAGCCATCCACGTGAAGAGTCAATATTGTCATGAGCAAACCCACCAGAGGAGACACTGCTCTGCTGCTGCTGCAGAGTTACTTCAGAGTTACTTTGGTGGTGTTTACTGATGCCTCCTATGATACTGAGTGTGCAGGACACCACCTACTTAGCCCTGTACTGACAACAATAACTACATTTTTGAGCCAGCGTGAGGGTGCTACCATGTCTGTCCAATGATAGTTCCTATGAACATGCTGATGCAAACAACCCAGACACGAACTCAACAAGGGCATAGACTTGAAGAGAAAGTTGAAATTACATCAAAAGAACAGGGCATGAAATGCCACAGAATTTAATTTATGCTGATCGATGAGGATAACGAGTCTGTTTTCAGTCCAGACTACATGACAGGGCTATTCTCATGCTCATTTTAATATATTCTGGTGAAACAGACACATGCTGTATTGGTCAGGAAATTTGAGCAGTACTTGCATCCCGGTGAGTGGATGAAACATGCGCTTCCAGCCTTCCTGCTTGAGCTCTTAGTGAACTCAACGCTGGGTAGGGGACAGTTTGAGCTGCGCTGCCAAACCCCCTACAAATTAATGGCTCTAATGGGAATGGAACCTATGATCTTTCACCCGGTAATCCAGGGTGATAACCACTGCAATGTGCCTGCTGGTTCTGAGTTACGAACAGTTATTGAACAGTTTTCTCAGGTTCCCCTGTAGTATTTTGATACAGTGCATAATTTACTCATGTTTTTGTGGGTCTGACTTTTCAGCATCAACTCATTGATTATACTAAGATATGCAGACCATTCTGATGTATTTCTGTTAAATCCTATATCAACTGATTGAAACTGTACTGTACACTGGAAGCTGTGGGACATGAATCTTGAAATCTAGAACTTGTGGAAACTGAAAAGAACATCAGCATACAAACTGATGTTGTTCTCGGAGTCAAAACTCTGTAGATTCGCATGTAGTTATGGATGTGCATTCAGTTAAGTTTATCATCTGCATATTAAGTCATCTCAAGTTTATCATCTGCATATTAAGTCATCTCATGTCTTATTGCACAAAACTTGTGTCTTTTTTTTCATGTTCCTAGGCCAACGGAGGTATCTTGATGGCAAGGTTTTCTTTTTATAAATACAGTGCCTCAAAGACTCCCCTCTGAATGAAGGAAAAGAAGAGAAAGAAGATATGGCCTGATGTATTTCCACCATCCAGGTAGCCATGTTGTTTTAAGACAGAGGAAGGGGGGGGGGGGGGGGGGGGGGGGATATTGAGATATGAGATATTCCAATATGAGGACATTTTGCTTGTATTAGCCATCTTACCTACACATAATGGCTTGCACTTCTGTAAAAAAAAAAAAACAGGATTTAACATCA
The DNA here is from genome assembly GCA_016801955.1 of Conus betulinus. NCBI lineage: Eukaryota > Metazoa > Mollusca > Gastropoda > Neogastropoda > Conidae > Conus > Conus betulinus. Next base: position 83,214 of record JADBJO010002416.1, read on the forward strand.
AACCATAGCTGAAGAGTTCATGCAGTCTAACAGCGCTTGGGAAATGCAAAATTTAGCTTAATTTTTATATGTATCAACACAGACCTTTCTCCAAATCAAAATAAAATCATGTAAAAGATGGAGCATAGAGATCAATCCATCCATGTTTGTCAACATTGGACTATCAAAATAAAAGACAGAAAGCAATCCATGTTTGTCTGTATTGGACTATCAAAATAAAAGATGGAGCACAGAAAGCGATCCATGTTTGTCGACACTGGACTATCAAAATAAAAGATGGAGCACAGAAAGCAGTCCATGTTTGTCGATATTGAACTATCAATCAATCCATGTTTGTCGATATTGGACTATCAAAATAAAAGATGGAGCACAGAAATCAATGCATGTTTGTCAATATTGGACTATCAAAAAAAAAGATGGAGCACAAAATCAATCCTTCAGTGTTGTACATGTTTAACCTCAAAACATGTTTAACCTCGAGTTAATAATTTAGTGTTGGTTGGCTATCCATTGCACATTTACTAAGAATTTCGTTTAAAAATAAATACTTCCAATACCTGACATGTTTCTGGAACAGAAATGTATACAAGACAATTTGTAACATTTTCTGTATGTCCCTTTGTTCCCTGCTTCGCTTGGTCAAATTTTAAGCTTAAGCTGTCGTCTCAAAATTTGTTGGCTTTGTCAGTAAAACATGGCCTCACATCTGTACCAAAAGTTGTTTTTGTCAGCAAACACAGGAATCATGGCAAGCCTTTGTTCATGCAGGGGAAAAGAGTATGGCTTGCAGGAGACCCACGATATGCAGCAGGGGTTTGTTTCATTGGAAAAAGCTTGGATCCCTGGAGACGTGCGATATATAGCATTGTAAGGCAAAGAGTAGAAACAATGATATGGAACCCATTAGACGTCTTTTTCTCTCTATCTCTCAATATTATGGAGTATACTAGGATGTTTGATTTCATAAAATGTTTTCAAGCTTTACAGTCCTAAAACTGTAATGACTGCCAAACTGTGTGTGTGTGTAAAATACTTGGAAAACAACGGGATAGATATCTGTTTGGTTTTGCAGAATATTAGACCTGTAAATATTTGTGTGTGTAGAAATATTTGTAGGACCAAGCTGAGGTGCACTTGTTTTAAGGTCATATGATTCAAAGCTGTCCTGATATGGCATTTTCATGTTCTTGTTGCAACAAATGTTGAATAGAATTGTCTTCTAGATTGCCAAAATATACACAATCCTCGTACTGCCAAAATAAACCCAGTCCTCACATAAATGTTGTGCTTTGCAAAATATACACCATCCTCGTATTGCCAAAATAAACCCAGTCCTCAGATAAATGTTGTGGTTTTGATGTCCTAATTTGAAAGAAAAAAAATCCTCACATGGTTTTGCTTGGGCTTTAGGAATCTGCAATTTAATCAATTTGGCAATGTGTTTGTAGTCGAAGCAGAATCAAACTTTTAACCTTTAGCTGACCATATTCATGAGCAGTAACTCTTGCCTGCAGTCATCTTCCTTTTGGGTGACTGAAAAAATCTACACACTACCTTCTTCAAATTGCTTTCATTCTTTTCTATTTTGTTTGTGCAGTTATGGAATTTGGAGTGAATGTAGAGGGATGAGAATATAAAGAATATGCCAATACCAACTATTTTGTGCTTTTGTGTGTGCTTGATTATGAAAAAAAAAAATGGCATGCCTAATGGGCGTTTATGAGTCATGGAGCCTGGAGTTCACAGGGTCTTGCTATCGTCTCTCAGTTCCCCCTCACCTGCATCAGCCCATTCCCACTCTGCCACAACATTCTCAATATCTTCACAATTAAACCCTAAAAACTCTTCATTAGAATCTGAGTCAAAAAACACCTCCTACAAGAATTGCTAATTGCAGTGTCCATGTTAAAATTTTTACTCAAAAACTTTGACAAAGTTTGAACATTTACGGTAAACAACCCACATGGAATATGGCGCTCACACACAAAGGAAAAGGGAGTTTCAAGCCTGGTGTGTTATGGGATTGCTTCATTCTGATCAGTTCTTTTCAACCAATCGAGTACAAGCTTACTGATTACGCTATCCCTCAATGGGGCACAAGTGTATCCGCACAATAGCTGTATCGGCACAATGGCGGCTCGGCACACCAAAGCATCAACAGCGTGCTAAAGGTTGAAGAATACAGTGTGGTGTCAGAGCTGATGGCTTTTTCAACCAGCAGTGATTGGATGTTACCTTTTTGTTGTTTAATGTCATCCTTTTTCTTTTGACAACTAAAACAGAGAAGGACATATGCATGAAACCATACAATTTATTTACAGATATGCTATATTTTACTGCAACTGAAGAAAACTACTCTCTCTCAAGTTTTAGATTTTCATTATTTACTAGTATCATACACACATCCTTCACAACAAGACAAAAACAGACTTTACATTTTCATGTTTGCCTCTGTCAAATTACACAATCAGAAAAAAAAAAAAAGCAAGTCCTCCCATTGTTGCAAGGAGCAGACACTGCTATTAAAAAATGAAGCGAAACTTGTGAGTCCAGCACAAACCAATGTGACAGCTTATCAAACCTGCTTTTTTTATATTGTGAGTCAAAGCCTTGGTTTATTTACCTATGTCTGCCAAAGAATGGATGTAAACATAACTTCACAAATCCCCGCCTTTCACCACAGTTTCAGTGACTGAAATACAACACTTGTTTCCATCAGGCAAAACCACACATACCCTAATGTCAAAGTAATAATAACTTTTTTTTTTTTTTTTTGCTCACTTGTTGGTCTTTCCGTACTTCCGCCTGTATTTCAAGCTACTGACAACAGTGGGCCGATCAGGGAAGGCTGACACACCACCAAACATGTGTCCGTCTCCGGGTCAAATCTCAGTGGTTCCAGTTGGATGTGAAGATTTGGGGGGAAGATCCAGCGTGGAGAGGTCTTCATAGGACGTGGTGTCACGGACTGGGGTGGAAAAGAAAGCCACCACATCGCCCACTGTCTGTATGCTGATCAACTGACTGTTGGGGATGTAGTGGTCAAACTCCCGCATTGCCTGGTCCAACACCTTGGGGGACAAAGCAAGAGGACTGTTCTTTTATCATTTTTTTTTTTTTCCAATTCATTAAGATAATTACTAACAACTTACATTTCTAACTGCTTGCATGACGCTGTTGTTTGGACTGCAACTGGGGGAGTTTGGTTGGGATTGTGTATATGGCAGCTGGGGACGATACTAGAACAACACTGCTGCCATGGTTTGGAAGATTAGACCTACATCCCCCCGCTGCCCTCCACTCCCCAGCATCCCAAAGGAAAGAAAAAGGTTACACAGTCATCAGTTATGCACAAACATACAAAAAATCTCTTTTGTACACAAGACATACATGGTGTACCCCCCTTCCCCCCCCACCACTCGGACTCCACAGTAACAACAAAAATCAACACCCACCCTCCCCACAACAGTCTCAAATAAAAATCGTACATTTTTTTAAACACTGAAGATCTGAAAAAATCATCATCATACCTATATTGATAAAACTGTAGCAGGTGTATATATCATATTTATGAAATGGAATAAATTGCAAGTGTATGATAAAAAAAAAAAAAAATTTGTGGTCTGCAAATGTAACGCCAAAATTAGCTGGGTGATCGTGGTCACCTCTGACCACCACCACTGCAAAGCTGTCAGGCCGTCCCCTTCTACAGAAGCAATTTTTCCTGTGGGGATGAAGCAAATACCTCACTGGTAATAATATTCTTATTCCACAGGAACGGGGGAAAAACAAACTACAGAATAAGCAAAACTGTAATGAAAAGTTTGTATAGAGTTCTGTCCCCCCCCCCCCCCCCCCCCCCCCCCCCCCCCCTTTTGCTCTGCCCCGAAAATGAACGAAACTGAGTGAAGAGAAAAGCTGAATTTAAAGTCCAAATAAAACTTGAGAAATGAATGAACATAAAGATGTTTAATACTAAGAAGTTACGGATAAAAGTGTGAGGAAACAATTCTTTTAACTAAAAAAAAAGAAGTGAGATTAGGAGGGAGGGGGTGGGGAAGGCTGGTGGGGAATAGAACGCATACAAATGTGGTATCAGTGCAGCATCCAACTGCGCGATTCCTGCCAAGTGCCGAATACCTCCTGTAATATAAAGCCAACTTACTGCCAAACAAAATTTCAGTTATGATTGAGAAAAGACAGTAAATTTACAACTGGTGTGTGTAAATCACTTTGAACTTCACTTTTGTTTTTTTTTTTGTATGCTCTCTGGAATACACTTTAACTTCTTAGCTAAGTTTCTCAGTGGGAACATTCTCCAAACTCTCTTTGTAACATTCATCTCTCTCTACCTCTTTGTCTCTCTCTCTTTCTCTCTCTCTCTCATGCACACACACACACACACACACACACACACACACACACACACACACATTCATCTCATTAGCATTATGTTATACATACAATGTTTTCTGAGAATAAGAATTTCAGGAAAGCCTCAAGATTTAAGGTGTGACCTCTTTAGAAGCTGTGACTTTCTGTGAGATCTGAAGAGCACTCAACAATTTCCTGTGAAAAAAGAATAGTCAATTTCATGGAAATCTTTAATGGAAAGTCAAACATTACCATTACCTAGTTCACACAAGTCTTGACTAGCAACAGGAATATGAAGCCATTACTCTCTTTTAATCCCACTCCTGCCCACTGGTCACATTTCATGCCAACGGGAAAGAAAAACAGTACAGCTAAACTTGCCGTGTAACTGCAGTTACATGCCTCCAGCCCCCCCTGATCCCATCTCAGAAACTGCTTTGCAGGAAAAAAATGTATCCAGTTCTAAACTGCTGCTTCATCATCCAACAATGTATATTTATACCTACAGAAGCCTGTTGGTCTGCGTTTCTACAGCAGACTCAGTGGTGAAAGAACATGTGCACCATAGGAAGAAAAAGTGCTTTGAAAACTGTGGAGTGGCAACTAAGTGGACCCCCCAGGTCAGAAAACTCCACACAGCACTTTCACTTAGTGGGGACAGAACGCCGATCTTTTTGTTTAGGTGATATATTGTGAAAAAAAAGATGTTATGGCACTCAAAAGAAATCCCATTCAAAAAGCTGTTCTTTTTCAACATTCTGAAGAAGACGCCTTCACTGGTAAACATGTACTGAAGCCAAAACAACCTGTTGGGGGGGTTGGGGGGGGGGGGGGGGGGGGACAGAACCAGGTAATGAATTGTTGATAACCTCTCCCCGGAAAGGTTGCATGGAATCCAAGAGTATATACATCAACAGTAGATGGAAATATAATAACATTCAATTCATCAATTCAATGTGCAATGCTACAAAGTAAGAAAGTTGTTTTTTGGGGGGGAGGGGGTAAGTCAGATATTCGTCCTTTACACAAATGTAGAAAGTTGCAAACTGTTCATATCAGATAAACTTTACAAAATTCTGAAAAACAATAACACTGGAATCTGATGGAATGAATATGGGAGTTTTTTACTATGGTCCCTGTTTGGCGTCATATACTCACCATGTCAGACTATAGCATTCTACGGCAGTTAATCAGCTCTGCCAGGCCGAAAATTTTTTTGTAGCAAATGCAGTCATAAGGTAGTCACGTGATGCCCACCCTACTTCAGCCAAAAGGAAGAAGCCTGTGTAGGCTTCCTGTACCTCATTCATCTGAGGCCTGTGCGCAAGGTAACCCCGAGAACCTGGTGCTAGAGGGGAGGTAGGGCGGGTATTAGAGTCCGACATGGTGAGTATACTAGCCCCAACAGGGAGTAGAGTAAAAACTCCCCATTTTGGCGTCATATACTTCACCATGTCAGACCAAAGCAGAATTTAAAGGAAAGGAGGAGGGAAGAAGGCAAGCTGGCTGGGGGAGGGGGTGCGGGAGAATAGGAGGGAAGAGCGCTTGGTTCGACCCTTCCCTTTGAGGGCAGCCTTGCCTTTTGATTTTTTGGAGGTATCAAAGGACAGGCTCATAGAAATAGTAGCAGCTTGCCTAGCTGCCTTCAGATGCAGTGATCGTGCGTCGCCAGTCGGGTAGAGGAGGAATAGTCTCGCGTCCCCTTCGCGGAACCCGCCTCTAAACTGGCTGTACGTTCTTCTGAGGAAAAAACGGACTGCTCCAAGGAATCGACTGACGGGCCCTCCAGGGCAGTGAGCGACTTCGAGAAAGTGAGGTGGGCTCGACCCATCATAGTCCTTTGCCATGTTGGGCTGTGGCGGCAGGGCAATCACGGAGCACACGACCACAAAGTGAGGATGAATGGGTCGATTGAAATAACTAAGTAAAATTGATCGACCTAGTGCAAAAGCACTGAAGTAAGGGACGTACTAAGTAAAATAACGATCGAGTGAAACTCGAGCAGAGAACAAAGGATCGAGAATTCGAAGCATCCTTCAGATCTATGGAGGTAGCCCAATCGAGCTGATGGATGGAGTCTCCGATCTGGGTGGGAGTGTCCATCTTGAATTGGTGGGTATGAGAAACTAGTTGAGGGGAGAGAGGTTGAGGATGGGCCTCCATCCCCAGAGGGTTTGGAGATCACGAAGAGGTGGGAGTAAAACCTGGGGTTGGGCTGGGAAATCTCCGTGATGGCCCCTTTTTTTGAGGAGTTCTAGGACTTCCAGATGAAGCGCTCCCATCTGGCACGGGGGAGGAGCGTTGGGGGAGGGAGGGGGAGAACGCATGAGGGGAGGGCGTTCGTGGGCCCACGTAGGCGAAACCCTTCCTGTAAAACCGCCACTATCCAGGGGCTGCAGCCCATGTGTCTCCACTGGTGGCATGCCAGGAGAGGCTGCCCGCCAGGGGGAGCCGATGGTCCGGTGGGGGTGGGGGCGATAGATAGCGGTGAGGGGTTCTGATGGAAGGGTCTGAGGGGTTCTGATGGAAGGGTTGTGCCTGATCCAAGCCCCCCACCCTGATCCAAGCCCCCCCCCCCCCCCCGGGTGACTCCCTTAGTCGCCGCCGTGGTCGTGATTGTTGGCCGAACCGAAAATTCCGTTGGGGAGGTTTCGGTTTTGGCCTAGGGAAGTATGGGGGTGCTTGGCGGTCCTGCGGTGTGAGATGGTGCCTGCCTGGGATAAGGTCTGGGCCTGGCAGAGGCAGGGGAGGAATGCACTGGGGGCCTAGCAGGGTGTGGCTGAGGCTTAGGCACAAAGGACACTGCCTGCTTGCGCGCTCCTCAACAGATTGTGATATGATAGTAGTGGAATAGTCGCTGAAGAGCGACTGGTTCTGGCCCGGGACGCACCGCAAGGACGCTTTGAGCGCTGAGGAGAGAGTGGACCATGCCAGCACGGCATCTCTCGCTACCAACAGGCAATTAAAGTGGCTCCTGGCTGCACTGTCTGCTGCAGCTGAAAGGTGATGCGAGATCCTGTTGACCAGGTATCGCATAAATGGGGGTCGCCGAACAAGCGAGAGTCCGTCTCTTGGTGCGTCTCGGAGCCCGAGTCCGAGGACACTGGGACGGCGCCATCATCTGCCGGCCAGAGTACCTCCGCCCGCTGTAGGAGCATGCCAAGATAGGCGTGCTCAGCAGTGGTGTGTAGGATGCCCATCCGGGCCACCCAGTCCAGCCCTTTAAGGTCTTAAATAGGGGGGGGGGGCCCGGTTGGGGTCAGTTGACAATCTGCTCGGGAAATGCCAAACTCCCTCTGGTTGCAGGATTGTCTGTGAATAAGGAGGCAACTGGGTGCCTTCTGCGGACCCCGAGGAGGGTGCTGACGGTGGCCGCATTTGGCGCCAGGGAGAGGTCTTGCCCTGGCGGTGGGACGGCTTGCGCACCCCTGGCGCGAGTTGCCGGACCTTCCCAAATTGATGTGATGGACTGAGGTGCGATGATCCTGGGTTTAGATCGCTGGGCTGGGGGTGGCCCGACGATCTAAGGGAACACCAGGAGATCGTCAGAGGGTGGGATATCCCTTGTCACCAAGTCTGGTCGAAACTGTTTCAATGGTGCGCACGTCGTACAAGGAGGAGAAGAGTCCATCCTCCTCCTCGTCCTCAGCCTGTGGGGGGTCGTCTTCCTGGAAGGTTGAGAGGGACTTTCCTCAAGAGGCAACTGCAAGGGTGTGTGAGGGTCCCGCCCTCGTTGGGTTGTGGGGGGGAAGGGGAGGGAGGGGGGAGGGGGTGTGTGAAGGTGGGTCCCTCGTGGGCTCTCTGCTTGGCGGCCAGACTAGGGTGGGGGAGCCCGGCCTGCTGATCGGACAGTGCCCGAGATGGGAGACCAAGGTCGACCCAGGGTGGATGAGGCTGGGTGCCACATGCGACCATGGAGCTGTTCAAGTTGGGTGTGGGGGATTAAGCCACTGGTCTCTCTGGGAGGCACAGAGCCACTGGTTCCCGGGGAGGTAGGGGGGCTGTGGTGGCCCTGGGGTATGTGCAGGGTGTCCCCGGGGACCAGGGTAACCTGGAACACCGGGGGGGGGGGTGGGGTGGGGGGTATCGAGAGACCGTGGTCTGTCGTACCTACCCGGGAGCGTGCAGAGCTCCAGACATGTGCCCTTGGTGTGGGCCTCCGAGGATGTGTTGGTGGTGGTGGTGATGCGGAGGAGGGCACAGAAACTGAACCTAAGCGTGGGTTGGATTGGCTGCGGCTGTGTCCCCCCCCCCCCCCCCCCCCCCCCCCCCCCCCCCAGAGGGATAGGTCAGGTACCCATGGTCCCGCTGGTTGATCCTCCCCCTGGAGGAATGGGACCGCGGACGCTACCCAAATAGGGAGCTGAGTAGGTCAACTCCCCAATGTCCTGTACCCTAGGGGAACCTGTGACGGTCGATCAAGGTCGGTCGACCGTCCTTTTGTATGGACACGGCCAGTGTCAAAACCCGGCGTGGCCATATGCCCAGAATTATGGACACAACTGTGGTCCTGCCACGACATGCCCATAAAACTGCATCCGGAGTTAGGACGCTCCTAGTGCAGGGGTGTTGGCTGCACCTGTGCACAGTGGGGAAGAGCGACATGAGACCGCGAGTCCAGGGGGGGGGGGAGAACTAGTGACCCGCGGCTCATAGAGGCGAGTGACGGGTGGTGATTCCTGCCCAAGCCATCACCCGTGCTGGTCCACATCTCGGCAAAGGTCCCCAGGGGCCGAGGGTCGCGTGACGTAGCATAATAGACAGAGGTCTCGCTTTGCAAAGGAAAGGTAGAAGGCAAGCTGGCCAAAGGAGACAGAGAATTTCAGTGAGATGATTTGTCTTGACTCAGCCTTTGAGGGGAGCCTTGCCCTTTGATTTTCTGGGCAGGTCAAAAGAGAGACATTTATTAATGGCGGCCGCTTGCCTTGTAGCTTTCGAACGCAGCCGTCGTGCGTCCGGCGGTCGGGTAGAGGAGGAAAGATCCCGCGTCCCCTCTGCGGAAAGGTTGTCTCCATCTACCTCGGCCGTCCGTTCTTCCATGGTAAGAACGGTTTGCTCTGGATCGGAATCGACCCGCGGGTTCTCTGGGAATGTGAGCGACTTCTGAAGGGCAGAGTGGCTCGACCCGACGGAGTCCTTCACCATGTTGGGCAATGGTGCCGAGCAAATCCGGAGCACACGATCGCAAAGGGGAGACACAATGGTCGATCGAGCAAGAGATAATTAAACTCTATCAGCCGTGCTGAATGATATAAGTATAACAGCAAATGGGGTAGGTGAGCGAGATAATCACTCGTGTGATGTGCCAGGGGATTGAGAAATCGTGAGAAACTTGATCACCGGTAAACAGCACCGTCACCGAAAAGTGCTGAGTAATGCTGCGTGATTGTAGTATCGATCCGAGTGGAAAACAACAGAAGATCGCGATGGCAATCAGCAAGTTAAAGAACGATAAGTGAAGACACAAGCGAAGCACATGTGTACAAACACGAGAAATGTTGCGGCTAAACCATGTTGAGTACAATGGACTTGTATGATGAGGCGAACTGGGGAAAAACACGACCGGTGCGAAGAAGATGGCGCCAAGACCAGCAAGGCGACCGTCGAACAGAGTAGTGGCGTGAGGAGAAAATAAAAACGTGCAGAGGGCCGTACGCGCAGGAGGGCGTAAAGCAGAAGGCGAATGAGGTACCAAAAGGCACAAGGAACTCGAGACATACCGAGGAACAGCAACAACAAACTCGCAAGGGGAAACACGAGCGTAAAACGCCAATAAAACAAAGAACTGAGGATGGTGATGAGCGCGCGAAAATTAATCAAATGCTAGAAATGCTAGCCCACCAATAGCCTCACACGGCAAGTGTACTAAGGGTTTAGCGCTAGCCACAAGTGAATGAGTCAAGAATGCGAAACACAAGCAGTCTTTACACAAAGGCAGAAAGTATAGGCGAGACAGAGCACAAGACTTATCTTGCTTGGGCAACAGGCCGAAAGTTGAATGAGGTACAGGAAACGAACATCGGCGTCTTCCATTGGCAGAAGTAGGGGGGCGTCACATGACTGCCTCCTATGACTGCATTTGCCACAAAAAATTCAGCCTGACAGAGCTGACTGACTGCCGTTGAATGCTATGGTCTGACATGGTACAGTATATGACGCCAAACTTTACGCTAAGGCAGAAAAAGGCGAGACAGAGCACAAGACTTATTTGCTTGGACAGCAGGCCGAAGAAGAAAGAATGGTACAGGAAGCCTACTACACAGGCTTCTTCCTTTGCCGAAGTAGGGTGGGCGTCACGTGACTAACTTATGATTGCATTTGCCACAAAAAAATTTGGCCTGGCAGAGCTGACTAACTGCCGTAGAATGCTATGGTCTGACATGGTGAAGTATATGACGCCAAAACATAGTTAGCGTTGCAATGGGCTGCAGACATGCAGAGAATGAAGCAGTTTCTTGTCAGAATTTAACTTTTTTTTGTCAACATTTGGAAATTGAAACACAGTATCTTGGGATGATGCAAAGTTTCAACATTAACTCTCTTGACAAGTGCGCGCCCTCTAGCGTCCAACCGGAAATCACACAGCCAAAAGGCTGAGTGCCTGCCAGCGCCCAGTAAAACATGTGGCAACAATGGGCACCGCCATGTTTCTCGTAGAAAAGGAAGTCTCACAAGAACGTGACTTCCTTCTTCCTGTAGCCATTTACTTCCGTTGCAAAAAAACGTGAGTCGATGCGTGCCGTGGTTCTCGTGTTACGTATTTTTTAAGTTTTGAGGTCAAAATGCTGTTTTTCATCATGGCTAACCTTGATTTCTGCCGTTCTATAATGAGATTTAGTGATGGAGATACTGTTTTGTAGGATTTATGGCATAAGACTTCGTGAAAGTGCTGGGTAATGAAGCTAGAGAGTGACCTAGATTTTGAATGGGATGGGGTTCCAGGTATGATGAACAGCAATTCGGAAGAAAGTTCTGAAGAAGAAGATTTTTTTTTCCCCCAAGAAAATGGCTCATGTGACATTCTTCAAACCTGCGATACAGCAACATATATATTCGTAGGAATTTTAAAAATTATTTTCATTTCATTATTTCCTTTCCTCTCTTTTAAATTATTTTTTTAATTGGGTAACCATGTTCAAATTACGGAGTTACTTGTCTTGCCGATGGTTTTCGGCGTAACTAAGCTCAGATAAGTGCATACTGAAGAGGGTTAAGTAAAAGAACAAATCTGAGACACCTGGCTTCACAGTAATAGCAAACACTATGTACATGTCTCAAGATGATGATGTCTTGACAGGAAAAAAAAAAAAGTTTCAAGCAAAACCAAAAAATCTTCAAAATTTTGTTTTCCTACAGCTGACAATTTCATCAGCCATGGAGAAATAGGCAAAATTGGTTATGAGATTAAAAAAAAAAAACAAAACACACACCCACACTATAGAGAGATGAAGTTATATAGAAATGTGAAAAGCCTGTTTTAAAAGAATGAATCGGTTCCTGTGGCACTCATTCAGTTACTAGACAAGGCCACCCACACACACAGAAGACAAGCACTTGAGCTGGGAAAATGAAAGACATAAGTGCATACCTTGAATTTAACTCTGTTGTTGTCCAGTTTGACACTGCTCCAGTCACCAACATTCCCACAGACGTCAGATACAACTTTCTGCACACGCGCTTCCACGTCCGCTGGAGGTTGGTACCCACGTACTGTTTGAAGGCCTCTGGGGGTGGAGGGCATGAGAGAAAGAGACAGAGAGAGAAAATGATAACATTAATATCAGCATTATTCTCACTTGCCCAGCTTGGCTTGTTCTGCCTGCCCTGTAGAATGATCTCAGATTCAAACAGATACAGAAATACAATGGAAATAACCAGCACCAATAGTCAAGAACCAGTGCAATGACATTATCATCTTTCTAGCCAATTCAAGTAATGTTAAAGAACTGCATCAATTCAGAATTACCACATAAAACCACATTCACATTATCTGAAGGTTTTGTTGCCTATGGTACAGGAAATTCAGAGCTATCCAACCCATGTAACTGTGCTTGACTCCTTTTTCTGGAACTGAAGTTCACTTCAGAATATCATGTGTACATCAAGTTAATGGCATATATGCAGCACTTTGAACAGTCTCTGTCAACTTTATATCACTAAAATAATTTGTATAATCTTCTTTGCATTGACAACAAAAGCAGAATGTGTAATACACCAAAGTCGCCTAACAAAAGATCCCCAAATTGAGGCTCCCTTCATTTGGATTTCCTGCATAAAACTTATCAATACCATTTATCCCCAGTGTTAATTGTTACTCACAAATGATGTGTCTCTGATGCATGAAATTCTCAACTGAAGCATTGGAGTTCTGGCCATAGTGTCGCTTAAACATATTGTCTAGCTCTTCCCTCTTATTTTTTTGTTTTTGGTTGTACACTTACAAATTTGAACAGCGCATTTTCTGAAAGCACTTTCAACCTGTCCATAAAAATCTAAGTCAGTGAAGGCGTAATTCTTCTGGATTGATGAATTACTTCAGCATTAGAACTCTGCTGAAATGAAAGCCAACAAGAGTCAACAAAATAGCCAACCCAGTTTATATGATTTGGCCTTGTTGCTCTGCAGTGACAAGCATGGGAAAACCTCGTGAACTGCCGCTCTTCACAACCTAAGCCCACATTTCAACAGTCGCCTGCAAGTGATCTACCAGAGAATGGCACAAAACTCTGGTAAGACTTTCAACATGACTGGCTTGAACAATTCAAAATGGCTGGCTGGCTAGTCAGATCAATGCTCAGTGCACAATGCAAGGGTGGCCAGACAACAAAGAACGATTCTATCCAGGGCTCCACAAATATTCATAAATATTAAACAGCTGGCTCAGTTGGTTCTTGTTCATTGCTTGGCGACTAGAATATCATTTACCAGTATGAGCATTTCCAAATGATTGGATGCTGTAGTGAAGCAAAAACAGAAAATGGCTAGCTGTTATAATAATCGGAGAGAACATCCATGTTTCACTGTTCAAATGATCACTGTGCCTGTATAGGATCACATGTCTTTACCTGAGTTTACATCACGTGTTACTAACAGGAGTCAGAATTTGGTAAATATATAATACTTGGTTTGACTATCTAGGAGAGTTTTATGAAGCTTGATTATCGTTTGTTTCTCTTCTCTGATCCATTTCTTGCTGTTCCTGTCTTTATGAATCAATCAGTGTGTGAGTGTGAATTGACGTGTGTATGTGTGTGTATGTGTGTGTGTGTGTGTGTGTGTGTGTGTGTGTGTGTATGAGTGTACATGTGTGTGCATACATGCATGCATGTGTGTGTGTGTGTGTGTGTGTGTGTGTGTGTGTGTGTGTGTGTGTGCATGCATGTGTGACTGTATGAGTGTGTTTTCAGAACACTTTCCAGTAGTTGTGTAACCCCCTTCATAATTTCACACGATGATCACCTGAAAATTTGGAAGAAAATGTGTACGCTGCATGTGACCCCTTAATTTCCAGGTCCTCATCATCATTGATCTCACAGTGAAGGTGCCAATTATGATCTAATTTTTTTTTTTAATTTCTGGAGGTCAGTAATGAGACAAGATTCATTCATTACACAACACACCAACTTGACAACATACTCTCGTTTTCTCAGTGTGTTTGCTGCAGCAATGCTTGTTGGTGAGGCCACCAGCTGACTTTCATCAGACGAACTGTCAACAGCTTGCTCCTTTTCCTCCTTGTCCTTACTCCGGCGGAAAAATGCTGTTCTTGTCCATGTCTGAAAGTGAAAAACGAATACTTGAGAACTTATGCACATAATATGCACACACACACACGCACATACACACACACACTCTTTGACAACAAGGAAGTTATTAATTATCTTTCCCATAATCATTTCTGACATGAATTCAACAAACTTATTCACCACTTTGCATCTTTCTGGTACCACATCATGAAGCATCATGGACAGTCAGTGTCCTCTGCAAAGCAGAGTTGTGACTTTGCCTTTCATTCCTTAACAGTCCACTCATCATCCAAGATAATCAGTCTAACTCTAAGGTAAAACTGGACAAGGCCAGTCTCATCCTTGCACTACTTGCAGCTCTATAATGTGGAAACAGCTGGTCACACCTGGTACCAGGAATGTCTGTTTCATCTCACCACATGCAAGAACTACTGAGACAACTGAAGTTAGAATTCCAACATGATCCTGCAGCTTCTTCGGTCCAATGCATTGTGAGGATGTGGGCAGAACTCTACAAGCTGAAACAAAGATCTGAGGCATGTCACTGATGACTGGCCCATGCTCCTAGTGATGTCCTGTTGGTAATGGGCATTTCTCTGCAAAAGCTGCCTGGAGGTGTCTGGCCACAAAAGCATCGGTGATACAAACATTCTAGTATTAGGTTGCGCATATCCTTGAGCACATGGATTCACATAAACCTGTCTTATGGTGCTCATCACATACATTTCTCTCCCAGCCAAAGCACAAACAGAATCACTAAACTGACTGAACACCCAAATGCCAGCTTACTAAGACAGAAGAACATCCAGTATGCTTGTGCAATCTCTTTTCTAAAACACTTTGAGCAAGACTGATCACCTGGGCTACCTATCCAATGTACTCACTGAAAACTGAAGCAGGCCTGCCCTCCGGTAAAGAACACAGTCAGAAACAAGACCATCAACCATGTTTCCTTTGAAACTGGATTTCTTCTATTAAAGTTATCAGATTTTCTAGGGCTCTATTATACCACTGTTGAGTCCACAAGAAAGAAAAGAAGCCAATGACCATTAAATCAATTCAGGTACTGGTGGCAGCAGTGGAAACAGAAGCAGGATATGATGCAAAAAAAAATGTTAATCTCATGGCCTGGTGGTGACTGACATGGCCTATGATGCAAAAAAAAAAAATGTTAGTCTCATGGCCTGGTGGTGACTGACATGGCGTAAGTTCCATCATCATAGTAAATTCATGTTCACTCCTTTCAAGAAAGACTGCATGTATTAACGGAACTTACTTATCATCAAAATTTCAGTCTGACATCATTCAATGATGCAGAAAAACATGAAATAGCCCATGGTAATGACAGCAAACTGGTCACAGATAGTTTGATGTCTATTTGTGACATTTGTCTGCTGTGTTATATTTGAAATCTAGTCAACAGTAGCTGTGACAATGTAAGACAGGGAACCAGGTACCAAGAACTGGCGCTTTCAAATGTAAAAAAACTACTCTCTCTCTCTCTCTCTCTCTCTCTGCATTGCCACAATAAACAGTTTACAATGAAAGATCTGAAGCATTCTCTGACAGTGCACTGAGCAAACAAACATAAATAGAATATATAAAAATCTGCACAATGCTGGCTGACAAAATCAGTGACTTCTACAGTATCATGCTCACCCTTGTGAAAAGAACTTGCTGTAATCATTATGGCTTTTTACTCCAGTTACCAGTTTCACTCATAAAAAGCTCCTGTTTGAAGTCCTGCTGCTTGCATCGACACAGCATTTGTACTGCTTCCATTTCTGATTTGCTGCATGCTATCTCTATGAAACGGTCTGAGATACAACAGCGGGGGTGCCTTTCAAAGACAAAAAATTATACCTTCCTTGCAAAAGAGGATAACGGAAACAATCAAACCTTGCAATCCCATCAACAGACTGACCAGAGAATGAGCTTTAAGTTTAACCTTTCCCCTTTGTTGTGGGACTGAAATGGCTCACACTAATGATTTTCACTTGATAACTGGGTACATTTTTAAACTTTCTTCACCAAATTTTATGACTTCATCAACAAATGATCACCCTACATCTGTACCCAAAATTCTCTGTTGGTAAACATAGGAGTTAACAAAAAAAAAGTCCCAGTATGCTGTGGGTCTGAGCAGAGACCTATACTTTCAAAGAACTTAAAAAGAAAACCTGAGTGCTGTACGTTGTGGATCTCGCCAGACCCCATGCATTCTAAAGACACAAAGACTGAAAGAGTAAACAAAACAGAACGCATGTCATGTGTCTCAGCAGATCCACGACATAACGACAAGGGTTTATTCCATCAGAACACAACAAGGGTCCATACAGAACCAAGATGTACATCAAAGGTTTATTCCTTCACAAAAAGATTGGGTCTCTGGAGACCCATGGACATAAGACATCTTTTACACACAGGTAAATGCTTAAAGGTCTGTTGATTAAAAGAAGTATGGAAGTTCTATCATATCAACAATGTGACATTTTCTGCCTCTCTGGCACAGTTTTTTTTTTTTTCAGACAGACTTTATACCTTGAGAGCAGTGAATGCTTCTTATCGAACTGGGCCTAGATTTTCATTTAGAAAGATACTGAGACAGAGAGACAGAGAGAGAGAGAGAGAGAGAGAGAGAGAGAGAGAGAGAGAGAGAGAGAGAGAGAGAGAGAGAGAGAGAGAGTAGTAGTAGTAGTAGTAGTAAAGGAGAATAAGCACACCCATCATCATCACAGAACTTAAGAAGCAAGTGCTGCTGGCTGCTGTCCTAAAAAATCCAACAGTAAGAGACAGAAGGTCACAAGACCAACAGCGATGCTTGGTAGATCATAAACAGCAATACAGGCTCTTCTCTTCTTCCCCCAGAGCCATCCGCGAATGGGATGAACTCCCAGCGCGTAGAGGCAGACTCCCCTGACAGTTTCAAAAATAGAGTCACCTCCCACCTCAGTGCTGACATTCTTGACAGTCTCGTTGCTGCGAAACTTCAGGAGTAAGATTAAAACAAATGCAAACACAAACTGTCCTGTATGGATGTGAGAGTGCAAGGTTAGGTAGGTAGTGGGGGGGGGGTGTGTTGGTAGGAGGGCCGCTGCGGTGGGGGTACCGGGCGCCGTCAATAGGATGCCTGCCCGTCACTTCTTATCCCCTCCGATCCAGTTAGTGGGCAGGGAGTGCTAAATGTGATCTGGAGTGAATGTTGTGATCTACTTATAAAACGCAACTTGAAGAGCTATCTCAAGCCTACACAGGAAAAAGAAAAGAAAAGGATATTTCAGTCGGGCAGCCAGTTCAAGGAAACCTTCTAATCTGTGGCAAAATAATCAGAGTGTTGATTGTGGCCACATAACAGAAGAAGAAGAAGAAGAAGAACCAAATGAATATGATCACATCAATGTTTCGGTGTTTCGGACCCATCTCAGAACAAGGTGCCTTCATACCTTATTAAATAAAAAAAAAAAAAAAAAAAAAAGAAAAAGAAAGAAAAAAAAAAAAAAAAAGTGATTCTTCCTGTAGCAAGAATTCCCATGGGTATACTGAATTACAAAAGTATGAGGCTGGTGGGTGGGTAGGCTGAACAAGTGTTCTAAATATTCTAAAACTGGGTCGGGGCATGGGAGGCGGGATGGGTGAGAATTGGACCACTTGAATCAATGAATGACAACATCTTGTTCTATCTGCTCCATCCTACAAAACAGGGATGTGGCAAAAAGTTTTGATCCAGTCGTCATGGGCACTTTCACTACCAGATGAGGTGGAAGCTGTGAAAGGGATGGTAGGCTCATGGTCCTAGGCCAAACTACTTGGTGTTAGTTCATGTCTCAGGATCTGATTGTTTTGAGGCTTCTGGCATGAAATAAACCGTCCAGTGTGTCTGAGGGAGTTGATGATATACTGTTAAACTGTGTGCCCCACAATCGATGATCTGTGCATTACAGAGCCTGTGCAAAATAATATAATGCAAATCATACCTTTTCCTGTTTCCATATTGTTTCTCTCTTTTTTTTTTCCCCATTTCGTTTCAAGCTTTAAAGCATATAACACCCTCATTTCTATATGATCTAAAACAGTCATATATCATTTTTTTCAATGCAAGCCTACAAAATTTGAGGGAGTGGATGTACACACACACACATACACACACACACACACACATACACATAAACGAACACACATGCGAGCAGGTATTTTGAAACATACCCTTTTTCTCTTTGTTCAATAACCACTGTATGCACAGACTTTCCTCCACCTCCCTGGATTTTCTTAAGCTTTATGAGATTTAGCCCCATACAGAAGTCTTTAGTTTATAAAATTTAGTCCCATATGGAAAATAATCTGTACCAGCCGCCGTGGCGAAGTGGTTAGCGTCACGGACTCCCGGCTTGAAGGTCGTGGGTTTGAATCCTATCAGAGTCATGTGGGTTTTTTTCTGCTCCGACCGGCTCCTACCCAGTGTTGAGTTGCTGCGGACTCAGTTGGGAAGACTGGGACCACACAGTGAGTTTCATCTACTTAATGGATGCGTTTCTGAGACTGTGAGAGTGTTGCTCAAATTTCCTGACCAAGACTGCAGGTGCCTGTATCTCTCGGGCCTGGTTGACATATATTATGAAAGGAAAGCGTAGAGTACAGCCCTGTCATGTAGTCTCAGACCGTAATGGAAATCCGTAGCATCATCTTAATCATCCTCATTCTCATCGATCAGCATAAAAAAAAATGTCTCAAATTTTTTGGCCCCTCATGCCCTGCTCTCATGGTGACCTCAGTTTTGATGTCTCTCCATGTCTGTGGTCTTGGTTTGGTTTCCGTCGGGATCACCGGTATTGGCGAGTCCATGGGGGCTGTCGTTGGACGGACGTGGTGGTGCCCTCCGGAGGGAGAGCTCACTCATGCCGGCTCCCCGACTAAGCAATTATTGTCGTCAGTAGGGGGCTTAGTAGGTGGTGTCCTGCGTATGTTAGATCAGAACAGGCACCACTGAACACCACCGAAGTGACTCAGCAGCAGTGCAGTGTCTCCTCCGGTGGGTTGCCTCTTGACTTGACATTGACTGCTGCCTGTGGATTGCCGGTGCTGGGGATGCGGCGGGGCTGACCGGGCTGTGGCTGTGGACGAGGTGTCAGAGTGAGCGTGTGGGGTGCATTGCCTCTGAGGTGGCGCAGAGGTTGGGACAGCAAAAAAAAAAAAAAAAAAAAGAAGAAAAAAGAAATAATCTGTTGATGGGAATGGGCATAGCACGTATTTCTGAAAGCTAGTTTCCATAAATAAGGTGCAGATAGCTTAACAAATAATTTACTGAGAGCAATTTTCCATCTGTTACTTTGAATTGATTTCCTTCTCTTATGAATGTGTGTGTGTGTGTGTGTGTGTGTGTGTGTGTGTGTGTGTGTGTGTGTGTGTGTGTGTGTGTGTGCACATCCACTCTCTCAAATTGTGTAGGCTCCTCTTCACAGACTTGAGTAGAGATGAACAGTTGATGAAAAAAAAAAGAGATGAACAGTTGACAGTTTTCCCCTTAAAATCATTTTGTCTTTATTCTTGCCAATATTCTGGGAAGGAGGAAGGTCAGCATATCATTTGAAATTGATGGTGTCATGTCTATCTTATTTATCAGTCACTTTCCTCTTGATCTGATTCAGCTTAATCACAACTGGAACTGAAAGGCACTGTTGGGTTTCATGATACTGCCTGTTATTACACTGTTTGCACTGGTCCACATTTACTGCAAACAATAACTGGATACTTTAGAGATTCACATTTCATAAATCATCTGCATCATTATTTGCACATTTTGTTATTTCTTTAGCAGCATCCGTATCATCATCATGTTAGGACATTTTCACAATGTCAGAAGAGAACACCTGCTTGATACATGTATTCTTGTAAAGAAAGTGTTCATCCTACACATTGGAGCATTCACCGATTTATGTAAGTGCTCTTGCATACTAACACACATACAGGTACACTATCTTACACTACAGGGTCAGTCCAGACACTGGCTGGAGGGTTTTGGCAGGATTCTTGCCAAGCCCTTCAAAAGAGCTCCTAGATCTCAGTCTGAGTCTCACTTTATGACTGTCACGATTCTCCAGTCTCACTGAGCCATGTAGCACTATGAATGTCACTGTAGTTAGTTGTAAATGCTGTTGTTCTGCCTACAGCCATCCAGTTTTGTTGTGGTGCTATCGCAAGATGGTCCTCTATGAACTGGTGGCCCTCAGCACGACATTGCTCCTGAACCAACCACAACTTCAGACATATCGTATGAGCCTACTGTTGTACTGCCAGAGTTCCTCCGTTATTTTACCACTACCAGTCAGTGAACACTTCTTAAGTGAAAAGCACTTCCACTGAGCTTACCATTATGTTTAATGTACAGTATTCATTCATCACAACAACTTATTTTGATAATGAGCTACCATTATGATTAATGTACAGTATTCATTCATCACAACTTTATTTTGATAACCTCTTTGGGTGGTGCTCTCACTTGATGGTTTGCTGCAGTCCATGGTTATATACTAAATCTGTGGCACAATTCCATGGGTTTCTTGTCGTCTGCAGTTTATCTTTTCTTTGCTACTAGTTCTACGATGGAGGACTATGCTCCTGGGGTAGAACTAGTAGAAGTTAGCCCCTGCTGAATACGGTTTTCCATAACAAGAAAAAGTTAACGCTTTTCAACGGAATAAATTATTGAATGACATTCATATCCATGGATTTCTTTTTTCCCTGACTGGGTGACATACCTGCACTACGTCTCCAGTCAACGGTCAGAGAGTCGAGGCAAAGTCAATGAACGAGTACTCGACATCATGACTGGTTGACCGTCCACTGCTAGTGCAGTTTCCTCGACGGAAAGCTAAACTACACTTTTATAACTCCTTATCAGCTACGTTGAATGCTGTCCAGGACCTTGCCATGTTTGCGTTATTAAAATTACCTGATATATTGTAGTTGTCCTCAGACCGAAGTTTTTCTTGTCCCTGCACCTAAAACATAACTTCTCACTAAGGAGGCTGCCATTTTGAATCATCATTCAAAAAGATGGAATGGAAACTTTTTTGTTGTTCAGTTGAAACCAGGGCTGATGGTGTATTTACTTCGAGTTATGCACAGAAGCTTTGCAGAATTAAGTTTTATCGCTTCAGTTGATTGTGCGAGAGCAGTGTGTGTGTGTGTGTGTGTGTGTGTGTGTGTGCGCGCGCGCGCGTGTGTGTGTGAAGAGGGGAAGGGGGGGGGGGGGGGGGGGGGGGGGGGGGGGGGGGGTATAGGGTAGCAGTAAGGGATGGGGAGGGGGCAGTCACTGCATGTTCAGTCATAGACGTAGAGGAAACGTCTCTGGTTCAGTTCAGCACGGTCGATTCCTTGATGA
The DNA here is from genome assembly GCA_016801955.1 of Conus betulinus. Lineage (NCBI taxonomy): Eukaryota > Metazoa > Mollusca > Gastropoda > Neogastropoda > Conidae > Conus > Conus betulinus. The sequence continues at coordinate 104,712 of JADBJO010002416.1, forward strand.
ATTCGGATCGTTCTCATCTCTGCACAGGACATTGCCAATGAGCCCTTCACACACACACACACACACACACACACACACACGCACACGCACGCACGCACACACACACACACACACACACACACACACACACACACACACACACACACACACACACACACACCTCCTGTGTGGATAGGCCTACTTGCTCGCTGTCACGCTTGAATCAGGGTACTGCAACTCTCCCCAAGCATAAATCTCCCCCTCCCCCCCTCCCCCCCCCCCCCCCCCCCCTCCCGTCCCCTCTCTGCATCAGTTCTCTCTGTGCATCAGTTCTTCTATATATATATGTAGCCCTATATATAGGGTATATATATATATGTATGTATATATATATATATATATATATATATATATATATATATATATATATATATATATATATGTTAGAATAGTATGGTAAAAGGAAGTTTTAAAATCAAAGATGATTTTAAAACTTCCTTTTACCATACTATTTTAACAGATGTTGCTCCCCAAGGGGTTGAGCACTTTAAAAATTTTATTAGGCATTTTAGTACTATTCTTTTTATATATATATATATATATATATATATATATATATAGATAGATAGATAGATAGATAGATAGATAGATAGATAGATATAGATAGATATAGATATAGATAGATATAGATATACCACCCTGAAGGGTATATACATATAGTACTATATGAGCAGCAGTAGATGTTTTTCCAGCCAGTTTTCAACACATGATCTAAAGGCTTTAGGAGAACTACCACAGTGAACCTCTGATATCCAGTATGGAATAGGCCTACCAGATCGATGGATTACTGACAGAACTAAAGGTCCTTTTACATTTCTGGTCTGAAGTGGCCCGGGCACTGGCCTGAAAGTGTTTTCGTTTGTTTGTTCGTTGTGGTAGTGGTGGTTTTTAAGCGAGGCCCCTTTTGAATCAACGATTTCGTTGTAAGACATCAAGACAGAATATGTGTCTGCTTTTAATGACGGAATTAAAAACGACCACACACCAAATCTCCCAAATGCGGTTGGAACAAAGAAGAAATGAGGTTGGAACAAAGAAGAAAAAGAACACTAAGTTGAAGATGATAATTAGGCCCTAAGATGACGACCAAGATGATGTAAATGAGTAATATTAAGAAAAAAATGGATCCAATCCTTGCATCGCTTTCGCCAGGCATTCATGATTTTGTACATAAAGGCTACCATAGCAGTGGTTCTCCACAACGTGAGAGGTCGAGATCCAGTCGGGATTGCAAGTCCAAAAGCACACTGGTGGAGGCATGTGACATTAGTTTCGTGCAACGTCTGTAGATCATTTCCGGGCTGAGATGGTACAAAGAGACGGGGTTCCAGGTTGAAACATGTCCCACAACAGATCTGATCAGTTTCTCAGAACATTTCTGCATGCTTCGTGGACACACTCTGCAAGTCATGTAGCGTCATTTTTGCGGCTATTCTGTGGATCATTTCCAGGACCGTAGACTGAGATTGTTGCTGGGGATCTCAGACGGATGGAACATTCCACAAAAGGTCTGATTGGTCACTTTTCTCAGGAGAGATGCTGTGTGGATGTCTTGTAGACATTCTCTGATGCTTTAGTAAATGGAGGCACTGGCTTTTCAGAGAGAGAGAGAGAGAGAGAGAGAGAGAGAGAGAGAGAGAGAGAGAGAGAGAGAGAGAGAGAGAGAGAGAGTTATTCCAGCTAAAGAAGTTCTTAACCGCTCCTTCCCCCCACGATCACCTAAAGACCATCCATCAAAGTGACCCACTTTATTAGGGAGATCGCACCATCCCAAGCCGCTAGGAGCTTTAGATCCGTCAGAGAAGTCGGCCACCATTTCAATGACAAAGAAGGTCGTGAGCATTGCCCCGTGAAAATCTGCCATCTCGGCGCCCTTCAAGTGAGAACTGAATTTCGCTCTTGGCGCAAAACGAACCGCTACATCGCGGTGCGGACATCAATAGGTTTCGCTGTGCATTCCCTCGTTCCTTTTTATTCCTCAAGGTCGAAAAAGCTAGAGTGTAACTGAATGATATATACACAGTCACAATGATCAGAGATTTTACGAAACAGATTACTCACTTAAGACTGTTTAAACCAAACTCACGTCGTTCTTAGAGCAGACAAGCACACAGCAGATACCTCCTGGCCATTGGAGACTAATCAGTGCTCAGTACCCAAGATCAGATATTCCACAAACTATTGCCATGAATCGAACTGACTCTCCTCAAGGCCCTTTCTTTAATTTCGAGAGTGTCAACTATCTGTAGCTGCTGCAACTTCACACGTGTCTCTCAATTTAGCAAAGAATAGATGATAAGGTGCAATGAAACCACTGTCACCATAACTGATTAGCCTATAATGGCGCTGCATAAAAATTGAATGCTTAGAATGATTTTGTATGAAATTAAATGTTTTCTGTGCTTCTTTTGAAAACTGGTCTTAAGAAATGAATGATAAGAACTTCATTTCTCTGGCTCTCTGTCGTCGTTATCTGATCATGTCGAGTTCATAAAGAAAAGAGTTCAAGGCCGAGCTAAAGGGCAGTACCAAAATGGCCATAGCTACATGCACCTCGCCGGGGACAGAGATACCACTGGGGGCCAGCAGACTGAGCAGACCAACAGGAAAACCAGCACAGGAAGTCTGACATCATGATCACCAGCTGATGTTAACGATGTTCTGATCCTGTGCATTCCTAGAGACCCGCTGGCAGTTGTCCTGTTGTCGTGTATTGAGGAATAAACAGCAAACTGACCCGCAGCGATCATCATAAAGACAAAGTTGAAGATGATCATGACACCGAAGGGCATAATAGTGGCCAGCAAAGGATTTCCTGGTGACTGGGAGTGGAATGAAGAACCCTGTCTGATTGTGTAACCGCCAGTGATATACCCAAGGCAGCAGGGGTACTCCTGCAACAGCCACACCTGATATCCAAGTACCTGTACCAGCCACTTGTGCTGACATGTTTTTGAAAAGGAACTGGCTGAACGGAAACTTCAGCACAAAGTAACGGCCCAGAGTGATGAGACAGAAGAGGGCAGACACTTCATTTGATAGCAGAAACAGGAACCCCACAGACTGGTACGCTTTACTGTGCTTCCACATGGAGTCATTCCACAGGTAGTAGCTTCACCGGAACAGGTGGTCTGCCACACGTATGATGACCAGGCATACACCCATCTAAAATTCTGACACACACAGATCTTTGACAAACACGCTGTTGTCTTTTTTTTTTTTTTTTTTTTTTTTTTGCTCCCTCTGTAGACTGTCAACCCCGGAAATGAAAGCTGGGCAAGTTTCCCAGCAAGGTCAAGCCGGCCAGAATATCTAGGGCCACACGGTAGACCGCAGTGAAGCCACACAAGACGAAACTTCATCATTAGGAGCCTCACACCTTTCTGCGTTGAAATCTACAGGCAGCATGACAGGGCAGCACGGTTTGTAGTTGTCAGTGCAAATCTCCTGTGGACTGGTCAGTTCAAAAAACATTTTCTTTTTAAACACGTGTAACGGACTTCCACGTCGTCAAAGTCTAGAAACTGAAGACTGGTCAGAGTTTGGAAACCATTCCCAAAGATCTCGTCCATGTTGCTTGATGAGAGGTTCAAAGACCTCAGCTTAGGGAAGGCAGTGAGGAAAAACACCTCTACCTTTGATGACCTCACACAGGGACATGTCCAAAGAAAGCTTTTTTTTTTTTTTTTTTTTTTTTGAGAATCATAGTTGTCTTTACTGGACCTGTTGGCATTATCTATTTCAGTGGGCTACCCACGAGGAACAAGAACTGAGAGTTGTCTCAAACTTAACGTCAGTGCTGCTGCTGAAGGTTGGCTGGTTGTAACGGATGTCAAGCTATTCAAGTTGGGCCGGTTCAGGTTGGCTAGATGACTCAAACCACACTCGTTCAGACTCGGGTGAATCAGCAAGGCGTTGTTTAACAAATCTATGGGCTTCAAACCCGCTGCCGGCAGTATTCAGGGAGTGCAAATATGGATACAACTGAGCGGGAAAGACGCTACCACAGGTAAACGTGTGCCCATGACACACACACAACTGGAAGAACAGGCCATGTCACAGAACGACTCGTCGTCACCCAAACGACACTGTGGCCAACCACGGCAGAGGTGAGACGAGTGGACACAGACCCCGAATCCATGACGACGACCACCATGGCAAGGATATGTGAGATTTCACTTCCAGGAGCTGATGTGGAGGTATTCTTCTGTATGGCTGTGACACTGGGACATCATCTGTTGTGGGTATAGTGTGCTGCACCAGATCTGAGAAGCCCATTTCTCCCTCTTTAGGAAAACAGTCCGCATGTTCTTCCAGAAACATCTCTATCTATCTTTGCCCCTTGCTCTGGTGTAAAGCGTGTCAGGTTGACATCTGGAAGTTTGATCCCATGAGGGCTTACCTTGCTGCCCCCTCTTACTTCCTCTGTAACACTAACCTCTTGTCTGTTAACATAAAGCTCTCTGGCTTCTGTCTCTTGGATACTGATCTCCCACTCTGAGTCAATCATCACATCCATGTTGTGTATGCAGCCTACCCTGATGCCATTGTTCAGCCAGATGTCTTTCTGTCCCATGTTGGCTACCTGTAGCGGGTACATGCCATTCATTTTGACTGCTATGGTGTCAGTGACCATAATACCTCTGGAAGATGCTCCTGGCAAGCCAAATGTTGGATCAGAATGGGTTCGTTAGATTTCCTCACTCCTGCTGCCACCATGATAGTCGTGACTGATTTGCTGGTAGTAGCGTTTCTCTCTTCCACCGTTCTTACAAATTTTGCTGTTCCACTGTACTTTTTGATTTCTGCTGCTTGAATCTTGCCTACCAGGACAGAACCGTTACCAAGTAAGGATTCAAGCAATCTGCACTTCTCCGAGACATTCATTCCCAACAGAACTGTATGTTTCAGAGTCTTTGTGGCTGCATGCAAGGGTGTCTTTGTCACAAAGATGCCTATGTTCTCGATGGTTTCTCCTCCTATGGTAACGTCAGTGCAGATGTAACCAACATAGGGGATCTCTAACCCATTTGCTGCCTTTAAGGAGTAGTAAGATTCCTCCAATGTATGGCTATCTTTGAAATGTTCTAGAAAGAACTTGTCTGTCATTGTAGACACTATGGAGCCTGTGTCAATGAGTGAAGTCACAGTTTTTTTTTCCCTCAATTTCAATGTTGATCACAGGGCAGTTCCCTACCATGCTGACTGAGCCTTTATCCTTGGTCACCTGTGTGCGGCTCTCCACACAGGTCTGTACTAGTTTTCCGTGTTCTGGTTGCCTTGACACCCAACTCTGGGTGTCCGACCTTGCCCACGATGTCCAGTCTGGTTGCCTTGACCTCTAAACCTGGTTGTCCAACCTCGCCCCTGATGTCTGCCTCTGCCTCGTCCCCTTGGTCCCTGATGCCAATCTCCCTGCTGTGGATGGAAAGTATCCGATGGGGGTTGTGCTCCAGATGCTGCATCTTCTTCCTTGCAGTTTCTTGCAATGTGCCCTTGTGTATGGCATCTGAAGCACACTCGAGGCTCTGGCAGTGGATTTGCCTTTAGCAACTGGGCAATTGTCTCTTGCTGTTGTTTTACTAGGCGTTTCAGTTCACAAAACTCCCTATCCGCTTCTACCTTGTAGCTTAGTGGGTCTATTCTCATAGATGGGGAAGGTGGGACATCTGCCGACCATCTCAGAGCCTCTTTCCTAATTTCCATGAATGCTATTCCTGGTCTGTCCACCACTTTCTCTTTTAATTCTCTTCTGAGAGTTGTTTCTCGAATGCCTGAGATGAACTGATCGCGCAGGACTTCGTCCGAGTTTGGGAAACACCCTGGTTTTAACCTTTCAACTCGATCGAGTTGTTCCCGCAAATCATAAGAAAAATCTCGGAGGTCCTCTCCAACTTTCTGCCTCCGGGCATAGAATGTCTGGATGGCCTCATTGAAGGTGCCGATCTGACCAAAATGTTCAGTCAGAATGCCAAAAATATCTCTCACTGTGGGGTTATAGCTCAGGTGTAACTTGACCTCTCTTTTTGCCTGCCCCCCAAGGCGGAACTTTGAATCGGCAGTCATTGCAGAGCTTTGTAGAATGTACGGGATTGACAAGTCTAGAACTACACCTACAGACCGCAAGGGAATGCACAGACAGAGCGCTTCAACAGGACATTGCATGATCTACTGAGAACCTTGCCTGCAGATCAGAAGAAACGATGGACAGAACATCTGCAGCAGGTCGTAGCGGTGTACAACGCAACTCCTCACGCCACAACGGGATTCTCTCCATTCTATCTCATGTTTGGGAGGCATCCACGACTTCCATTCGACTCCATGCATGAGCCTGACTCACAACCACCAACAGCAGATTGGGTTGGCCAGCATCGTCGTAGCCTAGAGTTAGCCTACCGACACGTACGAAGGAGAATTCAGGAAAAGGCTGAGAGAGAGAAAAGAGCGCTTTGACCGTCATGTGAAAGTGGATCCAGTGCATATAGGCCAGGTCTTTTTGCGGAACAGACCTGCAGGAAGGAACAAGATCCAAGATAAGTGGAAAGAAGAGGAGTTTGAGGTCACAGAAGTGAGAGACAATGTATACACAGTAGTGAGTTCAGAGACTGGGGTACAGAAGAGACTCCACAGGAACGAACTGAGGGTCATTCCAGCTCAGCGAGAAGAGAGTAGCTCAAACAGTGATTTGGCATCAGGCTCATCAGACGAGGAAACCTGGAGAGGCAGTCTGCCTCTGCAACCAGTGCCAGAACAGACAGACTCTGAAGAGACAATACCCAAAACCGCTGACTGCACAGAATGCACCTCGGCAAGATGGATCGCAACCAGCTCTAAGGCGTTCAACTAGAGCTACTGCAGGACAACATAGCAATCCATATCATTTACCAAAACCTGTGGTACAACACATAGAAGAAAATTCTGAACGAGGTCATGAAAAAGCTGACAATGATGGTAGGGACAGAGAAGCAGAAAGTGATAAAGTCTTTACGACATTGAGGGTGAGGGAGACAGACACTACAATCAGCTACTTCTGCTGCATGTTTTTGGGCAGAATGATGGACAAAATGAAGTAACTCTTTTTGAGAAGAAGAAGCATTGGAAAGACGATACTTTTTTTTTTAAAGCATAACATTTTTTAGTTTCTAGGGTGTATGTTTTTCAAAGAAAGTTGGATTGAAGATCATATGATGTGTCATTAGACCTAACCAATATTTGCGTGCGTCAAGTCGTGCATGAGTCACGTAGATTAAGAAAGATAAGTTTGGTTAAGCATTGTACATGGCAAGTAGTAAAGTCTACCCCAATGTCAGTGTGTATAACCAAATCAACTATACAATTATTTTCCCACAGAATAATTGTGAATGAGTTCATAAGCATACTCCTCCACGGCTGATAGGATGTAAGATCTGTCTCAAGTAACTTCTCAAGTTGTCTTTCAGAAAATGCTCGAGAATTGCTAAGTTGTAGTCCTAGTGCAAAGTCAATACTTTGCCTGAACGGTCAGTTTTTTGCATTGGATGGATAAAGTACTTTCTAATTCATTCAAGTTGCAGAACTTACAACATTGAGACTAGCTAATATAGCTGGGAAGGAAATTTTGGATACTATTTTTTTGTTGGCAGAGAAATGTGTAATATCAGTTTTCTGTTTGGTAAAAGAGCTTGCACTAGTTGCAGAGAAAGGAGTGTCCATAGCATGATTTTTGCATTCAGGAAGATTGTAACTTCAAATGTTTTTTGGGTCTGCAAAAGGTTCACAGGGAAATAATTCATATGATAACGCATGGATAAATGCAATTTTGTTTTGTGAGTAAGAGTTTTAAGGAAAGGAGAGTGCATTGTTGGAACTTGGTTAACCATTAGTGGTAAGGTCAGGTGATATGATAGTACAAATGAATGAAAACATGAATAAGAGGGAGGGTTCTTACAAATTGTGAAAATAATGCTTGTTTTAATGCTTTTGTTTAAACGAAAGCATGGTCTCTAAATATTTTTCCTGTGGCGATTTGTGTTGTGAATGACCAAGAGTAGCATGGAATCCTTGGATTGATGGCTTAAGATGAGCGCTGGGATGACTTAGTGAAACTGATAAATATTATTATTGAACATAAATCTTGTGCTGTTGTAAAGGCTAAGGGGACATTGACATATATCTCACAGTATGAAAGGTAAATAAGCTGGGCAACTCATTCTCCTTAATGAGTTAAGTCCTTAACCTCTCAGGAACAGTTAAATGGCTTTGCATATTTGATGCACTATTGTGTGTGTTGAGTACTATATGTATAACAGCGGCAAGTGACTGACGACTACCTTCTTATTACCTATCATGATAATCTGAGGGCATATGTCAGGTGGAAAGGCCATCAAACATTATGGGATTGTCATAACTGCCCTTTGGTATGACCAGGGATAGTATTGGCCATTGCTTAGGTTCTGTACTATAGTTGTGTTACACTGTGGTGCTATAACAGCAGGTTTATTTTTTTAGTTACTGCTAGATTTTTTTTTCCAATTAGACAGTGGCTTGGGCTATGAGAGCATGTCCTTGGTATGATATTAGCAGGGTAAAGCTGAATATTTGAAACGGTTCAATAGTTAGAATTAATTTCTGACTCAACTTGTTTCCCTTAACAAAGATGTTGCACAGTTTGTGATTAATGAAGATTTTTTTTTTCTAAATTGATACAAGTTTTCATTTTTTGAGGATTAGGATGTGTATATTTTTAGTTTCAAAAGTGGATTTTTGGCAATGGATTGTCCCATCATGAAGACTGACGTATGGATTTATTTATACATATATTGACAGGCCATATAGATAATGTTCATGTATGACCCATGGGTTGAACAATTGTTGGAGGTGTATATTCACTCCAACTTGATATCGTCCAACGTCGGGTTGACGTTGCAATTGAAGGGGGGTGTATGTGAGAGGGCGAATGAGAATGGATTGCATGATCAGCAGAAAGTGCACGTGGGGAATGCAGGATTGACGTGATGCGTGCGAACTGTGTGAACGGTGAGCAAACGAAGGTGTTGTTGGAGATGATGTATGTGTGAGAATAGGGAGTTCATCCCCAGCCTCCAACGAGAAAGGAAGTTAGCCGAATAAAGCCAAGAAAAGGATCGAAACTGCGCTTGGTCTGTTTGTGTGAAGATCGTCTGCAACAAACACACAACGCTACAGATAGTATCCTGGACATGTGTACGTACTGCATCCCACCTCGTCCTGATTCACGGGACAGTCGTCAATACACTTACATAGACAGGAAGGCAGTAACCGCCCGCTGGGCACAAGAAATGGGTGTCCAGGCGGAAGGTGCTGAGGTTGAGGGGGGTGAAAAGGAAATTTCCTAGACATTTGAAGTCAAGGACACCAGATGGGGGTTCGGGCGTGGTGCGAGAGGATATCGAGATGTTTTCGTAAGTGGTGGACCAGAGTTCCGTTTGCTCTGGACAGTGCAGTTGGTCAGAATTATCCACACACTGGACGTAATGGTCACACGCGGTGCTGATGTCCACGCACTAAACAAGAGGGAAAGAGCTGGAAGTCAGTTGTATATGAAATATGTGAACTAGTTATGCACATAGGTGTTGCACACTCATGCGCTCACCCCCTTGGCATGCCAGTGCACGCTTGAACACACACACACACACACACACACACACACACACACACACACACACACACACACACACACACACACACACACACATCCTTCCATGTGTATATGTATGCATGCACGCACAGACGCAGGCAGGCGTGCGCGTGCCCGCACACACACACACACACACACACACACACACACACACACACACACACACACACACACACACACACACACACACACTGCAGCGCCACAGACAACCTTTCTGTCTCCTCCGATGCCCCGCGAGCCCAGGTAACGGGTGATCTGAAGGAAGCGCAGCACAGAGGACCATTTGGTGGGAGTGTCCAGACATGCCAGCTGACCGCGCCCTGTGGAGCTGGAACACTGACCTTCTGTTGCAGGACCTGCAAGCCATGCCGCTGTTAGAGGGCTTCAAGCTATTTTCAAGAAGGAAAGGATGGCGATGATGGCAGCGATGACTGGAAAGAAAGAAACTTTACCAATCAAGACATTAACAGCCACAGACAAGTCCATAATTGAGGAATGAGCGGAGCAAAGCAGAACACACAGAGATTTTGGTTAATACTTCACCAAGCCCTGATCCCATGCTACTTCGGAACAAAACTTACACGATTCAGTTCCGCGAATTTTTGTTTCTTATACAGCATTTTCTGACCAAAATCGTATATCTTTTGCGTGTAATAACGAATAATATGTGAGATATACTGAATTTAGCGTTCAATGAAACACATCAGCTGTATGCATGCACGCACACACTCAGGTTTCTAGCAGCCCCCCTCTGGCTCCATTCCTATTCCACGTCATGCACCCCCTCATTGCAGGCACAGCCATTGGATGGCTAAGATGACGCATCTGAAGACAGTCTTGTCTTGCTATGAGGACTGTATCTGGTAAGCGCTGAGATAAGCTGTTGTTCGATCTGCAGGAACGCTTCTTCCTAAGGGGCTTCCCAGGTCCGCTCTGAGTCTTTCTTGAGGAGTTCCCTGAGAGCTCTGATGCTGTCTGAAGGACTGAACTCTACAAACTTGGCAACATGGTTCACCGTACCTAACCAACCCTGTTTGTTAATATTGAAAAGTTAGTGGTGGTTGCCACTGTTTGTTTTAGTTTTTATTTTTGCTTTGAAACAGTCGAATGTGATGTCCAATGTACAAAGAAATTGACTGTTGACCTCTAATTCTCGCACTTCTCAAGATTCAGGGTCAGCTGGCTGGGAGGTCGTGGGTTCGAATCCCATCAGAGTCATGTGGATTTTTCTGCCCCGACCGGCTCCTACCCAGAGTTGAGTTTGCTGCGGACTCAGTTGGGAAGACTGGGACCACACAGTCGAGTTTCATCCACTAAATGGATGCGTTTCTGAGAGTGTTGCTCAAATTTTCTGATCAACACTGTAGGTCTAGTTGCAAAGTGAAACGACTGCAGGCGGAAATCTAAACAAATCTAAATAAATGTCAGCGAACCGCCCAGAGAAACGTGGACAAACGAGTCACAAGACAACACACAACGCTTTTCGACCTCTTAGGTCTTCCTCAGGTGAAACAAAGACGGACAAAATAACGAAATGCACTTAGCTTTGATCGCTTCAGATTGCTTCTGAGTTCAGCGCAAGGAAGGCGTTGAAGGTAGGTGCCTGTATCTCTTCGGGTCTGCTTGACGCCGGGATATATTATGAAAGGAAGCGTAGAGTACAGCCCTGTCATGTAGTCTCAGACCGAAAAGGAAATCCGTAGCATCATCTTAATCATCCTCATTCTCATCGATCAGCATAAAAAAAAAAAATGTCTTAAATTCTGTGGCCCTTCATGCCCTTCTCTCATGGTGACCTCAATTTCGATGTCCTCACCACGTCTGTGGCTTTGGTTGGTTCCGTCGGGATCACCAGTATCGGCGAGTCCATGGGGGCTGTCGCTGGACGGACGTGGTGGCGCCCTCCGGAAGGAGAGTTCAGTCACGCCGGCTCTGCGACTAAGCAATTATTGTCGTCAGTAGGGGGCTTAGTAGGTGGTGTCCTGCGTATGTTAGATCATAACAGGCGCCACTGAACAGTGCAGTGTCTCCTCCGGTGGTTGCCTTTTGATGACTTGACATTGACTGCTCCCTGTGGATTGCCGGTGCGGGGCTGCGGCGGGGCCCGACCGAGCTATGGCTGTGGACGGGGTATCAGAATGAGCGGCGTGGGTGCACTGCCTCTGAGGGTGGTGCAGAGGTTTGGACAGAAAAAAAAAAAAAAGATTCAGGGTCAGACTGGCATCTCCCTGCTGCTGCTACATCGCCGAGTCTTTCGTCATGTTCTTCTTGGCTGACCCATGAATGAGAATGTCGTCCATGTCAGAGATGGCTCCAGCAGTGCCCACCAGAAGATTGCTCATGGCACGCTGAAATATCCCTTGTCAAAAGTTGATGCCAAAGGGGAGGCGGGGTGTAGCAAAAGTCTTCCAAATGTCATTATGAAGACTGTCAGCTCCTGTCACTCGGGGTGTATTGCCGGCTGGCGAGAAAGCCATTGTCGCAGTAAAGCTTCGTGAAGACTCCTTCTCTGGATAGCAGTGCCAATGGTTGGTCTGTTCATAGATATACATATCTATGGTCTGTTTGAGACAAGTCTCGTGCCAGACAGCTTTTTTTTCACCTTTATGAAGTCAATGCAGAGCTTTTCCCTTCCATTAGGTTTGAGTTTCCACATAATCGGTGTACACCATTCTGTTGGACTGGACAGTGAGCGAATAAAAACCCAACCCCTGAAACTTGCTCAATTCCTCCTTGACCTTTCCATAGGATGGTAAGTCTAGTTGGTGTGGGGCAGTTTCAGTTTCATCAAGAAGGTGTCACTGCGTGCTGACTAATCCATATACGCTACACCACATCCGCTAAGTTTTGAGACCACTCTGCGCATGATTTAAAGCTGATGGATAATGAATTAATTACTAAGATGATGAATTTAAGAAGGGGGTATCGTTATACGGCTTAACTGATATCTGACCTATGCATTAGCCCAACTCGCTGGTCAGACCTTGAAAACCTACCTAACACTGGTTGTGCCATTTTTATCATTGTATGTGTATGTGGCGAGAGTGGCAGAGACAGCAAATGGGATTCTGTGTTTGGCTTCAGCTGAACCACCCAGCCTGTTGAGATTCGCTTGGGGTGGGGATGGGACTCTGTCGGTGACTGCACGGATCTGGTCAGTCATAAAGTAGAAGTGGCAGGACGTCTGTATGTTTTTTTTTCTCTTTTTTTCCCCACCACATTCCCGGTCTATAAAGAGACCTACATGGCAATCACTGGATTTCAAACATGATAGGGTTTGGGTAACCAAAAGGTGGAATTATGAAACATACTACGATACTGAAGTTATTAGAATCGGGTTTAGCTTATCAACTAAGCCTACATCATCTTTCTCTTCACCTCTTTATATATCCACCCCCCCCCCCCCCCCCACCCCCCACCCCCCCCCCCCCCCCAAAAAAAAAAAAAAAGCTCACCCCCCCCCCCCCCCCCTCCCACTCTATCACCAATATATCGTCTTCACCTCATAGCGAACCTCCCTGTTCATCTATTAGCTTCCCAACCCTCTATTACCTACCTATCCCCATACTCTCCCACCCTCTCTCAATCAAGTTCCCTCACTCTCAATTTTCTATCCCTCCCTCTTACCTCTTACTGTCATCCTCCCCCACTATCTGCCTACACCTCCCCCCTTCCTCCATCACCCACTCCCTCCCTATCACTCCAACCCAACTCCCCATCTCTCTATCTCTCCATAAATCTCTCTGTCTGTCTATCTGTTTGTCTGTCTGTCTGTCTGTCTGTCTGTCTCTCTGTCTATCTGTCTGTCTATCACTCGAGCTATCTACCCATCTATCGATCTATCAATCTATCCTTCTCATATCCATTCAAGAGAAGAGCCTTCTCTCTATGCCGGCCTCGAAAAAAAAAAAAAAAAAATTCTCGGATCTGGTCAGTCATAAAGTAGAAGTGGCAGGACGTCTGTCGTTGACTGCACGGATCTGGGCACGGATCTGGTCAGTCATAGAGTAGAAGTGGCAGGACGTCCTGACAAGGGCTCCACAACATCAGTCAAGATTATGCTTTTACTGTGACTATGACTCTCTCTCTCTCTCTGACTCTCTCTCTCAACTCTGCAATATTCTCTCTCTCTCTCTCTCTCTCTCTCTCTCTCTCTCTCTCTCTCTCTCTCTCTCTCTCTCTCTCTCTCTCTCTCTCTCTCTCTCTGTGTGTGTGTGTGTGTGTGTGTGTGTGTGTGTGTGTGTGTGTGTGTGTGTGTGTGTGTGTGTGTGTGTGTGTGTGTGTGTGTGTGTGTGTGATGGGGTGGGGAGGGGTGTGTGAGTGATTATGAATATACAAATATATATATAATAACACGGGCTTTTATGTAATGATTTATAATGTCTTTTTGTAATGTCTTATGTACTTGTGAAATGATGCGGAGCAGAAGAAAAATTTCCGATGGACAATAAAGTTGATTGAATGAATTGATTGATGGAATTGAATCCTTGATGACATATATCTATCGGACAAGTTGCCCACCCTTTGCAGGATGTTTCTGCCCAAGACCGAAGCTGGTGTTCGGTGTGGCCCAGAGAGTTTCTTCGTAGTCTGCTGAAGTGGTAGTTTGGAGAATGGAACCAGCTCGCATGGCAGTTCGAGCATGCCACGCAACCCATAATGTCAGGGGGGGCAGCTTCGGAAGGGAATAGAGCGGGTGGCAACACCGGTCAAGGGAAGTCATTCTCATCTGATGGCCACAGTTTATTTTGCGGGAATTTTGTGGTATGCAGGAAAGGAAGTTGTGATATTTATGTTGTGTGTGTGACTTCTCTCTGCTGTTGTGAATGAGAATGTTTTTAATCTAATTGTTTACATTCAAAGCGCGTTTTAAGAACTGTTAGAGTAGTAACAGCTGAGGGATATAGCCCGAGGCGACATAACTGTAGTTTTAGTTCAGGGTTTGGCCTCAGCTCAGAGCTGTGCCCCGAAAACTGCGCTCTCCAAGTCACGGCGAAGATGTGACTCTGACGGTGACAGAGACGCTTTGTGTGTATTTTTTTTTTTTTTTAACCATTTGACTTTTTGTTTGTTTATTTCACTAAATCTTGTCAGTCTACCTTCACGATCCACTTGCCACACGGTGAGATGGCAGTTGGCACAGAGTGCCGCACCGACTATCGTCAGGCCGCCTTCCTCCCCAACACCATCAGGGACTGGAACAATCTGCCGGACGAGATGGCTGGAGCCACCACTCTTGACACTTTTGTGTCAAGACTTCACACTGATCCCCCCCCCTCCCCTCCCCCCCTCCGCCACTAGCCCCCTCCCCCCTCCTAATCCCCCCCCCTCCCGCTGCGCAGACCCAGTTTTTAGTATGCCAGAATAATCAACCAGATGATTGTGGGCAATACGTCAAGAAGAAGAAGAAGAAGAAGAAGACACAACATGACATACGTCGCACAGTGACCAGTCACTGGCACATATGCTGCTTCTCCTTTCTCCCAGTTTTTTTTTTTTTCCTCCAAAATCCTCACAACAGCGCAATCTTTGGCAGTCGCCCCAAACTACGACAAAACCATCAGCAAAATGATTTTGGTCGTATGAAGGAAGAAGAAGAAGAGGAGAAGGGGATATTATCCAGCTCTGTGCTCAGTGGTCTTCACTCAGACCATTTTATCCATGCTATGTGTATTCGTGTCATCCTTTACCGTCACGGGGCTTACTCTGCAGGATAGTGATGGGACTTAATGCACGCACAAGATGTTATGCATGCGTGCACTACACACAGAACCTCGGTTTATAGCCACATTTGTAAGAATTGAAGGGAATTGAGACAGAACCAGTGTTACTTTTGCTAGCTCTGGAAAAAAATTCCCCAGCACAGAAAGTACCCCCATGGAGATATGAACCTGCAACGCCAGGATTGCTAGTACTAGGATAAGTTTACTGGCTGCACAGCATAGACCTCACAGCCTTTAAAGAGTCACCTTAAGCGTTGTTTACCCATATATCTGCAAGGTTGTGCTTATAAAAAGTAATGTATGTTAAGTGTCAAATTGAAGAAATAACTCATTACGTTTGGGGTCCAGAAGATTTTTACATGCATTAGTATATAGTGAACATTTAAAGTGAAAGGAATTGCAATCCGCATCTGTGTTACACTGCTAGCAAGTTAGTTTCTTCTGAAATTAGTAATACTGTGGCTTACTAGTATATTTGTATGAGAATTTCTTGTTTTATCATAAATGTTGATATAAAAATCTTGCTCATATCAGTGTCGTATAGACCACTGAAAACTTGTAATGTCAGTGTCATTTACTGATTTTAGACCACCAACAAATTCATTTATCAATTTAATCACCTCTTAATATTCTGTATTTCAATTCGTATAGTTTCAGTACAACAATTAACTCTGTCATTAAGGATTCCAATACTTACAAAGTACACAAATTAGGCTTCGCTAGTCTGTTATTTCCTGGGTTTATTTTGGAACTACCCCCTTCAACACCCCTTTTTTTTTCTTTTTCAGATTCCAGTCATTTCAGCTTTTTTGAGTTATCTGATCTGGAATACAACCAGACTTTAGGGACTTCTTACATAAAATGCTGAAAGGAAGACCCAATTCATGGCTCAATTCCCTTTGTATGCTTGGAGGACTTGGATAATATTGTTTTTGATCTAGTTTAGGTTGTAGCAGACGGCTTATCATGCAGATGATCCGGAAGCTCGTTAGTAAATTGATATCATGAGAGAGGTCAAGGTTGCGTGAGCTTCAATGATTACTAATCATTTAGTTGTCATTGAAGATGAATCAGGGGTTTTTAAATGATTTTTTGTCTAGGTGATGGAATAAGGATGTGGGATTCGATGGACTGATTGATGTGAATGGAAAATCAAAGTAATGAAGTTAATCTGGTCGAAAGATTCTTGAGCAGGTTTAGAGTTGCTGGTAGGCAAGCAGTCACGATTTTGCATCAGCATAACAACTGGTGTCAAATTGTTGTGCTTTATATGTGTTTTTACGATGACAGTGATGCTAGATAGACGCTCAGTCGAGTCTAGTATCTGTTCTACGTCAAAGTTATATCAAAGATGACTGTTGGAAAGTTTAGACGATAGAATTATGAAGAACAGACATGTTTGAAGTTTGTAAAACAGATGTAGAAGAGAAATTCTGTGGACTGTGACAGTGTCAGTGGTCTGAGACTGTGAACAACATGAATGAGGGTGAAAGTTGGGCTACTGCCAGTCCCAGTGTCCATTTGGTGAGTAAACCATTTGAAAAAAAAAAAGAAAAAAAAAGAAATTAGAGTACAATAACCCAAATGAACTTATTTTTTTCTGCTGACTGAACTTTTCTCCTTGATGGTTAAAAAACCCAACACGCACGCACGCATGCACGCACACACACACACACACACACACACACACACACACACACACACACACACACAAACACATTTGTTTAGAAACACAGTCTTCTGCTTCTGTTTTTCGTCAGTACATGGTCTTTAAAAAAAGTGCTGTTGCTGTGATACAAAAGTTTCTAATGTTTTTAAAGTTTTATTCAAGACTAAACTCAGCTTGATCTTGTTTTTCTGAAATAAATATTTTTCTGAATGACATAAGTAAATAAACATGTTTTTTTTGTGAGCTGTCTTCAATGCAGTGACAGCCCTGATACGACCCTTAGCGGTCGGCTGGGCTGTGAACAACATCACCTCACTTTACCTTTGTTGTGCAGCCGTCGTTGGGCGAGTATGACCCACAGTTTTTCCTGTGTGCCACGATGTGGTGCCGTCGGAGAAGCGCATAGGAACAAAGGTGTGGTCATGTGCCTTTGAGCCGAGTCTGGAATATCCAGGTAAGCAGCCTTCTGCCCATGGATTGAAACAGTTACTGTTTGTGTTGGCCAACATGGTGACTGAATTTTACAAACTGATGGTTATCTCATAGATGAGTTTACCCCACATGTGTGATTACTAGTTGGTTGGTTGCTTTTGTATTTGTATATGTTGATAGTGTTGTGTTTTGTTGTTGCTGGTTTACTACTTTTCACATCCTGTGTTGCATTCATAGAGCCACAGGATCATGCTGGTATCATTGACCTTTGTGTTTCCATGTAAATGCTGGGGACTCTTTAAGTGTGACATGTATTCTTGCCTTCTGGAAATTCTTTGCACATAATCTCCCCTTTTCTGTCACTCTTAACTCTTCCTTTCATTCCTCCTTGTTCCGCTGTTGTTCACTGTCTTTTTGCTTTTGTGGCTCATGCACCTCTCTGTTGTGGGAAGTCAATACATTTTTATCCTGTAGCATTCATTCAGCTTTTTTTTTTTTTTTTCTTGTGTGGGTAATCAGGTGACAGTTTAGTGAAAATAAAGACATTTTCCTGAGAGGACATTAGCTATCTGTTCTACCATGTTTTGTCTGTTCTTCCGAGATAAAAAAAAAAAAAAAATTAAGTTCATCATCAATCACTGCCCATGCCTGATCTCATGCTTACACACACAATCAGAATTCACTTTTGGCAGTCACTGTGTCTTTTTAATACAAAACTTAGAGTGATATGGAGTAGGTAGATGTTTATGGTGCGCTTGAATGACCTGGGACAGGGCCTTGTGGGAATGCCAGAGGCACTCTGTGTACAAAAGCTCATCTGCCTTTGGAAGCTCTGTGCCAGTAATTTCCTCATCTCTGTCTTCCTCTGATTCCACCCTTTTTAATCCTTAACTTTCGTCGGAAAGGAAATCTTAAATGAGGCAGAGAGCGTCATAAACAGTACACAACAAACAAGTAGGGTAACTCTTTCTCCCATGATGAAAACAGTTACATGCTCATGGCTCCAAACAAATGCGGCTTACTAAGCTAAATCGCCTGTGCTAGGTGATTTGATGTCAGCATATGTGATTTGGTGTTGTAAGCAGCTTTTGTTTGGAGATATGGACGTTGAATGAATTTCACCATGGGAGAAAGGGTTACCCTGCTTGTTCGTTATTTACTGTTTACTATTCCCCGTCTTGTTTAAGATTTCCTTTCATACCAGTCACACTGAGGTTACCTGTAACTTTTACTGTTCGTCCCTGTGTTTGTTCAACTGTATTGTATTCAAGATTGTACCAGTCTCGAACAAATGTTGATTTGTGTTTGTTCATTTCTGTAGTTGTTGTTGCTGTGTAGATGTGTCGGGTATAGGGTATAGAGGCAAGATTGGTTCATCCTTTTGATTGGAGATGTCTTCATGGTTGTTCTGTGTGCTCTCTCAGGGCATTTGTGCTAGGCAATTCGGTGTCGTAAGGCGCATTCATTTGGAGTTACGGGGATGTAATTAATTTCATCATGGGAGAAAGACTAACCATACTTTTTCGTTGTTTACTGTTTAAAGTTTCATTTAAGATTTCCTTTCACAGCAATCAACATTGATGTCAACTGTATTTGTTACTGTTTGTCCCTGTGTTTGTTCAACTGTATTCAAGATCAAAACGCTGTGTGGTTTTGACTGAATGTCATTTTGCATTGTTTATTTCTCCAGTTGTTGCTGTGCAGATGTGTTGGGTATAGGATGTATAGGCAAGCTTGGAATGTCTGTTTTGGGGGAAGGGATGGGGGGGGGGGGGATATCTCCTTGTTTGTTCAGTGAGCTCTGTTTTTTTTGCATTTCTGCTAGGCACTTTGATGTTGAAACCATCGTTTAGAATTATGGACATGTGGTTTATCAAGGGAGAAAGAGTTACCCTACTTTTTCTTCACTTTTGTCTGTCTTTACTGTTGTCTACTGTAGTTCTGTCTGTGTAGACGACACTCCTGACTTTACAGATTATGGTATGGCATTGTTGTTGTGGTTGTTGAAATCTGGCAGTTGGGTGATAAAAATTGTAAACACTGTCCAGAGTGGACACTGGCTGTCCCTTCTACGGTGGTTATTTGCCCATGCAGTTATATTTCTTTCTTTCTTTTTCTTTTTGCATTTAAATGTTTTTCACTGTTTATTTGTGCACTTCTACAAATCTGGGAGTGATAAAACCAAGGGAAATGCTGGTGCTGTCAGCGCAGCCTAAACATGCGATAAAGTGTCGATAGTTCATTGGCCATGTCGTATCCACTTTTATTGGTTATTTCTTTTAGTTCCCCCCCCCCCCCCCCCCCAAGGTCTGATTTGTTCAGCGATATGTGATGTTCTTTTTTCCTGTGTGCAAGTTTGACAACCCTGAAAAGGCATTGTCTGGTTGATTGGGGGCCGGAATAGCCCAGGTGGTAGAGTGCTGGACTTGTAATCTAAGGGTCGTGGGTTCGAATCTCTGTCGGGTCATTTCGGTACAGGGGGATTTTTCCCTTGGAGTTAACATTGGTTCTGACTCCATTTCCCCATACAGTCCTTCAAATGAGACTATAACTGAGGTTCTGTGTGTGAACGTATGCATAACATCTTGCACACACGTAAAATCCCATCACCAGCTTTCGGAAGAGAAGGCCAGTTTAGCCGTTGGTATGGATGACACATTACATGTAGCATGCACCTTCCCCGAAGATGGAGTATGGCTGTCTTAATGGCAGGATATAGAAACGGTCATACACACAAAACTCCACTCCCTTTGTTGGGCAGATGGGATTAATCCTTGCCTGTTTATACAGGGAGTGTCTGCAGGAGCATCAGCCTGCATATGCAGAAGAAGTCTGGTTGGTTTATTGACTAAAACTTGGACATTGAACCAAGAACAGATGGTGCAGGGCTTCATTTGACAAAATCAGAAGTTTAGGACGCGTGTTGTCGCTCAGCGAAAATGAATAAGACATTTTGGAAATTTATAGAACAAATTATCAGGATGTGTAGGAAAGAGTATTTTTTACGACATGGGTGCTTTCATTTAAAAAAAAAGGATTTTTGCTGTCAACCTTTGCAGAGTTTGAATGAATAACACTTGTGATTTGAATTGTGTCTGTCATGTTTTTGCTGTGGTATCGTAAAAGTGTACTAAGAACACACTAAACATCCATTCTCGTTCTGGGCACTGTGAAAGACAGAAATATGCCACTAATCACTATCTAACCTAACCCTCCTCCATACGACAGTTGACAACACAACTAATCACTTGGCGTTCCCAACACTCTCTCATTGCCACTTAACTAAACTGCACAATTTGAGTAACTGACAGTGAAAGTTCTCTAGGCATGCGTCCATCATTTCCTCCCCATGTCATGTCTGTGTTTATGGAAATACTGGTGATGAGAATGTCTAAAACTCGATTTTACAGGGAGAGACAGGGAACATTCTAGCAACGTGTGGTGGCAGAACAGTCTGTTTCATTGACGTCATGACGGGACTGATAATGAAACGTTTCCAGGACAACGTTAAAAAGGAGGTAACCCCGTACAGCTTGTGAATACATTGATATTGTCCTTGTTGTCAGTGAGAGCAAAACTGATTTGATTATGGGTGTGCATTTAAGGATTGTTTTCAAAAGACTCGGCATCACATACAATGTTATATGACCAGCCTGTGGGGCAGAGTGGTCTTGGCATGGGTTGCTGGTTGAGAAGTTGAAAGTTTAAGTCCCTTCGGAGGTATTAATTTGTGGAGTGTCTTGTCTGGTACGTTCCAACCAGGAGTTGAGTGCTCTTCGGGCGCGAGTATAAAACCTGGAAACACACAGTGGAGCTTCTTCCACTCAGTGGATGTGTCTCTTGAAAAATCCTGAAGAATATCCTGTCAGCTGTGCAGGGGGTGTAGCTCTGTGGCTGCACTGAAACCAGGATGTGTTATGTAACTTATGAAGCTTAGAGCACAGCCGTGTCGGGTCACCTCAGACTCGAGTACACTTAATTTGATAGCATCATCTTCATTATCCTCATCCTC
Source organism: Conus betulinus (assembly GCA_016801955.1). NCBI lineage: Eukaryota > Metazoa > Mollusca > Gastropoda > Neogastropoda > Conidae > Conus > Conus betulinus. Next base: position 126,242 of record JADBJO010002416.1, read on the forward strand.
GTTCATATCATTGAAAAAAAAAAAAAGATGACAGAGTCTCAAATGCTGTGTATTTTCGAGACCTGTGCTCATGTGTGTCTCATTTTAAGTTTTTTTGTCGTTATCACTGCCGCGATGTGTGTGTCAAGGTCGTAGGTAAGGGCATCTTCATGGGGATGTAACATGTAGGGACATGATGGATCACCCTGGAGGCTGGCTGTTTATAAGATGTTAGGAGTGAGTAGATTTGGAGCAGTACCACTGGAGTCACAAGGAAAATGAGACAGACCAAAAAAAAAAAAAAATCACTTCATGTTGTTTATAGCCTGACTAGTCACAGGGGGGGGGGGGTGGGGTGTGTGGGTCAAGGCTGTCACTTTTGTTGGGAAAATGAAAGAAGAACATTTTTACAACATGCAGAGATTGCTTATAATCACTCTTTGGTAATATCTAAGATCAAACGAAAAAGGTTTCTCTTACCAGTTGAACTTCTGTGAAAACAGGTTTTTATAGCTGACATTGTGCAAGTCCTAACATGCTGTAAGAGGTATTACAGGGAGTGGTGTATCACATAGAATATACCATGGAGCATCATAAAGATATGAGTGAGTATAAGGAGAATGACCTGCTTGCACAAAACGGTTTTTTTTTTGTGGCCATCAGTGAGAGATGTTTGTAAACTTTTAATGTTGATATTTGATTTCAGATTTGAAATAGTTCACTATGTCTGTTTGTTCCAGTCCTTTTCCCGGCCATTTTTAACAGTAGTCTGACTGTCAGCTTTCAAAATATGTACGTGTGTATGATGACAGTAGATCAAAATGTACTGTATGTTGTTGGTTTATGTGTTTTGTGTTAATTTTTTTTTCCAGAATTTTTACGCAATGGCTTGGACTACAATAGAAGATCGTGGCAAAAAAAAAGAATATCTTGGCGGTTGGCGGTGAGTGATTGTCATGTTTCCTTGATGTTTGTATTCTCCTGTCTGGCAGAATGCACATGAATGTTGACCCATTCACACACACACACACACACACACATGCACGCATGCACGCACACGCATGCATAACACACACATGCACACACATGTGTGCACACACACACACACACATACGTGCACACGCACGCGCATGCGCGCGCGCGCGCGCGCGCACACACACACACACACACACACACACACACAAATACACATGCAAATACACCCACACACTTTTGGAAACATTGATATCTTTGTTCTGATTGTACCTGCTTGTTAAGACACCCATGTAGGATGCTTTTTTTGTTGTTGTTGATTATAATGGAGAGATTCCATTGTCCACCGTTTGATTAACTTGTTTAACTTTTGATCTAGTTGTTGAAAGTATTTCTGGGTTTGATTTGTCTTTGATTATTCAGAAGGGTTGTGTATTAAAGACGATGTGTCTTGAGCTGCTAGCTTTGTGTTTGTTAACGGTGTGTGCTCTGAAAAGAGCACACACGAAAAAAAAGTTAGTCCAGTGACCTCGTTTCAATTTCAACTGGCAAAGCTATGTGTGACATTGATAGAGGACAGTACATTGAATGTGATTGCGTTTGCATCAGCAAACTGACTCCAGTGTCAGTGTAGACAGTACAGATATGTTAGTTGCAAAGTGAGGCGGCTGCAGGCAGAAATCTAAACAAATCTTAAAAAGTTTATGGAATAAATCCTCCAAACATGAACAAACAAATCACAAGACAAAACACAGTGTGTTTCAACCTCATAGGTCTTCTTTAGGAAAGATGAACAACACTCGGAAGAACGGAAATGAAGAACGAGCAATCGTTTATCTTGTCAAATTTGGTGCAACATGGGCGTTGATTCAATTCAACACCCATCTTGCGCCCAATTTTACAAGATAAATGAGTGCTCGTTCTTCAATCTGTTGTCACGTATCTTGTCAAATTGGGCACAAGATGAGCATTGATTCAACCCCTGTCTTGTGCAAGTTTGACAAGATAATTGATTGCTCCTTCTCCATTTTTGCTGTCCAGAGTGTTGTTTGTCTTGCCTGAAGAAGATCTAAGGTCGTGTTTTATCTTGTGATTCATTAGTTCATGTTTGGCAGATTTATTACACAAACAATTAAAAATTTGTACATATATCTTTCAGACCTGATTCAAACTGTCAGGTGACAGTTACTTGTGTGATGGAGTTGCGGTGAACTGTCATCAAGGATGAAATTGATGTACAGATCATTCAGAGAGCAGGTGACCGACCACATCGATCAATCATAAACACTGCCAGCACATAGAGATGGTATCACTTTCATCAAGTAGGTGTTGCTGCTGCCTGGACCAGTCCATATGCGCTACATCACATCTGTGAGTTTTGAGACCATACTGCACACGATTTAAAGCCGATGGATAAATGAGTTAATGACCAAGATAAGAGAATTTAAGAAGAGGGTCTCGTGGCTAGGACTTAGCAGATGTCTGACCTATGCATTAGCCCAGTGCTCTGGTCAGACCTTGAGTACCTACCTGATGTTGACTGTGCCATTATTATTATTGTATGTGTCTGTGGTGAGTGTACACATGTGGGTGTGTTGACACAGGTCCATGTCACAGATACATACATCCATCATCTAAATCTGCTGTTATATTCTGATACAAAATTTGGACTAACAGGATGTATTTCCTAATATTCTAAACGCAGAACCCACCTATATTTGTCTAGCTCTTTAGCAGCATTTCCTACAGTGCACAACTGGATGTTTCTTGCGCACAGATTCTGCAGTTTGACTCACAGATTTTCACACACAGAGGGTCGCATAGATGCACACTTTTTGTACGTAGCATGTTAGATTTTTTGTGCAGCTTTGTAGAAAGTCAAAAGTTGTGCGAAGTCTTCAAGACATGTAGCCAATCAGTCGTTGATGAACGCAGTCAAACGCCGCAGCTTCAAAGTTGCGGCCCTGAGTATTTGATTCTTCATATTGTTTGTGGGATAGAAGCAATCACAGTTTTCATTCTGTGGCCTCTGAAATACCTTCAAGTTGCAGGAGTGGATCTCTGATTTTGTTGAAGGGATCGACTTCTTCTTCTTCTTCAGCATTCCCAATGAAGAAATCAACAAAGTAGGTATTATGGGTATTGCCACTTTGTTTGTCGATTGCATTTTCAATTTTGTTGAAGAGCTGACAGAAACATTGGCTGTGCTCGTATTGCCAACATCGTTGATCAAAAACAAAAAAAAATCCTCCCAAAAGAAAAATCATGCACATTGAATTTATTCTATCTTTCCAGAGAGTTGGTCATCATGTGCTGATGGATATGTATGTCACAAACATTTCACATGCACACTGGTGTGGCTGATTCTTCCATGTTTGGAAGTTGGCTGCTTTGATTAAACAAGATGCGAAAAAGATGGTGAACCATTAAAGTTAAAAAGCAGTGAAAGAAAGAATGCAGATGGGAGAGGGCTTCAAAAATAGGATTTTACCCACTTTTGTTTGCTTCCATTGCTTTTGGTTTTTGAAAGCAGTTCAGTGAATGTTTTATGTTTGGCACCTGCCTGCATGAGCTGTGTTCCACGGTGCTGTGTAGCAGAATGGATGAGTGTGTTGGTGTAGCATTAAGATAGTTGTCTGATCAAGAATTTCTTTGTATTCTTATTTTAAGTATTAAGCACCATCACCAAAAGACGCGCAGGGTTTTCAGTTGAGAGTCCTCAAGATCCCTAGTTTTAAATGTTTTAAAGAACACTGCTTTAGAAATTTAGTTTGACAGTTTGGACATACATTTTCTTTTTAAAAAGTGATTGTTTTTTTAAGTTTATTTTTGTGATGCATGCTGACCATGGGCATCTTTTTCTCTTTTGCCTTTTATCTGCCTGTTGTGCGTCACATGCCCTTTACTTGCCGAAGAAAACTTGTTTTACTGTTTAACTCCTCATTTAATTTTTCTGTTTCATTTTTTTCTTCTTTTTTTTTTATTTTGAAAAAAAATCACTGATACAGAACTAACACATGTAACTTGTCAGGTTGATTTATTTATGTATGGACAAGTCAAAGAAGTGCTTTTTGGGCTAGCTTCTGTTTTTCGTCTTGCCACTGTTAAAAATACTTTGGGTTTGTTGTTACTTGTTCTTCTTGGTTTGTTTCTGTTTGTTTGTAATTGGATAGGTGGTATAAGGGTGGCTGAAAGGTTAATACTTGGCATGCTTGCTATTGGTTTGCAGGTCGTGGTTGTAGGATCAAATTGATCTACCCTGAGCAGCTGATGTATACAGCACTATCACAGGGCACAAGAAGTATATCAACTGTCTGATGTTTCACCCTAGGAAACCTAACATCCTCTTCAGTCAGTCGTTTTGATCTTGTGTGTGTGCTGTGTGATTGAATGTGTGTGTGTGTGTGTGTGTGTGTGTGTGTGTGTGTGTGTGTGTGTGTGTGTGAGAGAGAGGTATTTCACTGTGTTTGTGAGCACACACATTGTATGTATGTATGTGTGTATGTGTGTGTGTATGTGTGTGTGTGTTTGTTGTGTGTGTGTGTGTGTGTGTGTGTGTGTGTGTGTGTGTTGTGTGTGTGTTTCAAGTTGTGTAATGTGTAATGGTATTTGACTGAGTTTGCGATACATTAGTTACAGCATACATGGTCTTCACCTTTGCTTTATGTACATTTATGTGTATGTGTATAGCAGCTACAAGACTTCTCATTGTGTGTCTGTAACTAGTTTGTGTTTCCAACTGGTTTCCTCGTTTTTTCTTGTTTGAAATTTCTGAATGCTGCTGATTTTTTTTTCAGTTCGATTGAAAACATGGAGCGGAATGAAAACTTCTTGAAAATAGATTTGATGTTATTTTGTGATGCGACTGTTCTGAAGCACTGCCATTTCTCCCCCCCCCCCCCACCTCCATCTTCTATCCACTCCTTCCCACTGCAGTTCTAAGTCTGTCCTGTTTTTTATCTTCAGAAAGTTTGCACACCTGGTGTACATGAGTGCTGTATTGCCGTCCACCCATCTGTTGCACATAATTCATTATCCTTATCATCCCACGGCCTGCTTTGTGATCTGTGTGTTTTTCAGCCATTTATATTGTGGGTCAATTAGCCTCGGAATAAAGCAGGTGCAAAAGAAGCTTACAGTTTAACCATGCTACTGTTTGGAAGCAACCCTGCCTTGTTTCATCCATTTTGATTATCAGCAGTTTGTACCAGCCGTGCAGTTCAATTGCTTATGATGCTAGTTTCACAAAACATCTGGTCAGTTGTCATGAAGAAAAAAATAGTAAGCTGAAAATAGCCTTGAACTGTTTTAAATGAAAGTGACATGGGAAATGGGAAATTTGGATTGCAAGCTTATTTTGACATGAAACTCATTCGCAGGTGTGGTGATGTTTGGGCCTTCCTTCATCTGTGTTGTGTTGAATACTATAGGTTAATCCGACTCTTCTTGTGTGCAGGTGGGTCCCTGGATGGGTTCATCATCATCTGGGACATAGGAAAGCCTCGTGTAGAGAGAACTTTCAACGCACGTAAGGTTCTTTGAGGAAAAAAGTCATTTGCGAAAGATTACTAGTAAGAGTTGAAAAGCTTTTCTTAGTCAATGGAACAGGTATAAACCTGAGTGTGCTGATTTGGTTTTAAGAGGTATTTACCAGAGTGTGGTGATTTGGTCTTTGAAATGGAACAGTGTGTAAGGCCTATGACAGGAATGTACCTCAGTGCAGTGAGTTAGTCTTTGAAATAGGTCAGTGTGTAGTTTTTGAAATAGGTCAGTGTGTAGTTTTTGAAATAGGTTAGTGTGTACGGTAAGCTGAGCTAATAACTTAATGCAAGAGGTAAGTTTTGCCAATATCAGTTCATGACATGTAAAGAAGTACAGTTGAATAATGAGACCATTAGCATGCGCATACATGCGCATTATGTGGACATGCTTCCAACCCAACTCCTGAGATGTCACCAAGAATCGCCACTGTGCAAGTTTCAGCAGATTTCATCTTCCCCACCCCTTCCCCCTTCTACCCCACACATATCCTAGAAAAATATCCCCAGGTATTAGAAAACATGTTAAAAAAAAAAAAAAAAAAAAAAAAAGAAAAAAAAATCAAGAGAGAAAAGCATGTGAAGGCATCTTGTGGGAAAGTTATATCCTTTGATATACATATATCAGAGAGGAAGCTGAAGAACATAGGTTTACCCCCTGAATTGTGAAAGCTATGGCCAGTGTGCCAGCTCTGTTTGGCCAAAACTAATTGCTAATGCAATTGTACCTTGTGAGCCCTACCTGCTTCAGCCAGTCCATGTTCTTTGCTTCTTTCTGTGCTGAGTCATATCCGCTTCCTTTTTTATGCTATGGCCCAGCACTGCAAAGAAAAGATGGTCAGTTTTTTTTTTGTTGTTGTTGTTGTTGTTGTTCCTCTTGCTTTCCCACTTTTTCATTTCACTGAGATCAGGATTCCCACATTCCATGCAGGTGATTAAGTTTGGGGATTTGGTTGGAGAGTGCGCGAGGCTTTGGGGTCTCCTCTATTTTCACAGCCAAATGAGGCATATTTCACAGAATGGAAAAGCTTTTTCACACATATAAATTTTTTTCTCTCTCTCTCTCTCTCTCTCTCTCTCTCTCTCTCTCTCTCTCTCTCCCTCTCTCTCTCTCTCTCTGTGCCAGAGTGAGGAATATAAGACTGGTTGACATACAGTAAGTGTTTGGGTCTGGTTTCCTCTAGAGAATACATTTCTCTAAAGCGTACCTTCAGTACCTCTTCAGATTCATAGAGCTTTCAAAATTGGTAGCCGTCATTAGGATATTAGAATGTCTTCTCTTAAAGCTTATCTTGAGTGCTTGTTGGCATGTGTAGATATATTGAAACTCACAATCCTTGAATTTGCACTTTTCAAATGAAACATTTTATTTTTCTTTTATTGATGAATAAGCATGGTCATTTAAAAACTGGGTTTATATTTGCTTAGTTGGAGGCACAGATCACTCTAGACATTTGCATAGGTGGGAGTAGTTCCATACTACATGGATTTCTGTATTGGCATTTTGGCAATTTTTTTTTTTTTTTTCCCTCGTGCAAGTGTGAGAAGTTCAGGGTTTGTATCAAGGAGAATGCAGTAAACTGTCCTTAATTGTCAAGTTTTCATCTGGGGAGATTCGCCTTAAGTGGCCCCTGGACTCCAGCCACAAACTTTTCAGTATTATAAACAAGTCTCACTCCCACCCATGCATTTGAGAATCCATGACAAAAATAGATGTCGGTGTGCTTGCTCTTTTGGTGTGCATGCTCTGTTTCGAAGAAAAATCTGCATAGCATTTATTCACAAAGTTCTTTGTTTGAATGCCACAAGAGATTCAAGGCAAAGTGGAAAGTTACCCACGAAAGAAATGTCACCAGCGCAGTCAACATACAGGCAACGAAATTCCAAGAAATAGGGGTGATAGTCCAGGTGGTGAAGTATAGATTTCTGGCCTGTTTCATTTTTCATGTGGGTTGAAAGTGATTTGACAGAGGGGTTTGCACAACATTGCACTTGTTTCTTAGAGCCTATTTCAATGGGGTTAGTATTTCAGCTATGTGTTTTTTCGAAGTGGACAGTCTCGGGTTGTTCTGTAGATGGAAGATTGGAGTTTTTTTGGGAAGCAAAAATACAGATTAGTAATGGAATGTTGCAAAATGTGCACGTTATTGTTATACAAACGCAGGCATGTTGCCATAAATGCTTGTAAAGTCTTTGTAAAATGCTTTAAATGTCATTGCATTTTAGTGCTGGAAATTTGTTGAAACCCAGTTGGTTGTGTTTTTTTCCTTTTTTCAGTGGTTTACATTAACTATTCTCCTTACCTTCTTCAGGCAAATCTGCGCATTTGCCTGTGTTAGTGTGTGTGTGTGTGTGTGTGTGTGTGTGTGTGTGTGTGTGTGTGTGTGTGTGTGATACTTTCAGACTACTCTTTGCCTGCATCTTTCATTTTCTTGCTGGTGGTGGAAGAAGTTCCCAGATGGCTTCAGGATTCTTTTTTCAGATGGTGTTAGGGCAAAAAGACAAAGGAGAATCAGAGGAGGTATCAAACTCACTGGGAGAGTCCCCCCTCCTGTTAGTTGGTTGATCAGCCTTGTGATGATACTCTCACGATCCTAGTTCATGAGATAAAAAGCCAGCAATAAACGTCATAGTTGGGGGATGGTCTGGCCCATGCTCACAGCCATTTGCTTTGTCAGAACACATTCTATTCAGTTCAGTGTTTTATTGACTTTATTCCGATTTTTTTTCCATTCACTATGACGTCACCACCAAGCACTTTACGTACTCGACCTTGCCGTACATTTACCACAGATCAAGTGCTGGGAATATTGAATAGACGGTGGTTGTTCCTAATACAGATGAAGAAGACCCAGACAGTCACGAGTAAAGAACGATAGTGAGGGCTTGACCGAATTATTCCAACGTGAAGCGTTGGACCGTTGCCAACTTGTTATGAGAGGCTGATAAGACGCCCACTTACTACCCTACCGCGTGTGCCCCAGTGTTTTTGCGTTGAGCCAGCCAGCACTGACTGACTGTTCACTAACTCTATGTGAGGGAACTAAGACTTTAGGCAACGAACTTCACACACACGCTGCTGTGGGCCGACTCTTGCTGGTCGAGGTTGAAGGGGGCGTGGCCAACTGACACGTGAGAGGCGAGTAGCACAGACGTCTTTCGAGTGGGTGTACAGCTGATTATATAGATCAACTGAATGACAAGGGTTCAGAGACCAACAGGCACATGAATGACTTTGTGTTCATAAAAAAAAAATATATATATATATAT